>JAHRHZ010000045.1:34185935-34253055 GCA_024137785.1 Ginglymostoma cirratum
TAGAGCTGGATGAAGACAGCAGGCCAAGCAGCATCATAGGAGCAGGATCTAGGCCCGAAACGTCAGCCTTCCTGCTCCTATGATGCTGCTTGGCCTGCTGTGTTCATCCAGCTCTACACCTTGTTATCTCAGGATCATTCTTTACCAGTTATGTTGTCAATGATTTAAACAGACATTTTAATAAACATTTTTTTTTAATTATGAGGACAGTTTACAGGAACTAGGTTTGTACTCTCTGGAATTTGAAAGGTAATGTGATCAAAGTTTTCAAGATATTAAGAAGCACCATTACAGTCAATGGACAGAAACTATCTCCAGTGGTACAAGAGTGTAGGATGAGGGAATATGGCCTAAAAGTTGTAGTGTGGCCTTTCTGAAGTGAAGTTAGGAAATGTTTACACACAAAACCAATAATAAAAACTTCTAGCTCTCTACTGCAAACAACAGCGGATGATAGATCTGTTGTTAAATTTTACATCTGAGACTGTTGAATTTTTTTTGTTAACCAAAGGTTCAAAGAGATATGGTGAAAAATGAAACTACAGTGAGTTAGGTCACAAATGAACATAATCTCATTGAATGATAGAACAGGATCGAGGGGCTCAATATCCTTCCGCTGTCTTGTGTTAAAGAATGAACATTAGAAATAATTAAAGAATGTTACGTTAACAAAAGGAAAATCAATACTCAACACCTTTCATTAATGGGAGTCCTGATGGATTTTAAAACCTCTCTGTTTTCAGAAATTCTGCTAAAGTAATGCAAATAATCCTGTTGTATTCCATTTATAGCTCTAGTATTTTTGAACTAAGAAATACTTGAAGTTTCTGAACCATATTCAGGTACTGAGGGGGCACAGTAAATCTGCATAGGGTATTATTTTTGTAACTGCAACATATATCTCTGCTGCAGCTGGACCTTGTAACAGTACTACTCACAGGTTTTTAAGTAATGTTGCAGAGTACGTGTACCTGTTATATTCTTTATTGACGTGACATTTTGCAAAATAAAAACCCTTGTTGTTTTCTAACTTCGCTTCTTCCCAAGATAATTCTGTGACATACTAAACAGAAGGTATGAAGAAAACACTTGGCTAATTATAACCATTACAACTGATGTCATAAACGATAGAACTCAAGGAAGAGAAAATATCAATTTATACTTTTGGGTACAAACTCATCAGTTTTACAATTTAAAACTGTCAATCAAAATCTTCCTGTGCATGGCAGACAATCACTACAATTAATGTCACTTCTCTCAGGAATAATACCATGAATTCTGTTTTGATTTAATTTAGCTTTTTCATCCATTCTATCTTTCCTTTCATCCTTTAACAGTATGCTCCTTAAATAGATGACACAGCACATCAGTACTAATGAGCCATTAATATAAAGTAAGATGCTCACAATTAATTTGCTTTTATAAGTCTCCAATAAGAAATCCAACTCTAGTTCCAGGTATTGTTTAGATTTACGTGGCTTTGCAATGCAATTAGCACCATTTCAGCATTAAGATAAACGCATATAACTTTAAATAGACAATAAATTTGTACAATTCTTTTAGCTATTGTAGATATCCAACCCCTTCCCCAATTCTCGAAGGAAACTTGCTCCATATACTGGATACAACTGAGGCCAACATACAGAATCAAATGGACATCACAATTAGGAATCTAAGCTGTTTTCTCTACACTTGCTTTCCTTCTTGAAGGTAAATATTAGGCAACGTAGAGGCTGTCCTGATATTTGCAGTATATCATGTTTTGTGGAACAGACCTAAGAATTTGGGTGAGAAGTCATACGTTAGGTGAAGGGTGCTTCTACTTAACAAATCAAGATAATCCTTTTAGACATTGTAATTATCCTAGCTTTCATATAATGATAACATTATGATCAAATAGCGCTGATTGTAGACAATAGTAATATTTCATCTCAATGACACAGATAAAAATTAGACGAGAAAACAGGCAAGAGTCCCTTAGCAGAATGGTCCAAACTGTAGTATTGCATGAAGATTAAAGATTGTTCCACATTCTTTCAACTCACTTTCTTAAGTTATCCTAAAACATCGATAATTCAGTATTTTCTGTTTTGCATTCTGGATTAATAGAACAAAATCTATGTGCCAAGCCAAGCTGGGTTTATACCATGTGATCCATGGGGTATGCAAAGTGTCTTGAGAAGCAAATAGCTTGGATCTGTCAACAGAGGAGAATAAACTGTGTCCGTCACCAGACAGCTGAACCTATGGCCCCAAGGCATTAATATATGAATGAAAAAGACAGAACCGGAACCTCCTGTAGTAGAAACTCAGACCTGAAAGAAGTCACCAAAGCATCTTTCTGTCATGCATTGTCATGACAAATAAATTTCATATAATCAAATGATGCATGGCATTTACTACTCTGAGCACAAGCCAGTTCTCCAACGAAGAATTTCTGACTCAGGAGCTAGTAATGAACAGAATCCAGAGATGTGGAGGACAACACTAAAATTCTACTGGAAAAATGGTATGAATACGGTTGAAGGCTAATTCCTAATTTAGATTTAATTGATTCTGCTGCACGCCAAGATTAATGAGACCTTGAGGGAAATTCCAGAAGCAGAATAGTAGCTTGGTGCAGATACCAAAAGTTAAAGCTCTCTTTTACCAATACAATTGATTAAATTGGAAGCTTTTTAAAAGAAACAACTAAGATTTAATTTTGTCTAAGAATATTGCCTTTAAGCACCCAGTCATTTTGAAATTATTTGGAGATGAATAACAGGCCTGAGCACCTAACTGAGACTGCAGATTATTCAAATGTGGAACTGATTTCAGTTGCATGATTTACATCTGTATGACACATGATACTTGTGGGCTCTTTATTGCCTTAGGAATTATAAGATACATTTTTGATTTCTCTACCTGTGATTCCTAGAATGAATGCTAAAACAGAGGAAAAACATCAAAAGTCCTGGCAAGCAACATATGGAAACTGCCTACTGGAGTAGCTTGCAAGCAGGCTCATCTCCATCACAAATAAAAATGATATCTATTGCTTCCAACTGCAAACTTTTCATGGTGAAATTATCAATGCCTGGTTCTGCAATGTGTTTTCTCCACTCCAGAGAAATGCTGAACTGTGAAAGTCACTTGCAGAGTTGATTCGATTGCTACACAATAGGCTCCTATTGATGAAAAAAAAACTTTGCTGCTGTTATCCAACCACAGGCTTGTCAATGGCACAAGCAAGATTTTGGTATTTTGCAAAACAGAGAAAGACCTTAACTTCTTTTGCAGTAACCACTTTAGAACTAACAAATTTGAATCCAAATGTAACAAGCATTTTCGTGTCCTAATTAATCGCAGTCTGTCAAAATGGTACATAGTCATTCTTGGCACAGATAGGCAAATTTGTGACGTGATTTTGCAGACACATGATTTACTTTATTGATAATTTCAAAAAAGGTACACAGCGGTAGTGTGCATTATTATTCATATTCCAGAAGAATATTGTTCTGTTGACACCACCACAAGTCTACATAAATGTTCTAGTCACCTGTGGCTTTGGTAATCAGTTGTGGTATCACTGGCGAGAAAGAATAGCTGCAGCAATCTCAAACATTGCTGGCAATAAAATATTTCTGACAAGTGCAGAAGAAATGGAATGGACTGGGTTGGAATCCTGGAATTGGTCTTGACGTTGATAGCGTCACAGAGTCATACAGCATGGAATCAGAACCTTGGGTCCAAAAGTCCACAGTGACCACATTCCCGAACCAAACTAGTCCCGCTTGCCTTCGCTTGGACCATAATATCCTTCCAAACCTTCCCTATTCATGTACTTATCCAAAGGTCTTTTCAACGTTGTAACTATTTCTGCATCCATCACTTCCTCTGGAAGTTCATTTCACACATGAACCACTCTCTGTGTAAAGAAGCTGCTCCTCATGTCCTTTTTAATTTCCAAGAAGGACCAGGAGCATAGATGTTAAACAGTAGGAGCTTTGTTCAGGGGGTGTTCACTCTGCAGTCAGCAGGTTTAGACAAAACAGTTTCCTGCCCAAAATGGCCAATGACATTATTGGTACATCATGTGACTTGATTAAAGTGATGGTCCACTATACTTGCACAAATACACAACAGTGGACATAATTCTAGGGCTGACTGTTAATGGACATCAATGAATTGACCTCTCTTGCCAATAATGTCTATCCCTGAAAATTTTAACCAACTGAAGAACGGCCGTGCATAGGTTTACTCTGATAAATTAGTCACTTAGCTATGGATAGACAGAGATGCTACAGCCACGTGCTTGAAATTATACTTAAGCAGGAAGCGCAAGAAAGCAATTAAATAACTCTGGCTACCATTATGAATTTGAAAGGAATGGTTGGAATTCTAATCTGGTGAAATATTACGTGAAATAACTCCATAGAGGCCAGTATCCAATCCTCAAGTCACCTTTTATTTACACATGCGTAGTACTTGACACTGGTCCGGCTTCCTCAGAGGCAGCTTTCAGGGCGAACAGAACCTCTGACTCTCCTGTTCATATCTGTCAGCCAAGGCTCCCTGACTGGACCAGATTAACAGCCCCAATCAGGGAACTCATATTCAATGATGTCAACCTGGCTCACCTTGTTACAATCACTACATCAGGAGTTTGTCATCAGTGCTGGAGTATACTCATGTGATTTGAACCTTTAGAAATCCAATACAATCAGCTGCTTTCCTGGATGGGATTCAAAAACATCTATCACAATATGAAACTCTGGTTAGACCTCGGTGGCAATATTTGAGTTCAACTCTGTGACTGCGCTTTATAAAGGAAGTCAAAACCTCAGAGGATGCAGAAGGGAATCACAAGAATGGTCCTGGATGTGAGGGATTTCAGTTATGAAGAATCTGGGGCTGCTTACCTTACAACAGAGAAGGATAAGAAGATTTTGTGGAGTTGTTAAAATCTTGGATGGTTTAGATACAATAAATAAACTATTTCCAATGGAGGAAAGGTCTGCAACCAGAGTCAAAGCGTTTGACAAATAAAAACCAACACACAAACATATTTTGATGCAGTGAGTTGTTGTGATTTGGAATTCAGGCCTGGAAGTGTGTTGAAGAAGATTCAATAGCAAATTTCAAAAATGAATTGGATTCATAATTGGTTAAATTGGAATACAGGGGGAACTAGCCATTTGGACACAGAACTTGCTCGACAGTAAAAGACAGAGGGTGGTGGTGGAGGGTTGCTTTTCAGACTGGAGGCCTGTGGCCAGCGATGTGCGAAAAGGATCAGTGCTGGGTCCTCTGCTTTCTGTCATTTTATATAAATGATTTGGAATGTGAATGTATGAGGTCTGGTTAGTCAGTTTGCAGATGACACTCAAATTGGAGGAGTAGTGGACAGTGAAGGTGGTTACCTCAAGTACAATGGGATCATGATCAGATGGACCATTGGACCTAGGAGTGGCAGATGGAGTTTAATTTAGATAAATGTGAGGTGCTATGTTTGTGAAAGGGCAGGACTTATACATGTAATGGTAAGGTCCTGGGGATTGTTGCTGAACAAAGTGACCTTAGAGTGCAGGTTCGTAGTTCTTTGAAGGTGAAGCCCCAGGTAGACAGGGTAGTGAAGGCGGCATTTGGTACACCTGCCTTTATTGGTCAGTGCATTGAGTATAGGCGTTGGAAGGTCATGTTGCGGCTGTACAAGACATTGGTCAGGCCACTTTTGGAATACTGCTTTCAATTCTGGTCTCCCTGCTATAGGAAGAATGCTGTGAAACTTGAAATGTTACAGAAAAGATTTACAAGGATGTTGCCAGGGCTGGAGGATGTCAGCTATAGGAAGAGGCTGAATAGGCTGGGGATAATTTCCCTGCAGCATTGGAGGCTAAAGGGTGACCTTGTAGGGGTTTATAAAGTCATGAGGGGCATAGATAGGGTAAATAGACAAGGTCTTTTCCCCAGGGTGGGGGAGTCCAAAACTAGAGGGCATAGGTTTAAGATCAGAGGGGAAAGATTTAAAAAGGGACCTAAGGGGCAGCTTTTTCACACACAGGGCGGTGCGTGTATGGAATGAGCTGCCACAGAAAGTGGTGAAGGCAGGTACAATTACAACATTTAAAAGGCATCTGAATGGGTTCATAAATAGGAAGGGTTTAGAGAAATATGGGACTAGACATATTTTGGATGTCCGGTTGGCATGGACAAGTTGGACCGAAGGGTCTGTTCTCGTGCTGTACATCTCTATGACTTGAGAACAGGAATAAACACTAACCTTTGCACTTTTATCAGCAGAAGCAGAAGCAATTCTACTGCCATTGGGTGATGCATCACACGACAGAACTGCTGCTCCCATATGACAACTATAGTCCTTCAACAATTTGCCAGAGTTGTAATCCCATACCTAAATGTTAAAAAGTAATTTAGTGCTGATGTAACCTTGAAAGAAAACAAAAAGGTTTACAACAAGATTTTGTGTTGCAATGAAAACTAGAAAACATTCTGTACCAGATCTACATTAACCAAATTATCACTTTGAGTTTCATGGGAATAATCATAAACATTCTCCATTTACGTCAGCTACCTCAAACTAGTGTCAGTCAGCACTGCTCAGCAACAACTTAACAAACTGGTACAAATCAATGTGACTCAACAATAAAGTTTCACGTGTCAAAAATCAGCATCACCAAATGAATAGTTTGTATGTAACCGTTACTGCAATTCTATCAACAAACATTGTGCCATTTTGTTAACTTGTGAAAAGGTCACAAGCAACAGATGATTAGTTAGTTTATTTCAAGCATCTTCATAAATAATGTTCAGATGATAAAGGCCATAAGTCAATCTCATTGAGAATTTGAACTTCATATTATTTATAATATATGGTTGAAGGTGTGGGGGCAGTTAGTTAGCTTAGGTGGCTGGACAGTTGCACTGTAACACAAAGTGTATCCAACAGCATGGCTTCAATTCCTGCACCGGCTGAGGTTCCCATGAAGGACTCTCCTTCTCAAACCTTTCCCTCGCCTGAGGCGTGGTGACTCTCAGGTTAAACCATCACCAATCTGAGAGAGCAGCTTATAGTCTGGTTAGACAATGATGACTTTAACTTTATTATATAATTTGTTCAGTTCTTAGTTTCACTGTATCAAGCATATATACCTCTATAGAAACCAAAAGAACTGCGAATGCTGTAAATCAGGAACAAAAGCAAAGTTGCTGGAAAAGCTCAGCAGGTCTGGCAGTGTCTGTGAAGGAGAAAATAGAGTTAACATTTCGGGTCCGGTGACCCTTCCTCAGTTCTGAGTGCACACATGCTCAGCCAAAAGCAGAACTCGGAAAGTTCCTGTACATGTTGCCTTGCTCCTCCATTTGCCATTCTACACTATTAAGTTGCATGGAGATAATCAGCATTCACATAAAAGGAAGAGCGTGAAGTTACAGCACTTATGTAATAGATATCCAATAAACTCAGCAGGCAAGTTACAGGTTGTTGAGTCAAGTACACGTGAATTTTAAAATGGTTTAAATTTTCATCGTTGTCAAACTCTCCAACACCGAAAGTTAACTTTTACAAATGTAGAATCTTATTGCTTCAGATTTAAGTCTTCTTTAAATGTTTTAAATTTAAATTTAAACATTTTATATTTTAATTTTTCTTAATCTTCTCTCTCTTGATTTAACTTTCTGTTCCCGACTTGACATTGAATTAAATATTCTAAATTGTGCCTCCTAGTTTAAACTCTTAATATCACTATATCTCAGTGAGCTTTCTTCAATCTGATGAATTAAGGAGACACAGTTTATGCAAGTCCCAGATTCCCTGTGGATGGCTTTCTATTGTGACTTTCTACCTATAGCAAGTTGCAGTGGCAAAGTCCATGGAAATTTTGTATATGTAACAAATATCTGGAATTGTTAATTCACCACTGACCACAAAATCCAGGCCAATCTATAGGTGATATATTCTTCAAACTTAGGGGGTGCCAATCAAAATTCCGATGATTCCAATACTGGGGACAAGAATACAGGCATACAAAAATCTTCACATTTTACTGTGGCTTTCTACAATCATATTCAGTGTTTTCAAGTAGCACAGTTCACCAAATGTAATACTTCCATGCCTGCTCTCTGACATATAGAAATCATGATGATCCAATTGAAATTCTGAACACCTCTCAATTTGTTAAAAGTTTTAGATGTCAATCTACCGAAGTTAAGCATTTTTCAAATGAATATTTCAGCATGCATGGAGTATTTATTTCACACTATATCAGTAATTGCTTATAAAAGCCTCAAGGTTTACTGACAACATTCAGTATTGCATGTTTTTTGAGCTATGTTTTACCAGGTGCTGAATAAATTTGGTTTCCTGTCTACTTTATTTCAACAATGCATAAAGTTATTTAATCTCGTATATTTGCAAGGGAGTTTGTAATTATAGTTTAATTACTTTAAAAGTCATTATATTAATCAACAAAGCTGCTGAGGTTTTTAACAGAGATAACAAGGTGTACAGCTGGATGAACACAGCAGGCCAAGCAGCGTCAGAGGAGCAGGAAGCTGACGTTTCGGGCCTAGACCCTTCGTCAGAAATGGGGGAGGGGAAGGGGGTTCTGAAATAAATAGGGAGAGAGGGGGAGGCAGATAGAAGATGGATAGAGGAGAAGATAGGTGGAAGGGAGATAGACAAGTCAAAGCGGCGGGGATGGAGCCAGTAAAGGTGAGTGTAGGTGGGGAGTTAGGGAGGAGATAGGTCAGTCCAGGGAGGATGGACAGGTCAAGGGGGCGGGATGAGGTTGGTAGGTAGGAGATGGGGGTGGGGCTTGATGTGGGAGGAGGGGATAGGTGGGAGGAAGGACAAGTGAGGGAGGCGGGGACCAGCTGGGCTGGTTTTGGGATGCGGTAGCGAGAGAAAAGATTTTGAAGCTTGTGAAATCCACATTGATACCATTGGACTGCAGGGTCCCCAAGCAGAATATATAGCCTACTAGTGTTTCATGCTGTGCAAGTCCTGAATAAGATCTTGTCCAAAACATCAGAATGGTGTTGTCAGTTAGTTCTTCTCACTAATATGCATTACGCATGCTTTGTACGATCTAGCATAGAGTCCCTTGTCGATCATGAAATAAGCAGAGGCAATAATTAAAAATGAGAATACTCTTGGTATTAGTTCACCATCACCTTTTGAAGAGCAACTAGAGATGGGCAATAAACATTGGCCCAGCTCGCATTGCCCACTTCCCATGAACAAGTTTTAAATAAACTAAACAGGCAGGCCCTTAACACGATTACAAACGCTAGTAATTCACACACCATTTAAATTATAATTTCTGTACAATAAATTTTATTGCTCTCTCCCTCTTGTTACTCCAGGCTATACGTTAAACAATCTTTGCTCAGGCTTTGTGTGCTACTACAAGATTGGCCAAAATGACCTGGATAACTTACTTTCCAGTTCATTAACCAGTGCCTTAAATCATCTGGAAACAGAGTACAAAGATAAAGTCTTGCAATTAAAATGCAGCAATTTAAGGTAGTCATGACATTTTGCTATAAATGACCTATTTTGGTACTATGAGTTACATTCAGACTCTACAAATGTGGAGTTCCCAATCTCAGTCGCATTGTTACAGGTTGACAACAAGTAGAGTTCAACCAAAGGAAAATATTGAAGGAATGCTTGATTTCTTTCATGTGGATCCTCAGAGCACCATAATAAAGAAGTGCAGCAAACTGATCTGCCTTTTTCCTTAACCAGAGTTACAGAAGGGGATCAGAAGAACTAATATGGAAAGGAATAAAAGGAAGTTTCCGTTACCTTCAAAAACTGTTCAGCAATCAGTAACAGACTTTACCAACAGGACAACAAAATTGCTTCTAAGAAATGAAATCAACTGCATGAAATACACTGTATAAAACATATGTGCACAAAATTATTATGAAGGAGTAGTCGCCATGATTTTATACCAATGCTTGGAGTATAAAAGTGGAATCATAAATCTATGTATGGTTTAATAAAACAAAATTCTGGTTAAACCAAGATTCTCAATTGTGAAATACTGTCTGCAGGCACCATAAAGCAGATAAAGGACATAAAATATGGATAACAGTGCATATCACATCCACAGAGAGAAATAAATGGATACTGTTATATACAGCTGAGGCAAGAGGCTAGGCAAGGAGTGATTTTTGAGGCGCATGACCTTGTGAAAAAGATATTATTCATTATGAATTATTGAGTATGATTTAAATTTCTTGGGTAGGAAAACAGCAGCAGACCAAAAAAAGTAAAACTGTTTCCTTTCTCAGTTTGAACAGCTAATCTATAGTAGTGATCCTATTGCGGTACACAAGATGGAGGGTTAGTTTTGATTAAGCGATCATATCACTGGAATGAAATGGTCATGAAGGACTGTAAAAAAAATTCCAAAAATATCTCTAGATGTTTATTAACTGGATTGCGTTAATGATTAGGATATCTATGGTATAAAACAGGAACCAATTCAAAAAATGTTACTGGGACTACAATCAAAATCCATTCTACCCAGATTAACAATGTAAATCATCAAGCAAATTTTACTGGTAAAGAAGGCAGTGTACACAACATACAGAGAAACTGGCATTTAGGAGAATCAAGTGATAAAAGCAAACTAAAAATGCCAAAAAATGTCAGAGAAACTCACAGAAACGCTAAAAGGTTATATTTAAATAAATATGCATACACAAAAGCCAGCCAGAAAAACAAACCAACACTGGTCCACTAAAGATGATCAAGTTGGTGTCAAAGAAACAGAATAACTAAATAATAATTTCAATGGTGAGGAAGAAGAAGTGAAAAATGGTTCCAGGTAGCTAAGAGGACCCGGACAATACAAAAGACATAGTCACACAATGCTTGATGTTTTTAAAACTGGAAGTAATGCTCCAGACAATGTACATTCATCACTCAAAATAATTAGGGACTGAAATTAATAAGATTGCTACATTTGAGAATGGCTCGAGGACTAGCAGTAGTCAACTGCTTATTCCTTATAAAAGAAATGATGAGACATACCTGAAAACTATGTCAATGAATGTTAAAACGTCTGCAGTACGATATGTTCACATGCTCCAAAAGTATGGTCACATGCAAAACATTTAGTGCTAACATTTGTAAAATTCAGGCTGTTTGCTTTGAAAACAAAATAATGGTTCTCAATTCCTGACCTTCTCAAATAACAACAGAATTCAGTTTTACAGAATACCTCTAATTTCATTAAGAAAAACATATCCACTTCACAATTCTTTTCCCAGAACTGCACGGACTCTACCGAGGAACTTGTCAGCTGTTGATTTTTTTAATTCTTGGCTATGCTTCAAATCCAAATGATTAGGGCAATCTACCCTTTGAATTCTGGGAGTTTTTGAATTGAGCTCAAAATCATAGGATTAAAGTCCTTTCTCTCTCTCTGCATTCTCTACTGGTGCTACATGAAATAAGTTTGGCAGGGTGCAGTGCATTTGGGTCACCACACAAAACATTTAATATTTTGGTCCAATTGGCATATGCTTAAATACACCTCAACAATGCAAATTCTGGAAACATGATAAAAGATGACATTGGAGCAATAACTGATTTTCTTCTGAGCAGTCTTATGCTATATGGTTACAGCGAGAGTAAAGAGTATGGATAAGTTGCATGTAATAATGAAATGTTCAAAGCCAATACTTGGTGACAAACCAGAAAGAACAAAGTCCTCCAGAATGACTGTCAATTTTATACATAAACAAATCAAAATAAGTAGCACAGGTAGAAAACTAAATTACTTCTCCCTACAACCATTATAATTTTATGAAAAAAAACACAACGTATGTTGGTTTTATATATTTGAAGTCCAATCAAAATTACTTTTTTTTAAAACTAGTTATTCCTTACCTTCACAGTCCCATCAAAAGACCAGGACAGAAGTTGTGGTTCTTTCAACAGCTTAAAGTTTTTTACTTGTTCAGTGTGCCCTGCAAGGACTTTGCACTCCTCTGTGCGCCAATTCCAGACCTACATTTAAAACATAGAGATTAAACATGAAACCTTTCAACATAACTTCATTTCAAGGCATCCAATGTTCTCCACTTAAGTGGGAAAGACAGTCTTCACAGCTGATCATATTTAGACTCTTCCCCAAATCAATTCTTATATTCATGACTACTTTCAAAATGGTTGTTGAGCAACTGAAGTTAATGTCACCATTATGTTAGGGTGCATTCTGATAATCTTTTCCAATTGTATTCTCTCTATTTCTCATCCAATGCTATGTAGTGGTGCACTGCGCAGAGATAAAAAAAATCTTGCTAACTTTTTCCCCACAGCCAATAATAATGAAATCTACAGCTAGGGAATTTCTGTACTTGTGAATCCCTTTTGAAACGGTGTTCTCACCTCAGGGCACCAACGCGCACACACTGTCAAACACGGATAATTCATGATCTTAGCTTACTTAAGGCTTGACGAGAATACAAAAAGGTGCTACATAAAATGTGATTTGCTTCTCCTTCCTCTATTTGTACCTCAGCAGATTCAGATTACTTTTCCTCATGGAAAAGATCAAATTTTTGACCATTTTGACCACTTCTATTAAGCGCAGCAATGAAATTATCGCCACTTATTGAACTGACAATGGTCAAGATTTTGTAATAGTAATTACAATGAAATCTTTCGTGCTCACTGTCATTTCTCCTCTAAAACTGAGAGTAACTTCTGGAGTCCACAGAGATAGTGGGAACTGCCAGTGCTGGAGTCTGAGATAACAAGGTGTAGAGCTGGATGAACACAGCAGGCCAGGCAGCATCAGAGGAGCGGGAAAGCTAACGTTTCAGGTCTGGACCCTCCTTCAGAAATCAGATTTCTGAAGAAGGGTCCACAGCCGAAACGTCAGCTTTCCTGCTCCTCTGATGCTGCCTGGCCTGCTGTGTTCATTCAGCTCTACACCATGTTATCTGGAGTCTACATATGTGGAAGCAAAAGTGGAAATCCAAAAGTTACTGTCAGTGATTCTACACTTCTCCCGGGCTGACCTTTGAATTTGCCCAGAAATTCAAATTAGAAATTACTGAACTGATGAGAACACTAATCATTGTAAAGCCCCTTAAAAAGATAAGCCTTGTTAAACAAGTGTTCTTAACACCAGATAAAATTAACAATTATTGTTAAACCAGCCACAAAGGGAACAAGTAATTTTCTTTAAGGCATTTTTTTCAATTAAGAAATTCCACATTTGCTGTTTGACAGAATATTTCAATCTGATTCAGTAGCTACTCTGTTTGATACCATTATTGTTGCTGGGTACATAGAGTTACCCTTGGCTTGGTGTTAGACCCATACGGATGTGGGGACAGGGAACATTGCTTTGTGGACAGTATTCTTCAAGGTCAGCAGCAAGGGTCACTGTTTCAGTGTTGATATGACATCAAGCTTTAACTTATACTGAATTATCCAAGATAAAGGTTCCTATTTTAAATTACATTTGCATTCAAAAACAATTGATCAAATAATAATTTTGAACAAAATAAGCATCTGAATGATTATGACATATAGCACTAATTTGCATTCTTTATTCTTCAGTGCTCTGACATATATCTTCAAATTGTTCTTGGTCTTTTTTTTAGTCATTTACTTTTGGGACGTGGATATTGCTGGCTGGGCAAGTATTTATTGCATGTCCCTAGTTGCCCTTGAAAAGGAAGGGGTGGGAGCTGCCTTCTTGAACAGCTGCACTGCATTTGCTGTCAGTAAGGAGTTCTGGAATTTTGACCAAGCGACGGCAAAAGAAGTCAGGATGGTGAGTGGCTTGGATGGGAAATTTCAGGTGGCGGCGTTCCCATGTATCTGCTGCCCTTGTCCTTCTAGATAGAAGTGGTTGTGGGTTTGGAAGGTGCTGTCCAAGGATCTCTGGCAAATTTCTGCAGTGCAATCTGCAGATTGTACACACTGCTCCAACTGAGCATCAATGGAGGGAGAGTGGATGCTTATGGAATCATTTCTGATGTCAGATACAGCTTTGTTCAAAAGGATTAAAGCAATAAATTTTTTTTAACAGTGAAACAGAAATATAAATATAAATTTACAATCAAATTTAATTGCTAAATTTGGTTGTATTAAAATAAAAAATAGCCTGCCTAGAGGGGTATAGTGCTTTGCTATAAAATCAGTTTCCTTTTAACATTGCTGTGATGCAGATTTGTTATATAGGGACGTCAGTCAAATTTATGTAAGCAATAAATTGCTGAGGGTGTCAACATCCATTTTATTTGTCCATACATGCATGCTACGTACATTAGACACAGTGTACACAAGCACTGGGAAAATTCAGCTGTTATTGATAAAGAAATGTGATTGGACAAAAGCAGATCGAGAGTCCACTGCCAATTTATTCAGCTCTGTATTCTCATTAACACCACTAATAAAGGCAATGTAGGTAAAACATGCCCTTCAGAACGTTTCTATCTGTAAACAACACTGGATTCTGGAATGAATCAGAACATCATTCATCATAATAAAATGTACCTATGTACCCGTGTATTAATAGATATAAAATATAAAAACAATAGTATTGATATTGCATAAATCCTTAGACTGCTTTGATTACTGCATAGTTTTGGGAACCCCATTATAGAAAGAACTTTAAAAGCAATGGAAATAGTGCTGATAGACTCTGATGTGACTAGAAACATAATCTTAAAGCCAAATGACAGGTGAAGAAGTTAGGACTACTTTCTACAAGATGAGAGAGATGAGGGTGATCTGATTGTGCATCACTAGATTGTCTCACTGGCTAGTGAATACAGAAGTGAAAGGTACAAAACTCAAGGCAATCACAAAAAAGGGAAGCAGAAAAAGGGAAGGCACTGTGGTGATGTCACTGGACTAGTTTTCCAGGACCCTATTCTAATGCTAAAAACATGGGTTCAAATCCCATTACAGCAGCTGGTAGATTTAAGTTCAATTAAAATATTTGGAATTAATTTCAGTAATAGTGACTATTAAACCATTGTCTATTGCTGTAAAAGCCCATTTGACTTACCAATGTCCTTACTGGTGACGTCCTGCCAGCGGTATGGTCTAGCCTACATGCAACTTCAGACACACAGCAATGTGGTTGACAAGTAACCACCCTCAGAAATGGTCAAGAGAGAGACAGCCATATTACGTGAAAGAACAAAGGAAATTAATGTTTCAATTGGCCACAGTCAGAATTTGCCATTGTCTATCACAAAACTTCTATTGAAGCAGAATCCATAAAAAGTGTTTAAAAGGGAATTAAATGATCACGTGAAAATTAATGGTTTCAGAAAGTTAAAGCGTTGGATTAGGCTAACTGGTTCAGGTAGAGCTGAATAACCTGTTTAAAATCGTTTGCTTCAACTACTTGCTCCCATTTACAATTAGCAGCATTTCCATTTAAACAGATACCTCTAAATTATGGCAACATTAATAGATCATTTATATTGCTGATTCAAAGAGATGTCAAAACTTCAGATTTAAAATTTATGCTGAATTCAAGGAAAATCACAAAATTCATTTGAAATGGAACCTCTCACATCAAACAAGACAACTGTCATCAAGGTTCATCTATTTGTATAGTGATTCACATTAAATGCAGTATATATACTGTGAACACCAAATTCATTGTAGTTAAGGTAAAGATTCAGATTGTATTAATTCTGTTGTAGAACAAGCTCAAGACTATTATAGAGCCATCAAATAAACAAAATCAGCAGGACTTCACTTGTGTGCTTCAGTTTCAATTAAACTTTTGTAGTGAATTGCCAAATTGGAATTGCAGGACAAACTTCAAGATTGATAGACATTACAGAGAAAACCTTAAGCAAGGATCAAGATATTAAAGATGGAAGAAAATAAAAGGACAGCAACAAAAAGTAAACAGAATTGCACTGAAAATATACTTTTCCAACAGCTTTAAAGTATCATCAGAGTTGCATGCCATGCATACGTTTCTGAATCTCCCCATAAAATTAACAAATACAAAATGTGACTGGACAACAGTTTCCAGTGGTGCTTCACATGGCAGAGTTGGGCCCTCTGCTGTTATAACGCAGAGGTTGACACCGCGCGCCCCACCCCCCAACTTCTGAGAACTAAAACCAAAATACCCAAAGAGGAGCACCTTGCCCCATAATCTGTAAAAGGAGTGAAAAGTGGTGTAACCTGCCTTTCAGCAACTCCTAGTGGTTAAATAAAATAAACTCCGACACTCACTTTAAAATCAACAAGTAACAATTTATTTATCTAACTCTAACAGTGAACAAAATAACTAAACTATTAACAAACCGAATAAATCCCTTCTAACTACTAACTATCCATGAATAAAGCAAGATTCTAATGGTACGCTGTTCCAATAAATACAAGTCCACTTATATAAAATAAAATATAGTCTCTCAACATTACAACCAGGTTACATGTCTTCCGGAATGTTCTGTGCCTTCTCCGTCGATTCTTCCATCAGGAACACCTTCTCCGTCAATTCTTCTGTCAGGAATATTAACTACTTGTGCCGTTGGTACTGCTGTTATTTACTTGGTGCTTTCCCTAAGACATATAGGAGGCCGAGGGAGCCAGTGATTCTCTCTTGAGAGCTGAGGGCCATTAGCTCTGGTAGATAGCAGCTAGCTCTGGAGCTTTGTCCAACTGCCTCTGCTTTTATACCTTTGATGACATATCAATATTTCTTACAATAGGGTTGGTCCTATGTTGTCAAAACCATCAGACTTAAATTTAATAAGTTTTTGGTATCTAAGTACCTGGTTCAAACTGATTGGCTAAATTCAAAAGCCTGTTGTCTTAGTAAAAACTGTTGCTTCGCCTATGAACTGTACGGCCTTTCGATATAAATGTTTCAGTTCGGTGCCCTCTGTGTACTTGCAAACTTTCAAGCTGCTGCTGACAGACATCCATTTCAAATCTCTAAACACAGAAAAAGCTTTTAAAGGGACCACACAATGCTTTCCCACACCCTCCCACCTAACCTAGCATTTTACAAACAGCAAATTCTAACTTGCTGCTTTCCAATCCACAAGTACTCTACCCAACTTTACAACAATGTGGCTCTTGTGGTCGACTGCTAATTCCTCTACCTTGAGCGAGAGAGACCTGGGTTCAAGTCGCATCTGCTCCAGAAGTGTGAAGTAACTCCTCTAAGCAGGTTGATTAGAAAATGTCTGCAATGAGGGAACAATATAAGACACTGGGTCAGCCACAACCGGAGTTCTGTGTATGGTTCTGGTCACTGCATAACTGGGCTTTCGGGTTCAGTTTTGGTCACTGCATTTTTAAAAAATTCATTCATGGATATGATGGAGCTATCAAAAATCATCAATGACCTTCTCTCCATCATGAGGTCAGAAGTAGGGATGGTTACTGATGATTGCATAATGATTAGCACTATTCGCGACTCCTCAAATACTGAAAATGTGCAAATTTAACAAGACCTGAACAATATCCAAATTTAGGCTGATGAGTGGCAAATAACATTTCAGCCATACTAGTGTCAAGCAATAACCATCTCCAACAACAGAGAATCGAACTATCGCCCTTTGTCATTTAATGGCAACACCATTGCTGAAACTCCCATGATCAACATCCTGGGGGTTGCCATTGATCAGGAACTGATCTGGATTCACCATATCAATACAGTGGCTACAACAGCATGTCAGAGTTTAGGAATTCTGCAGTGAGTAACTCACCTCCTACCTTCCCAAAGCCTGTCCACAATATACAAGGCACAAGTGAGAGGTTTGATGGAATGGACCCTATTTGCCTGGATTGGTGCAGCTCCAACAACCCTCAAGAAGCTTGACATGATCTAGGGCAAAGTGGCCCACTTGACTGGCATCACATTCACAAACCTCTCCTTTTTCCACCACCAATGTTCAATAGCAGCAGTGGGTACCATCTAGAAGATTCACTGCAGAAATTTACTAAGGCTCCTCAGCTATCACCTTCAAACCGAGTACCACTATTCTCTCAAAGGACAAGGGCAGCAGATACACGAGAACACCACAACCTGCAAATTTTCCCTTTGAGCCATTCATCATCCTGATGTGAAATACAACTCCATTCTTTCAGTGCTGTTGGGTCAAAATCCTGGAATTTGCTCCCTAATAGCACTGTGGGTGGATCTACACCAAGCAGACAACAGTAGTTCAGGAAGGCGACTCACCACCACCTTCAGAAGGGAAACTAGGCTGGGCAATAAATGCTGATTCAGTCACGGTCACACGCCATGAATGAAGAAAACAAGAAGCTCTGTAACCCTCCAGGTGTTAGTCAATGGGATTGGAATGAGCAATTCTGTTTATTCATTTGGCACAGAAAAGGTAGATTGAAAGATCTCTTTCTGAGCTGTATCTTTTCTAGGGTTTGTTCATGTAGTAAGCCATTAACTACAGCAACATGTTAAATAATCTTTTAGGATTAACTACATATTTCAAAGTTTATTCTGGAATATTTTTGAGGGTTTAAATTTCTTTAATTTATATCCTCTCATTTTTGTGCTTTTGCATAATTTTGTACAATTGTCCCAATTCTTTCTAGAGAGCAAGATAATGAAAAGTAACAGAGCCTGTCTACCAGTCAAAGAGAAGGAACCTGCCATGATTTAACAGCACTGGAAAATTGGTTCTGGTAAGGTTGAGAGAAAGTGTCATTAGAGACCTTATTATTGAAAGTCAGTTCAGAAGTTCACAGGAGACCAAAGGATCAGACCGTCACTTTTTATTGAGCATTATGACTTGGTGAAATGGGAGAAGTGAGCCCATTGGAAGCTGGCAATGACTTTAGATTGTGTCGACAACACTGAAATTTTTCAGAAATTATGCTATAAATTATATGTACTATGCAGAGTTACTGACTGCATTAAGACATTAATAAGAGTTATCTTTTCTGTAGATTAGCCAATGGGATGTTAGTTTGTTACGGCAGAATCCTGAAATCTTGTGTGATTCAAATTAATCAACGGGAGCAAAATCTTCTTAAAAGTTTTTGATCTCTCTGGTGATCATACCAAAACAGCTGCTGAGTAAAAATGGGAAAACATAATACAATCCAATGATTTTCTAATCACAATTGTCGCACTGAGAGGCCAAAAAAAATTGGGAAGAATATGTCAGTAAACAGATGAAATTATGTTATTCAAGAACCAGGGATTGAGTTCCTGCCTACAGTGTGTAGATATGCACTCTGTAACAGAAGCCCCTCAAATTCTCAATGCTCTGCTCTCAAAAACACTGAACAAAACTCTAGAATATCTAATCTTCTTTCTTATTGACTTTTTGACTGCACACATTCTTTGGTAACGCTTGATTCCTGATATACAAAAATTAATCATCTCTATTGCATCCCTGGACTTCATTGCCCACCAAATAGTCACTCAGCTAACTTTAAAAAGTATTTGTTTTTACTGTGCATATGAACTTTCAAAGACATTTGATAAAGTGGCATTCAATAGACCATGCCAGCTAAATCGAAACCCATGGAATAAAAGATGACGCAAAAATGTTTATAAAAGGTATCTGAGCGACACTCACGGACTTGTTTTCTGGACTGAGGGAAGATACATTTCAGGATTCTCCAAGGTTTGATACAACAGGACTGGTTTTCTTGGTTCCAGACAGTATACTGGTCAACAAAGTTAGATCACATGGAATACAGGGAGAACAAGCCATTTGGATACAAAATTGGTTAGAAGGTAGGAGATGGCGGGTGGTGCTGGAGGGATACATTTCAGACTGGAGGCTTGTGACCAGCAGTGTGCCACAGTGATCGGTGCTCGGTTCACTGATTTTTGTCATCTACATAATATAGGAGAATATAGGAGGTATGGTTCGTAAATTTGCAGATGACACCAAAATTGGTGGTGTAGTGGGCAGCGAAGAACGTTACCTCAGAGTACAACAGCACCCTGATCAGATGGGCCGACGGTCCAAGGACTGGCACGTGGAGTTTAATTTAGATAAACGTGAGGTGCTATGTTTTGGTAGAGGAAATCAGGGCAGGACTTAAACACTTAATGGAAAGGTCCGGGAGACTGCTGACGAACAAAGAGACCTTGGAGTACAGGTTCGTAATCCCTTGGAAATGGAATAGCAGGCAGACAAGATGGTGAAGGTGGTGTTTGGTACGCTTGCCTTTGTTGGTCAGTGCATTCAGAATAGGAGTTGGGACGTCATGTTGCGGCTGTACAGAACATTGGTTAGGCCACTTCTGGAATCCTGCGTTCAGTTCTAGTCTCCTTGCTATAGGAAAGATGCTGTTAAAGTTGAAAGCGTTCAGAAATGATCTGCAAGAATGTTGCCAGGGTTGGAGGGTTTAAGCTATAGGGAGAGGCTGAGTAGGCTGGGGATATTTTCTCTGGAGCGTCAGAGATTGAAGGGTGACCTTATAGAGGTTTATAACATCATGAGGGGCATGGATAGGGTGAATAGTCAAGGTCTCTTCTCCAGGGTAGGGGAGTCCAAAACTAGAGGGGCACAGGTTTAAGGCGAGAAGGGAAATATTTGAAAGGGACTTAAGGGGCAACTTTTTCACACAAAGGGTGGTGCATGAATGGAATGAGCTGCCACAGGAAGTGGTGAAGGCTGGTACAATTACAATATTTGAAAGGCATCTGATTGGGTATATGAATAGGATGAGTTGGACCAAAGGGTCTGTGTTTCTGTGCTGTACATCTCTATGACTCTATACATACTACGATGATATTAGTAAAATAGGGACTGTCAATTTTCTACTTCAATCATCTGAATTCAATACTTGGAACCTTCATGGACTAAAAGAGTTTTCAAAAAATAAGAGAAAAAATACTTGAGATGGCCACAGGAATCAGCAGACCACAGGTTCAGCCAACTTATGAAACCATCAATAGACCAAAACCAGTATTAGCAAAAAATAACATTTTTATCAAAGGGTATTGAAACTCAAATCTCAACACATGAATGAAGAATGATCTTAGCAACCTTGCAGAGAGGAATCACTTAGCTGCTTTCACAATCTTTGCTTCTATTCATAACACCCATGTTTTTCTTCCCTGCCTGTGACCATAAGGAGGGGTTTATAAGAGGATTTGAGTTTTAATTAATAGATTATACAGTAATGGGTCATCACTCTTTACCTGTAGCTTGAGTCTACTTACTTGTAATAAATAGTCATTTTTGTTAAGTAGAGGAACCTAGTTATGATTTCCGTCAATCTGGTTTTAAATGACTGGTAGTTTGGAAAATTCTTTGTAATCTTTTAAAAAAGTTTTAACTTCTGTGACAACTCTAGGAATAAATGGGCTTGATTTCCAGCACACTAGCCAAGTGAGGTGTGCCATATTGGGGATGCTAGGTAGTCATCGGCAAATTATCCAGCTTGGAAAAACAATAAAACCAGACACAGGAATACACAAATAAATAGTATATTAGGCACATGCTTTGGCAGAACAGTAGAAGGAGTGAAAGAGATTTGTAACAGCAGAACTGGAAGATTCTCTCCCTGGTTTCTCTCAAACAGAAATCAAATTTGAGAAACATCCATTCACTTGAGGCCATCTGCAATATTCACTACTGTTGAGGATGCAAAGCATTAACTCTACGATTAACTGTAGTCTCAGGTTAAAGGTCTCAAGGTAAAGGTCTTGGACATTCTTATTTGAAAGCTAGAGAGAATTAAAACAAAACAAAAATTCAAAGGTTGCTGGATATCTAAAACAATTCAAAAACATCAAATAAGTCAAGAGATCAAAGTTACAGCCAGAAAGTAATCAGTCATTTTGTACACATTGGGAAAATTTTCACAATGTAATTAGATTAAAATAGCAACTTAACAATTTTAAATTTAACCTGTAAATGAAAGAAACTGAACTGACCACACAGAAAGCAGTAACAGTGGAAGCAGTTAGCAGCAACTTCCAAATACAATCAATTTTTATTGGGAAAAAGCATTATGTAACATTCTTGTTTTGCTGTTCTTCTGAGACTTCAGGCATGGAGTCAGAATAGAATTTTTAACTCGTCAACCCATAATTATGTTGTAAATAGGAATTCAATTTTAGAAAGGAAATCACATATGTTTACAAGCGTGCTTACACCAAGCCTACAATGTTAGATGGTACTGCACTAGGAAGAATGAGCGTTGGAGATAAAGTCACAACACACAGCTGTAACTCCTTGATGGGCATAATTTAAGAGTAACTGTTGAATTATTGAACAACTGATAAATTTATCTTTTAAAGTGGAGGAGTGTGGCTCAATTTTCCTTCCGGGGGATGAAGATCTTGCCTGTCTTTGTTTGTGGGAACATTCCCCAACAAGAAAGAATTTAATTGTGCTCTAGCACACGCTTTTTGTTGACATATCTCAGGAAAGAGAAATGTCCAGATGCAGGTTATCAATTATCTGAATCTAGTTGATATACAATGCTTCAAGGGTATCTGCTGATATACAAGTGTAAGAGAATTTGAATCGAACACTGAAAATTTTTTTGTGTTACAGCAAGCCTGTATATACTCAATGTTTCAAAGCAGTGCTCGTCCAGACAAATAAATGAAATACCTGGCATTCCCCTAAGAAATAGATGACTTTCATCAAATCTTTGATTAGGTTTCTCTCTAGAAATGGAGATAGAAAACTCAAAGCCTTCTTAAGGTTCTAGAAGACTGTCTATATTATTCATTATACTCTGATATGATAGAAATGAGGCAGTTCCTACAAAACACCACGTACCAATTTGCTTACTGCCTATGGCCCATTGTCCAACTTGCAATCATGATGTTTTAGTCAAATAGGCACGAATCACACATCCTGCACAACTGCTTGTTTGTTAAATTTATGCACTGATAACTTGTTCTTTCCCTGGATACTTAAATGTTGCATCCTAGCTACAATATGAATCAATATTTCCTTCACAGATTAAAAACAAAAGCATCCCTTAATCTGATAAATGCGATTATGAATAGTGTATCTTACAGAAGTGGAGGGGCAGTTGACTTATTGCAGATATTTTACTGAAGATGCACCACTTCCTGAACTTAGGGAAGGTTGAATTCTGAACATATCAGGATGGCATGATTAAGAACCCAAACATTTGTCTTTATGTTCACCAAGTTGATCAGTGTTGAAGATCTTGAGTTCAGTGCTACGTCAGAAATATCCATTTTTAATGTTCACTTCCTGATTTTCCAGAATCTAAAATAGAAATGCTTATGTCCTCAAATAGTTCAAGGATCAAATACATGGATATTTTATGGACTTGGCATCAGCAATTCTGTCTTGTGAAATAATTATGTGCCGCAAAAATTGAAATTTGATGTGTGATTTTCCAATATTCCTGGCAATGGAACTTCTAACATACATTAGGATTTTCAAACCTGCTCCTAACAGAGCTAAATTAAGTCCCTATGTGGGACCATTTTCTACTGTTCAAGAAGACAATGAACACTAGTTTATGGATGGGCCATGAACTCAATTTCGTATTGATTTTTCTACATGTAAAAAACAATCTTTCCATTTGGCTGCTGTCTTTCTTGTTATATATCCACCCTGTCAGAACACAGTCCAACTGAAGCTTCAAATTTCTGAACAATGATCAATGACACACTCTGACAAGCCAGCATGGTATTCTAGATGCTCAATTAGTTGATTGATCACACAGTTAAGGGAATCAACCTGACTGTGAAATATACTTTTCCACGTCTTTGCATTACGTGCACTGTAACCTCTCTAATCCAGAATGCTTGGCACCAATTAATTTCTGGATTTTGGAATGTTCTGGATTATAAAACAAAGTTAAAATGTTTAATCACAATTACGTAAACTGGAAAACATAACAGATATAAATAGTTATCTGAAGCATAAATCAATATAAAGCAGTTTTGAAATAAACTTTCACTCATGCAAATCTCATAGCTTCCATGTTTCTGCCCAAAAAGTATAACATTAAAGTAACGTAATCAGTTGTCCAGATCCACTCAAAAAACTAGTGGACAACTGGTGCTTCTCAACAATAGATTTTTGGACTGGAAAATTCCAGTATTATAATAGCAAGTAGTGTAGAGGAACAGAGGATACTGCATGCAACACTGCAGGACAGGTAGATAACATGTTTAAGGAATCATGTTTTACTAGCTAACGTACAGAGTATAAGAGCACAGACACTATGCTAGAATTGCATAAAGCACCCATGATGGAGTAGCTGGAATACAAGAAACAGCACAGAGGAGATGAAAGACGATGTGGGCTAAATTGGAGAACTTTAGCCTTGAGGTATGACTTGTTAGGCCAGGGTTGCTTCCTGTGGAACTAAGGAAGATGAGGTGGGTTTTAAATGGTGGGTATAAAATTCCGAGGGGTCTAGGCAGAGTGGTTAGATGGGACCTTTATCTTTAGTGGGGATGTCAATAATCAGAGGATATAGACTTAAAGTGGAAAAGGCTTTGAGTTGAGAGGAAATGTCTCCAATCAGAGGGTGGTGAGGCTAGGAACACCGCTTGAATCAGTAGTATAGGCAGAAAACTCCCATCTCATTTTTAAAAAAATTCCTGGCTTTGTAACTGAAATGGCATAACCTACAGGGTTATGGACCAAAAAGTGGGATTAGGTTGGATAGCTCTTTTTGGGCTGTTACAGGTGCAATAATTCGAATGATTACCTTTTGTTCCGTTAATTTTCTGTGTTGCTTAAAAAATGCATTACTTGTCAGTCAAGTACTTGATCCATATTAATTTTTCTACGAATGTCACACTTGCTCTATTTGGCATCACCATAGTGACACAATGTCACATCTGAACCTCTGTACTTCTAATTCTCGATGGAACTTAAATTCCAACAGCTGTTACCTGTCTAACTTTACTTAGAGTCGCTAAAACACTCAGGAAAATATGGTTAATCCTTCCTGTGGGCGCAGACACAGAAGATACACTGATATTATCTATACTGTACTTTAAAATATGCAAGCAAAGTTCATAACATTCTTAACTTTCCATGTAAAACAGGTTCTATTCAGATATTTGTCTAATACAACGTGTTTAGTTCATGTTCTCCAAAGATTTCAGACAGCAGGCCCGCAGAGGATTTTGAAGCAAGTGAACCGACAACTGTAAAGAGCTCCTCAGAATCAACTGGGGTGACTTTTGCACGCATTGTGTTAATTAAAACCAAAATTCCATTTTCAATATTTTCCCAAAGTACAGATGAGGATTATTTAGCTTGTCTAACTCATCTTGTGATTTCCTCACCACAGCGTTGAATGGACTGCTGAATAATTTCCAAGTTTTTACCTCTGTTACAGTTCCCACAATTTATTTCTAGTATGTGTGAGGAAGACCATGCTGGTATCAGATCTCAACTTACTTTTCAACAGATAGTAGAAAATGCAGATGCTGGAGAATCTGAGATAACAAGGTGTAGAGCTGGATGAACACAGCAGGCCAAGCAGCATCAGAGGAGCGGGGAGGCTGACGTTCCAGGCCTAGATCCTTCTTCAGAAAAGTCTAGGCCCGAAACGTCAGCTTTCCTGCTCCTCTGATGCTGCTTGGGCTGCTGTGTTCATCCAGCTCTACACCTTGTTGTCTCTTACTTTTCAAAAGTGTTGAGAACAACATTAAGGTTTCCACAGTCAAGGTAAGGTGGCTATACTATAAGGGTAAAATCAATTTTGTTTTCTAATTTAAAATAATACCAAAAGGTTCAAATGAGGCCGAAGTGTCAAAACTGTATTACATTTACAGAATATGATTAAAATTTTCAAAACAAAGCATTTCTTACCCTTACTGTGGAGTCGTCAGAACTGGAAATGAGCATCATACCATCAGATGTAAACTGACATTGTTGGACACATGCCGTGTGACCTGTTAACGTCTTTTGAATTTTGCCACTAGAAAGCTCCAGAACCTTAGAAGAAAAGAATAATCAATTATCACAACAGAAGAAAGTGTGAGGAGCAGACAGAAATGGAACAAAAGCGCTAAGTAGTTGTTAACAGTGAAGTTTTGCAGCAGAGTGTTAGTTAAATGATGCATGGTAAAAGCTATGTTTATCCAAATCAAAAATTAATTCATAAGTAAACTTTGCTTGCTACAATTAAGAAAGGCTAAGTGTTGCTGAGAGCCTGACTGCTTTCTATTTTAATTTTCTAATTACCTGCTCTGACTGTTTTTAACCAAAGCAACTGTAAAAGTGCTCTTTAAATACAAATTTTTAAAAAATTGAAAAAAAGTACATGGTTTTCATAGTTACTAGCAGGTCGCAATTTACATTTCAATCTACAGTTTCCAGTTGATACCACTTTGGAACAAATTTTCAATTTCTAAATGCCAACACAGTGATTTACTCGCAAATACAGGTAGTTCTGCTACAACGTGTGTTGCGCTAACGTGAATTGGTTGTAACGCAATTGATGAATAGTGGATGCTGTTTGGATAACGCGAACATTCTACTGTACAGGTACTGAGATTTCTATAGCAATTTCCCTATAATGCAATTTGCTATGGCGATTTTCTATAACGCGAGGTCACACAAGAACACAAATATCACATTATTGGAGAACTTACCTGTATTGCAGCTAATGTAACTATATTAGGAACAATTTTACCAACTGTTCCCTTGCCAGTGTCAACAATACCTTGCCATCTCCTGTGGCCACAATATCACTGAGATTGCTATCACTAATTCCAGGCAAACTCCCCTTATCTGAACTGAAAACAAAAATGCTGGAAATCACAGCGGATCAGGCAGAATCGTTCGAGAGAGAGCAAGCTAATGTTTCAAGTCGAGATGAAATCTTCATCAGGGCAGCCGTCCTCAGCTGCCTGACCCACTGTGATTTCCAGCATTTGTTATTTTCAGCACAGATTCCAGCATGCGCAGTAATTTGCTCCTAAACTCCCCTTTCCTTTGACTCCCACACTTTGCTTGGTTACAACTCCTGTCACAAACTTCAGTTAATCTCTTCCTTGGCTGGTTGGACGATCTGCAAAAAATCTTGCATTTTAGTCAGCACCACATTAACCTGGCTCCATGAACTCAATGTCCAAAACAAAAAGTCAACATTCAAAACCCTCGTCTATTGCCATTTGAGGAGTCTTCTTTATTCGGCTTGTTACAGCCCAAATCCTCAATTCCTGTAGTTCTAAACTGCTGTTCATTGCCCAAATCTCTTCATCCTTCATTTGGACATTATTTCTTAAACAGGTAAAAGTTAAACATGTTACTATTATAA
Source organism: Ginglymostoma cirratum (assembly GCA_024137785.1). Classification (NCBI taxonomy): domain Eukaryota; kingdom Metazoa; phylum Chordata; class Chondrichthyes; order Orectolobiformes; family Ginglymostomatidae; genus Ginglymostoma; species Ginglymostoma cirratum. The sequence goes on from JAHRHZ010000045.1 coordinate 34,213,174, forward strand.
TATCAGAACAGTTTCAAAATATATTGCAAAAAAAGACATTATGATATTACAGATAAATTAGTTGGAAACTGAAAACTGGTTTATGGGAATAATTCCTTTCCACACATTGAATTATCCCTGCCTGCCAATAAAACCCCAACCATATTCAACCAAACTGTGGCAGCGGCACGTCTCTCATTTCATTGGACTCGTTTCAAACATTGCTTTGAGTCCATCACCCCACCATTTCCTAATTGAAGTCCACATTATTTAGAATCATCAAAACCCTCATGATTCCATGGCAGACAGTGAGATATGAATTCAAAGGAAATATGGAATTAAAAGACCAGTGACGACCATGAAACCATTAATGATTGTTGTAAAAACCCATCTGGTTTACTAATATCCTTCAGGGAATGAAAGCTGCCACCCTTATCTAGTCTGACCTACATGCGGCTCCAGACCCATAGCAACGTCACTGACTCTTAAAATGCCCTCAGTAATGTATACAAAATGTCCCAGCCAACACCATCATCGTCGCTGGGTATGTCTTGTTGCACTGGCAGGACAGACCCAGCAGTGGCACAATACTATACAGTCAGGAGGGAGTTGGCCTGGCGGTCCTCCACATCCACTCTCAACATCCCCAAGAAGTCTCATGGCATCAGGTCAAACATGGCAAGGGAACCTGCTGTTGATTACACCCCAAGCCCAGCCTTCTACTCAGGTGAGGACTCTGTACTCTTCTGTGTTGAACATGACTTGGAGGAAACTCTGAGGGTGGCCAGGGCACAGAATGCAAAGGGTAGGGGATTTCACTGTCCACCACCAAGAACTCCTCAGTATCACGCCTACTGATTGAGCTGGTCAAGTCCTAACGGATATTGCTGCAAGACTGGTTTGTGGTGGGTGAGGGAACCAACAAAGGGGAGAAACATACTTGACCCTCATCCTCATTAATTTGTCTGTTGCACATCTATGTTCATGGCAGTATCAGTAAGTGTGATCACCGCAAAGTCCTTGTGGAGACAATGTCGTGTCTTCACATTGAAAATACCTTCCATGTGTTGTGTGGTATTATCACAGTGTAAAATGGGATAACTTGAAACAGATCTAAACTGAGCTTCCATGAAGTACTGTGGGCCATCAGCAGCAGCAGCAGCAGAACTGCACTTTAACACAACCTATAACCTCACGGCTCAGTATATTCCTTAGTCTATCATTACCATCAAGCTAGGGGAACAATACTGATTTAACGAAGAATACAGGAGGGCTTGCCAGGATCAGAAACAGACATTCCTCAAAAAAATGAGATGTCAACCTGGTGAAGCTTAAAAAAAAGGACTACTTGCTGCTAAACAACATAAGCATCAAGTGATAGTTAGAGGTACGTCAAACGGATCAGATCTAAGCTCCGCAGTCCTGTCACATCCAGTTACGATTGGTGATGGACAATTAAACAACTCACTGGAGGAGATGGCTCCACAAATATTCCTATCCTTAATGATGGGGGAGCCCAGCATATCAGTGCAAAAGGTAAGCTTGGAGCATTTGCAACAATCTTCAGGCAGAAGTAGATGATCCATCTCAGCCTCCTCTAGAGGCCCCCAGTATCACAAATGCCAGTTTTCAGCCTATTTGACTCACTCCACATGATATCAAGAAACAGTTTGAGGCATTGGATACTGCAAAAACTGTGGGCCTTGACAGCACTGCAACAGCGGTACCAAAGTCTTGTGCTCCAGAACTTTCTGCACCCCTAGCCAAGCTGTTCCAGTACAGCCACAACACTGGCATTGACAATGTAAAAACTGCCCAGCTATGTTCCTTGCAATAAGAAGGACAAATCCAACCTAATCAATTACTGCCCTAATAGTTCCTTACAATTTAACCCTTGGAGCCCAAATATTATTCTGAAAAAGCTACACTGCACTCCACCAAAGCCAATATTGTCATCTTAATTTATGAAACTCAGAATACACTACTGCAGTGGAGCTCTAACCAGAGCTTGGCATAGTTGAAGCATGACCTCTAATCTCTCTTGTTCAATGTAAAGCTTGGTGCCTGTTCCTTTAACTTTCTATCAGTTACACCAGATGATCTTCCATATTTACAGCTTTATGCAAATTGAACCTGTTGTTAAAGATGTGCATATATCAAAGTAATGAAAGAACGAGACAACTGATTGTAGCCCTGCTTACTGCTAGAACAAAATGTTACAGAATTGAAATGAATCATGTTGAGAAACTGTTAACGAGTAACTTTTTTACAGTTGCATGCAGTTAAAGACAAGTAAAATTTGACAAGATGTCTTCATACTAGTGTCATAGAATTATCTGAAAAGATACCGAAAAAACATACTGACCATTGAAGATGAGACCAAACATGACATGTCGTGTATGTCTATAATTGATCTTTATGCAATGCAAAGTAATCAATATCTGACTTCATAATTTGCAAAGTTATGTTAATTATTTTCAGGTAGTTTGGCAGGAAGTAAAATAAAATCTTTATGTTAAAGGGTATATTTACAAAGCAACAAACACATTTTTAGAAAATGGGGCATTCTCGGACTGTATTTAATTAGAAGGAAAATTGGATCTCATCAAACCACATTAAGCCATAAAGTGCACTTTTATGCCTGTTTGCCTGATGTTTCTGTTAACACAAATTTCCATTGTAAACAAATGAGTAACAAAATAAATTGATTTCCTTGCCAATAAAGTCATTAAACACTAATTCCAGTTACAATACAAATAGTTATGCTCATGTTATGGCTAGTTTTCTAATTCTGAAAGGTCAAAATTTGCATTGTTAATGTAAGATTTGTTCTCCGTGCCTCTAATCACTAGAAACAACACCTAAATACTACTTTTGCTCATATCAGTTTTCATTATGCTATTTACCACTAATTTCTTGGAGAAAATCTTTGATGGATGATCACCTGTTCTGGCAACTGAAGCCAAGAACAAATGACAGATGCTTTCATGTACTCATGTTGAATCTTACTACATTACATAAGATCAACACAAAATCAACATTTTTCCCCAATAACAAAGAACTTCCTTCAAAGAAAAACACTTGGCACTGATTTGTAGCTCCCAGCACTCCAAGGTGAAACAATGCATGCTGTAAAACAGTATTCATAACTGTATGTTTCCATTTCAAATACCTGAAAGCACCCAAATTCTATATCAGCATTTCAGAAGCATGTGGGGTGGGAATTATTATGTCAAATTTAGCAACGTGTTATTCATTATTTATTTAAAAAATATTCTTCCTTATTCTCATTAGGAGTAAACCGAGTAAACAGTATCAATTCTACAGAGCAGCTTCACGACACCTCAGTTGTTTGGGATAAACAAATATTATTCTAAATTCTTACATCTAAGTATGAAAGGGGGAGCTTTAGGCTAGGTGTAATACATGCTTAAATTAGTCCTGCACCTTCAGTGTGCCATTTTCTAGCCCTGCTGCTACCAACAGGCTCTGCTGGAAGCGCTGTCTCTTCCACCCAATGCTCTGTAGGATAAACTTGGCCGACTTCATGCCTCCCTACAATTACAACATACAAGAAAAAGTAAAGCCATTAACATAAAATTCAACATTAAGCATTAATGTGTACACAAACATACACACACAGCTTAGCTACTGGACATTTTTGCATTCAGAACTTTACTCAATTTCAGTGCCATTTAATCAAACTAGTTCTACTGTAGAAATTAATTTTGAAAAGCCAAAACAAAGCTTTTTTGGTACTGGTTTATTTCTCCGTGTTTTTGATGCCTTTCTGCTTGCTGAGATGCTTCTGATCTTTGTAGCAAGTTGCATATCCTGAACATACTCCAACCTATACACAGTCACCATTTCCCCATCAATACGAAAATTTAATAACTGAATTAAAAAGAATTATCATGCTTGGTTTAATAAAATTTTAATCAATGAAGAGTTTAAAAATGTTTTTTCTTAACAACTCAACAGTTCAGAACTGTTCATGATAATATATTATTAATTTGAAACAACGACGATGAAAACAAGATCATGCAATACTGGAAATATTGTACTACTTAAAGTAGTAGCTTCATTTTCAATGAACTCTATAAATGTAGCATTACAGCTTCAAATAGATTTTGAAGCCATGAACCCACTTCAGACACACATGCTGACACTCCTCAGGACATAATGGAGACTTCATGACGTTGGGGCTTCCCAATAGAGAGAACTGCAACTTCAATGAGGGAAAATGCCCCAAATGCAAGGTACAATGAGCTCACAAAAAAAGCTGCATTTTGACTTGATTTGTTATTGTCACATGTACCTAGGTACAGTGAAAAGTTTTGACTTTCATGCAGTACAGGTAGGTCATACCATACAAAGTACGTAAGAGTAATAGAACAGAGCACAGAATACTAAGTCACAACTGCAGGGAAGGTGCACAAGGAACAAGGTCAACATTAAATTTGAAGTTTGACAGGTCCATTCAGACCATAACTTACAAAGGATTTAGTTTCTAAAGATTGCATTGTGCACATTATCTAGTCAAAATGTACATTCTTTTTACTTTGAGGAACTTGCTAACAGAATAAAAAGGTTTGTAGTAAGCCTAGAAGTAACAAATGTGGGAGAGAAACAACTTGTGACTAGGGCAGCATTCAATGGGGCAAGTAAGTACTGGCAGTAAGAGAGTTGTTGGGACAGAAGGCCAGGGTCTGGGAGACAAGGCCAGAGCAGGTGGCTAAAGACAGGGGCAAATCGTCAATTTGCTGATGCTGAGGGGAGGTTGGTGGGTGGGAGCAGCCTTTTTGTTGAAGCAGCAACCTGCTTGTCATGTCCAGGGTGGTGAGGGGGGGCAGGAGTGCAACAAGGGGCTCAGGGGAGGGAATGCAAGCTGAAAGGGGACTGGGACAGATAGGGAATCCACAATGGTGCGCGACTGAGAGGGTGAGGGAGACTGTAAGGACAGGACAGGGAGATGGAGGCTGCAAAGAGAAAACAGCTTCAAACCTGTTAAAAAGGAATACTCAGCAATCATGGAACTAGGAAGGCTTGATCTCTAGTTTAAAGTTGTATACATTTGTTATGTATAGGAGGAAAAATGGAGTTGATGCCATTGTAATGAACACTTTAATTATTAAACTGAAATCTGAGATCGAGGTCTGAAAATACAGTTAAAAAGGGTAGTGACTGCCTTGTTAAAATATCCCAGCTTTGCGCATATGTGAGCTCACCAACATGTAGAGGGTATGTTTGGCGTGATGACTGTTTGTGTGCAGAACTGTGTGTCGGTTATTTTGGAAAAAAAACCTTTGTTTCTAACTTATGAATGTAGCCTTGTGTCAATTTAAATATTGTGGTGTCTAGGAAATTAATGCTTTCCTGTGTCTTCTGGCTTTAGAGGGTTGATAATTATGAAGGGTACTGATAATTTTTTCTAGTTCTGCAAGACTGAATACCTTATGCATCAACACAAACACACAGAGTAATGATACTAGGGACTGCATCACCTCATAAAGAACAAAGAACAGTACAGCAAAGGAGCAGGTCCTTCGGCCCACCGAGCCTGCACAGACGCATGATGCCTTTCTAAACTTAAAACATTTTGACTCCTCACAGTCTGTATCCTCTATTCCCTGTCTATTCATGTATCTATCAAGATGCCTCTTAAACATTGCTATTACATCTGCTTCTACCACCTCCTCTGGCAGTGCATTCCAGGCCCTCTGAATAAAAGGCCTGCCCCTCAAACCTCGTTTAAATTTATCCCCTTTTACCTTAAACCTATGTCCCCTAATATTGACATTTATACCTTGCAAAAAGTACTCTAACTATCCATTCTGAACACATTTTTCATGATTTTGTAAACCTCTATCAGGTTGTCCCTCAGCCTCTGACCTTCAAGAGCAAACAAATTGAGTTTGCCCAGTTTCTCCTCATAGATAATACCCTCCAAACTAGGCAACACTCTAATAAATCTTTTCTGTACCTTCCCCAAGCCTCCACATTCTTCCAGTAGTGTAGCAACCAGAATTGCACGCAATATTTCAAATGTGGCCTTACTAAAGTTCTATACAGCTGCAACATGACTTGTTAATTTTTAAAATCTACGTCCCGACCAAAGAAGGCAAGCATGCCATATGCCTTCTTGACCACCTTATCCACTTGTGTTGCCACTTTCAGGAAACTGTGGACCTGTACACCTAGATCCCTCTGTACGTTCATGCTTCTAAGGGTTCTGTCATTTACTGTATACTTCCCACCCACATCAGCTCTTCCAAAATATGTCATCTCACATTTGTCCAGATTAAATTCTGTCTGCCATTTCTCTGCCTAAGTGTCCAGCCTATCTATATCCTGCTGTATCCTCTGGCAATCCCCCGTACTCTCTGTCTCTCCCCCAACCTTTGTGTTGTCCCCAAACTTACTAATCAGACCACTTACATTCTCCTCCACATCATTTATCTGTATTACAAACAAAAGGGATTCCAGCACTGATCCTTGCTGGATCCACCACTGGTCACAGACCTCCAGTCAGAAAAACATCCTTCCACCATTCTCTTGGTCTTCCATGACCAAACCAGTTCTGTGTATCCATCTTACCAGCTCACTACAGATCCCATGTGACTTCACCTTCTGTATCAGTCTGCCATGAGGGACCTTGTCAAAAGGCCTTGTTAAAATCCATTGAGACAACATCCACCGCAGTGCCCTCAGTAATTACCTTTGTCACGTCCTCAAAAAACTCAACCAAGTTTGTGCAACATGATTTCTCCCACACAAAGTCATGCTGCCTGTCGCTAACAAGTCCATATTTTCCCAAATGTGAATAAATGCTGTCTCTAAGAATCTTCTCCAATAACTTCCATACCACTGATGTAAAGCTCACCAGCCTGTAATTACCTAGAGTATTCCTGCTGTCCTTCTTAAACAAAGGAATAACATTGGCTATTCTACAGTCCTCTGGGAATTGGTCTGTGTCTAAATAGGATACAAAGATTTTATTCAAGACCCCAGCAATTTCCTTCCTCACCTCTCTTAGTATTCTGGGATAGATCCCATCAGGTCCTGGGGACTTGTTTATCTCAATGCTTTTCAAAACACCCAACCTCCTTTTTTTCAAAATCAACATGCACCAGAATATCAACATATCCCTCTCTAGATTCACCATCCCCTATGTCCTTCTCCTTTGAAAATACAAAAGCAAAATATTTGTTAAGGACCTCACCCACATTCTCCAGTTACAATCACAAATGTACGCCTTGGTCCTTGAGAGGGCCTATCCTTTCCCTAGCCATCTTCTTGCTTCTTCTTTACGTACGAAAAGCCTTGGGATTTTCCTTAATCCTGTTTGCCAAGGGCATTTCGTGGCCCCTTTTATCCCTCCTAACTCCTTGTTTAGGTTTTTTCCTGCTTTCTTTATATACCTCAAGGGCTCAGTCTTCAGTTTCCTAAGCCATACGTAGCTTCCTTTCACTGTATGACTTAGCTCACAATTTCACTGGTCATCCAAGGTTCCTGAATCTTGCCATCCATAACCTTCACTTTCACAGGAACATGCTGGTCCTGAGCTCTAATTAACTGGCCTTTAAAAGATTTCCACATGACAAATGCAGATTTACCCTCCAACAGCCAAGCTCAAAGGAATCACTGAGAATGAATTAAATTGTGCGTCTGATTCATCTAAAGGATGACTTCTTTCCCTTTGCAACCTAGCTCCTTTGAGTAAAAGGCCAACATTCTACTGAGCATTTTAATTAATTTTTGTACCTGCTTACTCATTCTAAATGAATTAAAATCACCAAGACTGTTTTCACTTCCAGAACATACCCCACCTTCTCATCCTGCCTCGACTCATCTGTGCTGAAAACTTCATCCACACTTATGTCACCTTTAGATTTAACTCCTCCAGTGCCCTCCTGACCAGCCTCCCACCCTTTGCAAACTCAAAAAGAAGTAGGTCATTCGATCCATTGCGCCCACGCAACATTATCATCATGGGTGATCCTCTATCTGAATGCCAGATTTCCATACTCTCCCCATAACCTTTGACACCTTTAGCCTCTAGAAATCTTTTTCTTCCTTAAATATTTTCAGTGACTTAGCCTTGGCTGCCTTTTGTAGCAGAGAATTCTGCAGATTCACCAGCCTGAGTGAAGCAATTTCTACTCAGCTCAGTCTGAAATAGCCTACTGGGCATCCAGAGACTGCAACTCCTTGCTCTCGTTCCCTGCCAGGGGAAATGGTGTTCCTGAAACCAGTCTGTTCGATCTTATCAGAATTTTACACGTTTCAACAAGTTCCCCACTCATCTTTCTAAACTCCATCAAATACAAGTTCAGTCAACCCAATCTGGCAAAACATTTATTTTAGAACCCCTCCATGGCCTCATCCAGCAGCAACCTGTAACCTGTTCAAGTGTACAACTCTCAAAGAGGGCTGCACAGCTCCAATTTTGGTCTTGTCTATTCTCTTGCCTTTCACTGATCCGCTACAAGTGGCCACGTTTCAGTTGCTTAGGACTCATACAATTCCCTTCTTGAACCTCTCTATTCTTCTTCAAGATGCTTCTGAAAATCTCATCTACCTTAATATCTTTATGTGCCTCAGTGTTGACTTCTGTTTGGTAACAGAACTGCAAAGTGCCCTTGCCACATGTGAGATCTAACAAGTGGACTCCTCAGCTCTTCGCTTTTCTGCAATTTATAGTTTCTTACCAATTAGAAAGCACTCCAATTTATCCTTCTTTGGCCCAAAGTGGATTACTTCACATTTATTAAAATTCCATTTGCCATTTTTTTCACTTAAGTCTGTGCATGTACCTTTTCAAATTCCTGCTTTGAACTGGGCTTACTCCAAACTGTTTATGTCCTCTGCAATCTTGGATATTCAACTCAATATCCCTTCAGCATAATTGGTAATAAAAGGATGCAGACCCAGAACAGGTCACTGGGAACAATTCTTGCTACATTCAGCTAAACTAAATGTGGATTTGTTATCCCCATGCTTGGCCTCCTACTTGCCAACCAATTTCCAACTCAAGACAAAAGACAATCTACAGTTTCATACATTGCCAATAATTTTATGTGGAATCATGTTGGACACCTTACAGTTCTTACATATAGTATCCATAAGTATTCATTTTCCAACTGATTAATACCCTCGAAAAATTCCACTGGTCAGGGATGACTTACTTTTAACAAAGCTACATTGGCTCTACTTGCTTAGTGCAAAAGCTCAAGCACTCAACCCTGAATGAAAATTCTTGTGGTTTCCCCTGCAACTCTAAAACTAAAGCAGTGTGTCCTTTCAATACATCCCCAATTATAGTTAAGTAGAAATGATTATCCTCAAAGTTACGTCACTTCATATGATACACAAGCTGCATAATTATGAATGATTACCAGACAGGGCTGACAGATTTAAAATGAGCACATGAACAACAATGCATCTATGTGATGTTAAATTTAGCTTAGACTGCAAGGTATAATATGACCAAGAATTAAATTTGACATGAAGGATTTAGATTAAAGATAACTACTGTTAGACACACAACAAATCCCGAAGTAAATGTAAGTGAAAGGAATCAATTCACAAGACACAGGGGCAGCCTAAATTTGGTATAATTTTAAAAAGTGCATATCAAGTCTTACTAAATATATCCTTAGTTGGTAAGAATTTTTCTTAAAGTGAATAAACGAGCTAGGTCAAAATTTCTGTGGAAACTCAGAGTGGAATTTTACAGAAGTAATTCTGATAGATGTTAAAAAAAATGCTTCAGGGAGAAATAAGACCATAATGTCCTGAAGGATTCGCATCAATTTTAAACAAAGCTAAACTGAATCAGCCATACAAACAAGAGCTAACAAAATATCAGGTCACCCAGCAAGCTTTACGATTCTTATTCTAATTATATGAGACAGCTATGGACTCCTTGGCACTAAACAAGAGCAAACACAGTGGACACACAGAATTTGGATATGGGCTTACACACCTGCTTCTTTGATTCACAGCACATCATGGAGGGAGAGGGGTGGTAGGTCAATACACTTCCCATTACAGAAGGACAAGTCAACCAGGGCTAGCTTTTAACACAACCAAGCAGCTGGCAAAACTACAGGAGCAGATTGTCTGCCTCCCCTGTTGACTGGGAAAAGCATGTAGAAGGAGAAGACACAGAGGACGTAAGAAGTGCATCAAGAAAACAAAGTAAATGTAAAATACCAAAATGTGCAGCAGTAATCTTAGCAAGAGGATTAATACACTACCACAAAGTGAAGTTAAAAGTTTCTTTGGCATATTACATGCTTGTAACAATTTTGTCAAGTGAATTAACAGCACGTTCCTGCCGACAGAAATCTGGAATAGAAGTTAAAAGCCTTGTGGAGCTATGAACCCACCTTGAGAGGATACTCAACTTACGCAGGTTCCTATCGTGATGTTGAATGTCACTGAAGCCATACATTCACTCAGACTTAATAGCTTCACGCAGGACCATCAAGGTCAGCCAATTATTATCCGTAAACAAGAAAACAGACGTAATTGCTCATGCAATATTATAAAAACAGAAGTCATATTTTCCAACAGACACGGAAAAGCCTTCAAAATCAAATTCAACATTAGTACCTTTAAGATTCCATCTCCACATCCAATTGCAGCCAAATTAACCTGACGGTTAAGGCAGCAACAACGAATACACGAGTTCTGGACCTCACTCTGACACATTACATCACCAGTTTTCCCGTTTATTAGCTGTTGCAAATACACAAAAAAAAACATGAATACCAAAAACAGTTTTCCCTCTGAAAAAGCAAAATGAAGATGACAAACGATCCCTACAAGAGGCACACTCCACTGGGGTTGTAATAGAGCCTGTTCCTAGCCAGACTTCAGCAATGTGAAACAGATTCCACATACAGGTGTTTACTGGTCCTATTAAAGTCTCACCAATTAAACCACTGAAGTAAAAGATGATGACACAGAACACTTTCTTTTGTGAGAAGGAAACAGCAGATGGTGGTTGTGAAATAACATGGCTGGAAAGGAAAGAAAATGATGAATGATGAACTTGCCAATCATTATGGTAGAAAAATAGGATGTAGCGCATCATATCCTGTGTTCAGTTTATTTACCACACAATTTCACCTTGTAACAGGTTCAACAAATTCAAAAATTCATTCATACTGGAGTGTTATATCATGTCCAATTCTGTCACCAAATGCCCAATTGTAATGCAAAGTTTCTCTTCTGTTAGCTCCAATTTTATGATAAATATATTTGAAGTATGTTCTAAGGAGTGATACTGTGAAGCTTAAGAATGGACTCAGTTTGTTCAGCAGAGTGTGCTGGTAAAGAGAGTCTTCAGCATTGGGAAAAAGCTGGACTTTCCTTCTTTTTGGGCCAGGGTTCCAGCCTATTTTGAGACGATTTGAGTTTTCAGATTTCCTCCACTTCGTGCTTTCAATTTCTTTGTCTGTTCCTTGGCTTTACTCTTACAGCTGTGGTTTTTCAAAAGTTCTTTGCTTTCATCATTTTTTTTAACCTCTTCTGTTCTTTATGTCAAGATCATCTACTGGTGTTCTTTAAAGCAGATTACAGGCAATTCCTTGGTCTTTCCTTTTGTGTTCTGTCCTCCCTTTGTTCTAAATCTTCTAAAATGCTTGTTCATCTTTTGCTTTTCCAATTTTAATGAACAGTCTATATTTCCCATCGCTTTCTGTTTTTATATTTTCATCTTTACTTTTGTAAATGCATTATATATCAGCACCAGGAGCAAATCAACAAGTGATATGATCTTCAAATAAACCCTTCTAATTGTCATCTCAACTTTCATAGCATTGTTTTTGGTACCTACTTATTTTCCCAATATGAACCTTCAGTGCTTAAAACGGAGATAGTTCTGTATCATAAGCAGCAGAGAACAAAGCATCTGAAAGTACACTTAGTGGATAGCTACTATTTCCTCTTAATTTCCAGATTTAAGTAGCTCTCCCTTCCATTCTGAAGCACCAAATGCCGAGCTTAGTGGAAAATATGAAGTGCGCAATATGTTTTGATGCACTTAATATTTTGGTCCAAAACTTGTTCCGTTAATGACAGTAAAGCCGTCAGCATTCATATTCATTATTCCTCAAATCAACAACTACTTATGGAGTTTGTACATAATTAGTTAAACATGGAAATTTAGAAGCTGTTGTCAGTGATTTTTCACTTTTCTGTAGTATCTATTACGTTGGAGCCCACAAACTACAAAAATCAGAAATAACTGGAAATAATTTGGTCTTTCCCTCTAAGCTGTATTTTTGAAAAAAGTCATTTGTCAGATGTAGGTTTCAGTACCTAGACCAGCAATTACTGCCCATCACTAACTGCGTTCTAGAAGATGGTGGCCAGCTGCCTTCTTGAACTGCCCAGGCAATGGTGTGGTGTAGCTACACTCACAAAACTGCAAGGGAGGGAATTCCATGATGTTGACTGTAACGGCGGATGCAAAATAAGATAAGGACCCATGGTATTAGGAGCAAGGCACTGGCATGGATAAAAGATTGGCTGATTGGCAGAAAGCAGAGAGTGGGGCTAAAGGGATCTTTTTCAGGATGACAACCGGTGATTAGTGGAGTTCCACAGGGATCAGTGATGGGACAACTATTCATGTTATACTTTAACAATCTGGATGAAGGAACTGAGGACATTGTTGCTAAGTGTGCAGATGATACAAATGTAGATTGAGGGACACTAGTGTTGAGGAATCGGGGAAGCTGTTAGAAGGACTTGGACAGGCTAGGAGAGTGGGCAAAGAAGTGGCAGATGGAATGTAATGAGTGTGATGTTATGCACTTTGGACAAAAGAATAGAAGCCTAGACTATTTTCTCAATGGGGAAAGGCTTGGCAAACCTGAAGAACAAAGGGTCTTAAGAGAATCCTGAACTAGGACTCCTAAGGCTAATGTGCAGGTTCGTTGGCAGTTAGGAAGGTAAATGCATTTTTAGTATTCTAACCTTCCTGAAATGAACGCAAGAGCAGAGATGTACTGCTGAAGTTGTATAAGGCTCTGGTCAGACCATATTTAGAATATTGTGAATAGTTTTGGGCCCAATACCTAAGGAAGAATGTGCTGGCCTTTGCCAGGGGTGGAGGGGTGGGGGTTGCAGAGGAAGTTAATGATCCCTGGGATGAAGGGCTTGCCATATGAGGCGCAGTTGAGCACTCTGGGTCTGTACTCAACGGAATTTAGAAAAATGAGGCGGGAGATCTGATTGAAATTTACAGAGTACTGACAGGGCTGGATAGAGGGGACTTGGAAAAGATATTTCCACTAGTAGGAAAGACTAGAATCCAAGGGCACAGCCTCATTGAAGGGACAATGCTTTAGAAGTGAAATAAGGAGGAATTTCTTCAGTCAGAAGGTGGTGAATCTGTGAAAGTCATGGCCCCACTACCTTCTGTGGCAAAGTCTTTGAGTGTATTTAAGCCAGAAATAAATAGGTCCTTGATTAATAAGGAGATCAAGGATTACATGGAGAAGGCAAGAGAATGGGGTTGAAAAATGTATCAGCAGTGATTGAATGGCACAGAAGACTTGTTGGGCTGGATGGCCTAATTTTACTCATATATCTTATGGCCTTATGGACCTAGTAACAGTGGTGGAATAGCAATATAGTTCCAAGCCAGAATGGTGTGTGGTTGGAGAAGATCATGTAGGTGATGGTGTGGTGAAGCATTAATTACCTATGTGTTAGAGATTGCAGGTTGGAAGGTGCTGGTAAAGGACCTTAGCGAGTTACTGCAGTTCATCTTGTAGATAGTACACACTGCTGCCACTGTGTGCTGCTGGTGGAGGGAGTGAATGCTTAAGTAGTGGATGGGGTACCAATTAAGGGGTAGCTTTGTCCTGAATCAAGTCAAGCTTGTTGAATGCATTTGGAGTTGCACGCATGCAGGCAAATGGAGAGTATTCTATCACACTCTCTAGTTTCTGCCTTGTAGACAATATACAGGCATTGGTGAGACAGAAGGTAAGTCACTCTCTTTGTCGAATTCCTAGCCTCTCACCTCCTCTTGTAGCCACAGGATTCACATGGCTGACTCAGTTAAGTTTATGGCCAATGATAACCCTAAAATGCTGATAGTGTAGATCTCACCGATGATAATACCAATGAGTACAAAGGGATGATCAGATTCCTTTTATTGGAAATGGTCAATACCTGGCACTTGTGTGGCATGAAGTGCTAATTGTCTGTCACTTGTCATCTCAAGTGGACATTGTCCAGGTTTTGCTGCATGTGGACAAGGACTGCTTCAGTGTCTGAGACGTTGCAAATGGTACTGATCATGCAGTGAACATCCTCACTTCTGAAATTCTGATAGGGGAAAGGTCATTGATGATGCAGCTGAAAGGGGTTGGGCCTAGGACTGCACCACAAGGAATTCTGCACCAGCAGACACGGACTGAGATGATTGGTCTCCAACAAGCACAACCATCTTTCATTGTGATAGGATTGTCTCCAACCAGTAGAGAGTTTTCCCTGATACTTGCAGATGTTGACTTTGCCAATGGTTCTTTATTCTGCTTGAGGCCAAATGCTTCCTTGATGTCAAGGGAGTCATCCTCACCACATGAGTTCAGTTCTTTTGTCCATGTGTGGGTCAAGGCTCTAATGTTGTAAAGAGCCATATTGCCCTTGAGAACACCAACTAAGGTCAGTGAGCGGGATATTTTTGTATAAATGCTACTGTCAACACTGACTTTATTGTTCATCAAAAGTAGTTTGAGAGGATGGAAATTAATTTGAACGAATTTGCCCTGCTTATCATGGATGGGGTACACCTAGGCAATTTTCCACATTGCCAGATAAATGCCAGTGTTGTAGTTGTACTGGAACAGCTTGACTGGATGCATGAGTAGTTCTGGAGCACCTGTCTTCAGTACCATTGCAATGATATTATCAGGGTAAATTGAAATGGCTTAAGACTGGCTTTGGTTGGTACTGGAGACCTCAGGAGGAGGATGAACTCAACACTTCGAACGGAAGGTGCTTGCAAATGTTTCACCTCCACCTTTAATGCTGATGTGCTTGGCTCACTGTCAATAAGGATGTGGATATTTAGGAAGCCACCCCCTCCAGTCTGTTGTTGTATTGATGACGGTGAAACAAGTGTTGCTCTGAAATCAATAGCAAACTCAGGAGTTCAACCCTGCAGGGAAAATGTGGAAATCTGGATGGTGTTGTCAGGAAGTTTAGGCTCCACCTATAGAATGTGGAGTGGCAATTCTCACAAAGTAAAATATCTTTGCGTTCATGAGTTGGAGAAATCTTCTACTCTAGAGTTCCACTGTAAAAACCATTGAAAAAGATACGCATCACCAAAAGAGGTGCAACTGCGTCATTAACAGCAGAGTACATTCATAATTAGTGACAATCAATTCCCCGGGCCTGAAAATTAATGTTATATCAGTGGAATATTAATTCCATAGACTTTTTATTAAACAAATCTGTTTATCTTTAATTTACCTTCTGTCTTAATTCAGTCACACATTAATTTTGGTATCAGAAAATAAGGAAGTGAAGGATATTAAATGATACGGTCCTCCTGGTTTGCTGTGCATGAACACTGTAATTTGATTAGTTTCCTGTTTTCTGACAACAATGCTGCTGTAGCCAAAACATTTCCTAGACTAAACTGCCTCTGGGTAAGCTCTTCCTCTTAGACTGTGATATGTGTGGGCAGTTGTCTTTTTGAGTTCAGTGGTGAGTCACCTTTTTAAAAATTGCTAATATTTCATGTGTCTTTCATATTTCATTATAACATGTGTATGTTACAATCATTTCTATCAATCTCTGGAAAATGTATAATTCCTGGTCAGCTGTCTATGGGAATACTTCATTGCAATTGGTGGCTTGATCGACCTGGTGACTTTATTGTTGCTTGTTGTCTGGAGATCCTTTTGACTTGGTTCCAAATTAACACTGGCAGATGGGAAACCAACACCATTGTGACTGCTAAATCACGTGGGTAGCTTTTTTCGCAGGCCAGTGGCAATCATCCTCACTTCCGCCTGACCTAGATGTACAAGTGCTTCATTCTGAGAAGAGGTGGTTAAATGAGAAATGGCAGGAGCTATTGGGCCTAGTAAAAAAGAAGGTTGCTTACCTGTAAACACTTTTTCTTATCAGAAACTAAAACAAAGACTTCATCCTCATGGAAGATTGCATCCATATCTCGAACCAAGGACACAACAGAGGCACTATGCACTTTATTGGTATTCCATAGCTGTCAAAACAAAATTAAATAAAAGATATCAAAGCAAGGACCTTCTTATGTAGTTTACAGCTATAACCTCTTCTCCAAATACTAGAAAGTTGCTAAAACAAAATGACATTAGGTTTCATGAAAAAGTGTCAAAGATATTAAAGTAACATTGCAAGGTTCAGCACTACCTTGTTGGCATATAATTTCTTTGAAATTCATCAAGAAGTCAGAAGGAAGGGAAAAAAACAACGCTGCAACTTTTGAGACTACACAAGAGATAATGTATTACTGTGAAACAGATAGAAAGGTTTATGTTGTTAGGTGGAAATTACAAATGTGTAACAGTCTGAAAGTGATGCATGTGCATCAGTGTACAAGTGACAGAACATTATATGAAAACAAATCACGATCAGTCTTGCAGGTTAGTGAAGAGTCTACCATTAATCAGCAACCAGTGACGAACTGAGCATGGAAAGGGACTGAAGATAGATATAGGTGTACGGCAACATACTTCATTAACTTAGAAAGATAAAAGGCAGTTTATATGCTCAACTTTATTTTCTTACAAGGGATTCCTTTGACCACCTGCCAACTAGGTAAGGTTTGAAATGTTAATAGAACACAATAAATAATTCACAAACAACAATAACTTTTGTAGATAGGCACTTATATTTAGTCCAAACAGGACTAGCTTTTGTAACTAGTGATTCCCCAAACAAGTCTCAGGTTCCATTCAATATCTTTAGCCTTGAAGTAAATCTCAATGAGGGTAGGTTTCCTCACAGCATAAAAGTATTTGAAAACTGCAGTATTTATTTTTGTTACAAAACAATTGCACTGCATCCATTTCAAAGGGAAGGAGCACAATAACTAAAGAACTCCTCCAACAAGGTTGTTGTCATTATATTACATCAGTGTGGTTAAAATGAGGAGAAATGACATTGAGTTCTTGCGCAACTGATTGAATAAAATTTATTCCCAACGCAGCAAAAGCTCTCCTCTAGCATGTTACTTGCAGCCATTGTGTGGCTGCTTTCCAAAACTAAATCAATTTAAGTTCATACCAGCTTTTATTTTTCTATAACATTTGCAAGGTAAAATAAATTCCTTTCCATCTCACTGTTGTAATTATCCTTTTGAAACTGAGTACAGTTTTCAACCAATGTATTTGTAGCCAAGGAGGTGTTTAAATTTAGGATAAGAGTTTTAAATTTGAAGAAATGTGGGGCTTAGAAAGGGTGGATGCTGGGAAGTTGTTTCCGTTAGGTGGGGAGACCAGGACCCGTGGAAACAGCCTTAGAATTAGAGGGGGTCAATTTAGAATGGAAATGAGGAGACATTTCTTCAGCCAGAGAGTGGTGGGCCTGTGGAATTCATTGCCTTGGAGCGCAGTGGAGGCCGGGACGTTAAATGTCTTCAAGGCAGAGACAGATAAATTCTTGATCTCGCAAGGAATCAAGGGTTACGGGGAGAGTGCGGGTAAGTGGAGTTGAAATGGCCATCAGCCATGATTAAGTGGCGGAGTGGACTCAATGGGCCGAATGGCCTTACTTCCACTCCTATGTCTTATGGTCTTATAAGCCTATGTCAGTTAGCAAGTCAGGGACAGTTGGCCAGTGAGGCATGACGCTGCACAGCATGGGGCACCAATTTCACATGAACTGAGGTTTGTGCAATGTAAGAGACTGAAGGCCTGCAGATTCTTGGAATTATTGAATACAAAGAGAACAAAGTCATTCCGCCCATCCTACTGCCCTAGGAGCTGTATTGGTATGGATCTCCATGGGAATTCAGTCTATTAGGCAACTGTCCCAGAGGCAGGCTGGAAAGTCAAGGGCATGATGGAGTACTCCCCACTTGCCTGACGGGCACAGCTCCAACAATACAAAGCAGCCTGCTTGATTGGACCACATCCTCAGCATCCACTCCCTCCACCACTTATGCTCAGTAACAGCAGTGTGTACTATCCACAAGGTGGCCTACAGAAATTCATCAAAGATCCTTCAACAGCACCTTCAAAACCCACGGCCACTCCGTTCTAGAAGGACAAGGGCAGCAAGTATATGGGAACACCATCACCTCCAAGTTTACCGCCAAGCCACTTACCATCCTGACTTAGAAATATATCGCCGTTCCTTCACTATCACTGGGTCAAAATCCTGAAATTCCCTCCTTAAGGGCATTGTGGGTTAACCTACAGCACAATCTGCAGATGTTCAAGAAGGCAGCTCACCACCACCTTCTCCAGGGCAACTAGGGAAGGGCAATAAATGCGTGTCAGCCATCAACGCCCATGTTCAGTGAGTGAATAAAGAAGTTCTATAATGCACTAGTGACAGGATATCTGGAGTGCCATTTATAGTTTTAGTCTCCTATTCAAGAATGAACACAATTGCATTGGAGACTGATTTCTGGGACGAGAGATTCATTGTCTTAAGAAAGGCTGGACAGGTTGTTTTTGTACATTGGAGTTGAGAAGAATGAGGGGTAATCTTACTAAAACATAGAAGATCCTGAAAGGACTTTACAGGGTGGATGCTGAAAGGATGTTACTCCTTGTAGGAGAGACTAAAACAAGAGAACACAACCTGCAGGTAAGATGCTACCCATTTAAGATGGAGACGGAGGGTCTTTGGAACTCTCCTCTCCAGGGAGGCAGAAGAAGATGGATTTTTTGGCTAACAAGTGAGTCAAAAGATATTAGGGGTAGGCAGGAAAGTGGAACTGAGGCCACAATTAAATTAGCCATGCTAATACAGAAGAACAGAGTACTCTCAAAGGGCCAAAATGCCTTAATTTGGATGTTTGACACCTATAAATAGTGAAATGTTAATTAATGAAACAGCCTGCAGATAACTAAAAGTGTACCAGATAGATATCTGGCAAAGTGGTTGATAGATTGGAGACAGGGTAGCATTTGGCACTTCTAAAACTGTGGAACGATTTAAATGGATCACTTCCAGTACAGTACAACTAATGTTTGCATAAGAAGTAATACCACTCAAAGCAACTCTGCAAGCATACTTGCTTATCACAGCAACCATTCCTTTACTGAATTAAAGAAGAAAATGTTACATACTCTAACAGTTTGGTCATCTGAAGACGATAGCAAAGTTGAGCCATCCAATGAAAATTGAACACAATGAACCCAGCTCAAGTGGCCACTGCAGTCAGCTACTCTCTTGCGCAAATCCAAGTTCCATAGCTAGAGGAAATGGAACAGAAATACAGCTGAATGTTGTTTCATCATTTCCATGTCACAAACATATGAAACAGCAAATTATTGACTGTAATTTTGTGTTAACAGGGTGCGGGCTTTGACACACAGAATCATGGAATCTCTACAGTTGTGAAGCAGGTTATTCGGCCCATCAACTCCACACCAACTGTCCAAATAGCAACCCACCCAGATACACTCCCCTACCCTAAGCCTGTAACTCTGCATTTCCCATGGCTAATCCACTGAAACCATACATCCCAGGAGGCCATAGGTAATTTAGCATGGCCAACCCACTTGACCCACACACCTATGGACTGTGGGAGGAAACTGGAGGAAACTCACACAGACATGGGGAGAATGTGCAAACTCCCCACGGACAGTCGCGCAAGGGTGAAATCGAACCTGGGTCCCGAGTGCTGAGAGGCAGCAGTGCTAACCACTAAGCCACCATATTGCCCTAAATTCTTCCCCCCTAATTAGTAGGAAGTGTTTCTGATCATAAAGGTACACCTCAACGTGCTGTTTTGCATATTTAGAGCTATAAATGTCATTCAATATGTTACAATTAATCTAAAAGCAATCTGTCAATTTAGCATATTGCTGGGAACTGGAAGAAAAGCATTATGAGGCCATTAACACAAAAATAAAACACAATGGAAGTTAGAAATCTGAAAAAAAAAAACAGAAAATGCAAGAAACACAGCAAGAATGCAAGCATTTGTGGAGAGAGAAACAGAACTGATGTTTCAAGTGTTATGATGAAAGGTCACCAAGTGAAGGGTGAACTGTTTCTCACTCCATAAATACCGCCAGATCTGTTTGATTTTGCCAGTTTTCTATTTGTACCCAAAAATCGAGGTCTTATTTTCAAATTCAGCAGGAGTTCTGTACTTACAGCTTTGTCAGCCTCTCCAAACTATTCCACATCTCCCTGTATATATCAAAGCTCATGAATTGGGAAACATAGCTAATATTACATACTTGGATTTAAGGACATCATTTTGACAGTTCTATTAATTAGTTGTTTGAATAAAGAGTCATGAAGTACAAGCTAACATAAAAGGTAATTCAGGGAATTTACGTTATGAGGAAATATCAAGGAAATTGAACACGTTCAAATATCAGGGGAGGCTGGTTTAAAAATAAAATGACTTGAGTTAGAAATACAAAGAAGCACTGGACAGAATATTAACTCAAAAGATAATAAGTGTGAAAGTTCCAAGGCAAAGGGGCTGACGCAGATAGTGTGAATATCTCCTTTTCTTCAGAAATTCTACAGACATTGTGCTCAGGGTACACAGAGAAGACGCAACGGGTGAGGATGATTCTTAGAAAAAGAAACCAGTATGCCGAATGGCCTTTTCCTGATTTTAGTTCAGAGATGGTCATGTAATTTAGTCTCCCAAATAGGAAATGTTCAGTGTTCAGCCTTTGTCTAATGTGTCCCACTTCCCACGCTGCTGTCCTTTGACTATGGTCTAAACAGCATCTCTGATCTTATTACTGATGCATAAGCTTTAAGCCTTATCCTATGGAACCCACTCTTTAAACCACTCCATTGCTCAATGTACATCTCTATCTTTAGAGATGTTCTTAAATCTCGGACCAATTTTCAGTTACCTCACTAAACACTTCCGCGAAGACTTAGCACACACATTCCCTATTTTTTAGGGGTAAGCTCCTTGGAGTGTTCCTTCACACCAAGATAATACTTAAAAGCCGATTCCACAGAACAATTGGTTCCACCCTCTTACCTCGACAGAGTTGTGTGACAAGGCCACTGCCAATAATGGGCTGGTAAGAGAAACATCACAAGACTGAATTGTGCAAGAGCTACTTGTCATTAGTTCAGTTATAATGTCACCGGTCAACACATCAAAAACCTGAAAGATAAAACAATGCTGTAGGAACAATATGTTGCAAAACAACAGATTTTCCAATGTTGTCAAAATGCATCAGGAATTAGAAACTGCAGAGACGGCAGTCACAAAAATCTTGGCATCAAAATTATTTCAGCACATGTATACATGCAGCCAAAAAACTGGCATGACAAAGCAGCATATTTTCAAAAAATATTTTTAGGACTGGATCAAATCTCATTTGGCACCAATTTCTATTCAGACATACTAAATGTGTGCAGGAGTCTCGGTGAAGCAGCATTACTTTTTGTGTGAGGCTTTAAATTCATGACCCATCATATGACATTACCAATCTCAGCTAGACATTCACAGCAAGCACATCTGCAAGTACTTTAAAAATAACACTTGTGGATGCTTGGGAGGAAGCCTTTTGTTAATTTTTGTTTTCACGGCAGATGAACCAATAAAGTAAGAAAGATAAATTACATAAAAAAAACACAAATACAAAAAGGATCAAGCATTTGTGCCATTCATTTCTGGGTTTTAAGTAATCATTAAAAGTTTGGCATTTTAGAATAATGTAAATTTAAATGATAAATGAGAGCTCCAAATTCAAGACTGATCATTGATCACAGTAAAATTAAATGTGTTAGTTTACAAACTTATCAGAATGTTGCATGTTTCACAAATGGACAGAAGTAATAAATTGTGGTGCAATGTGGAATTCATAAACAAAAATTAACTATAATTAAAAAAAGAGTTGTGACTAAACAGAGTAATTATTGGCCTATATTTAGCTACACGAATTTATAAAGTTGGTTATTGCTACTAATCAATAAAAGGCTTCAGCTTGTACACTTCCTATAGGAAACGACAACTAAAACAGGCAAAACTTATTCAAAGCATATTTTAGGAGTAATGGGTCAACCCAAAAACCGGGAATCACAATTTAATGGACAGAACAATACAAATACTTCAGTCAGGTGCCAGAATAGGCAGCTTTATTTGTTGTGAATTCCAGCTAAATGCTGGTAGCTTTAAAGTAGACATATTCTATAGTTAGCTGATTATATAGCTAATTTTAGAAGATCTATTTACAGTGATAACTGTATAACCAATTGAGCGATTGCCACTGTGTGTGGATGAACTTGTTTGGGGAGTTTAGCCCTTAGGCATTGTTCCTGCAGAATTACAGAATTGTTACATGGGCTAATCAGCCGATGGTGTCTGCACTGGTTGTCTGAGCTTTCCAACTTGGTACCAATCTCCTGCCTCTTCCCTGTAACCTTGCACATTGCTTCTCTTTAAATAATCATCCACTGTCCTCTTGAAAGCCTCAGCTGAACCTGTCTCTACAACACTTGCAAGGTGTGCATTACAGGGCCTAAGCACTCATTGTCTGAAAAAGATTTTTCTCACCTCCTCTTTGGTTCTTTGGCAAAACACTTTAAAACTGCACCCTCCTGTTCTTAATTAGTTTGGGAACAGTTTTTTCCTATCCACTCTAACCAGACACCTTATGATTCTGAAAATACCTATCAAATGTCCTCTTAGCATTCTCCTTTCCAAGGTAAACCAGTCCTAAATTCTCCAATATTTCTTTATAACTGAAGGGTCTTATCTCTGGTACAGTTCTTGTAAATCTCTCCTGCAATCCCTGCAATGCATTCACATCCTTCCTATTGTGTGGCACCCAGAACTGTACACAATACTCCAGCTGAGGCATAACCAGTGTTGTATATGTGTTCATCACAATCTCCCTGTTCTTGTACATTATTCCCCTAATAAAGCCTAGGATACTCTGACGACACAATGAACTACGGAAATTGGAGGTTTCTGTTCAGATTTTCCTGCTTCTCCACAAACATTGCAACATGAAGACTCAGCATTAAAACACAAGGAGGGCTAGAATTTGCAATTAGACAGGAGAAAGTTAGGCCTGGCTCATTCAGTTGTAAGCGAATTCTTAATGGTGTGATCAATATTAGTAATGGCCCAAAAAGTTCTCTGACCCTGAAAATTTAATTGTTCAGCTGTTGAATCTGAATCCCCCTCAAATGTTATTATTGTTGCAAACCTTTCTTTAACATTTCACTTTCTGTCATTAATCTCTCTTCATCCAAACCTTCTTTCCCTCTCTATTTTGATTTGTGTATATTTTACATTGTATTGAATATTTTAGTTTGTACTTCCTTCTTTAGGCCCTGCAGGTCTCAGTAAGGAGTCTTCAGTTTGACTGGGTTTAAAAAAAAACAAGATCTCATTTGATGAGGGTGCCATGTTAAAAGGGATCTCGAACACCTCACAGCTGCTGTTCAACAGCTCATGAAGTGTGGGCAGCTGTCGGCTTGTTAAATGAGGAGTGTTACTCCTTTGCCACTGATGACAAAATTTGGCCAATTAATTTTGAAGTGGATTGTCGTTCTTTCAGTAGTCATATACCTCTCCACCATTAATTGTATAGTGACCTCATGTTTAAACAGTAATTCTGTATTAATTTTTCAGAGATTTTGTAGTAAGATTTTGTGTTTTTTGCCAGCAATTCTTACACAATAATCCCTTTCTAACAAAAAACTTCATGGTTTCGCCTCCAACTGTTTCACTCCCATTTCCCCCTTCATTTTTTTTTTCTCAGCTACTTCCTTTTTGTTTGCAAAACATTCAGTTTTCATATTGCGCCCCCTCCCCCACCCAATTCACTGTCTTTTCGATTTTTCAGTTGGCTATGAATGCCACTTGCAGGTGGCACCAAGGGCATATATGCGTGAAGAGGCATACTGTGCAACTGTGGACTGACAAAAAAGGTGGTGTCCAAGGTGGCACTGCCCAAGGCTAGCCTGAAGTGAGACACCGCTCAGGGAAGCTGAGGCTGCCAAGGAGGAGCAGTGCAGAGGAGGAGCAGAGGAGCGTGCAGCTCTGAAGGCTCCCTCCTCCGTTGCGCTGTCCTTCACACTCCCACTGCCACAGCATCTGGGAGTAGGGCCTCTTGGTTCCGGAAGCAGCCATGCGGTGAGATGAGCACACACTGGCCTGGTCTTACTCCTGCTTTCCCGACCATCCTCTTAAGGTACGGGTTTACCTCTGCGATAGGCAGTCTCATCTTCACCCCACACTCCTCCCAACCCCTAACCTGGCCTTTTGCTGTCTTGGCCAGGAGGAATTACTGGTTACACCTATGTGGCAGCCCCATTGCATTAAGAATCCACTTTTAGTTTTTACGTTAACATTTCCTTTATCAACTAGCCTTTCTTTTGCAGTGGGTGTATTTTGTTCAATAATTCATCAGGATGGATGCAACAGGGAAAAATAAACTAAGCAGCTTGGCACCATCTTAACAGTGCAGGTTGCTTGATCATGATCCCCCTCAGAATTCACACTTATCCTTCGCTAAAGCACTGTCTTTGGAGTCAATAACGTTTGCAGGATGCTCTGTAGCTCTCCATTCTGATTAGAAGAATGTCCTCTGATGTAGGGGAATAGTGTCTCAGGAGATCTAAGTGAATGGCGTCAGCTGCTGAGAGAGGAATTTATGGCTACATTCCATGGCCATCTCCAAAAAAGCTAAATTGCAGAAGAGACGGGAGTGGTACAGCAATGAACACGAGAGTTATCAAGTGTAACATCCTGAAGCAGAAAGAGACATCTTTATTCAAGAAATCCAAAAATAAAATTCATCCAGATAACACCAGCCTGATGTCACCTAAACTCCAAAATAAGTAGTGCCAGGATTTTTCAAAGGCTACTTTAGGAGGAAATTTGAGTGCAAAGGCATTCTGACTTTGACATTCATTTACGGTCTGCATTCTATTCAGACGCAGTCAGGTGCAGGCCCAGCTAAAGCTGTAGAAGATTGAATGCAATGGTATTTCAGAAAAAATAAAGCAAAGGAATAATATTACTTCTCCTTTGCATTGCATCCATTTTTCAGAAGTTATTTTGGACTCAATAGAAGCAAATTGGGTATATTATGTATAGTGATTGGATTTAAAGTGACAGCTATAAACCATATCTTTGTCACATCATGGTGACGTTGTTACATTTTACAGCAGTTTGGGGTGCAGGGGATAAGTTCACTAGGTTTATCTGACCGCACCTGACAAAGAAGCAGCACTATGAAAGCTTGTGATTTCAAATAAACCTGTTGGACTTTAACCTGGTGTTCTGACTTTGTCCACCCCAGTTCAACACTGGCGTCTCCACACCTGGCTTATCCAGGACATGGAGAGATTTTCTTTAGAGGAGAGATGGTGTAGGTTGGGCCTGTATTCATAGGAGAATGAGAGGTGACCTCATTGAAGCAGACAAGGTTGTTTGGGGATTCAGCATTTCATGTTTCCCCTTGCAGAAGAGTCTAGGACCAGATGGTATAATCTCAAAATAAGGGATCACCCAGTTAGCACTGAGAAGAATGAGTTGCTTCTCTCAGAGGGGAGTGACTCTTTACTGCAGAGGGCTGTTGAGGCTGGGTCATTAAGTGTATTCAAGGCTGAAGTAGACAGGTTTTTAAATCAGTAAAGAAATCAACCGATATGGGAAAAAGTGGGAAAGTGGAGTTGAGGATTATCAGATCAGCCATGATTTTATTGAATGGCACAGAAGATTTAATGGGCTGAATGGTATTTTTTTTTTCCCATGTATTATGAAAAGGGGCAAAAAGAAGGATTTCTCCTACCAAAGTACCATTGGACCATGTATCCACAATCTAGGCTTTGTTGGGTAAAAATCTCTTGGGTACAATAGTGCAGAGCCCAATATTTTTATTGAAATGTTTCAAGTTGTTTCCCAGGAGTGTCTCTTACCTACTCCATGTATAACTGGTCAACTATGGTCAGATAAAACACAGGAGCACCTGCGCAATGTTGATTCCAAACCAAAGGATTCTTGTGGAGCAGTGGCAGTGTCTCTACGCCTTTGAACCCTACCTGGGTTCAAATCTCACCTGTTCCAGAGTTGTGTCATAAAATGTCTGAACAAGCTGATTGAAACAAAATCTCTAAATTCTGTTGACTTCTTCATTTCTGAATTGTAGAGCTGAAGCAATAACAGAGTGGAGAGCTGCATAGCAACGAAATTAAAAGTGCAAGTTTATGGCAAACTAGGCCAAACAGTGCTATTTTCAGGTAGGAAGTATTTCGGAAACAGAATAATACTGGAGGGAACGGAGAAAGAAACGAACCGATAGAAAACAAATACTTCGAAGCCTAATGTGAAAACTGAGAAACAGAAAGGACTCCACTTGCCTTCATAACACATTGAGCACCACACTAACAACCATAATGTCTCACAACCTAATCCATTGAAATCTGTGGCCAATATCTTGAGAAATCCATTGCAAATTCACCCATTAACAACTTTAAATTTAAAAGAATAATTTTTGCTTTTTAACTGATTATTTAAGCAGCAAATCCTAATACAGTCACGAGGAACTTCAAAGTTGATCACTCACTACATTATCAAGTCATTCATTCAGAAAATACTCACAAAGATAACATTTTTTGCAGCTGCCATGATTTGAGTGCCATCAGATGACCACGTGCAGCATTTTAACAGCACCTCCACCTCTTCCTCATCATCATTGTCGTCAGCAGCATCTGGTTTCTGGAATTGCTCACGTATGTCAAAGCTCTTCCACTGATTAGCTGAGGAGGTGTCCCATAGCTGCAAAAACATAAAGCTGTGTTGCTATGGCAGCTGTAAAACAACAGCAGTTGATTTCAGAACACACACCAATTTCCAAAGACTTTCTGAACGACTGAAACTGATAGACTTGGATGATCTACATCTGAAGAAGCCCTACTGAGATTCTGAAACTGCTTGTTACCAGGCAGAAGCAGAATCTACAGGAAGGATCCCAACATTTCGAGACCCAATGATGGCGAAAGGAAGAGGAAAAGCGGGAGTGGTGATAAGACCATGCCTGTACCCAAACTATAATACACGGCTGGATGTGCCTTTTGTGCCATTAGGCCTGATGTTGCTAAATCAGCTTCAATGGCCATCTTCAGATTTACAGGATACAATCATTCTTGCCTGAGGAATAGCTAATAATATTACCTGGATTAATGATCTTCTTTAGTGAATTATTACTATCCTCTGCACTCATTCTCTAGTGGTACACTATGAACACGACCTCGTCTGGTCCATCTATTCCTTGCCTGCCTTCAGTTTCTAACCAACATCTTTCATCCTGTGCTTTGTACACTTATAGCACTTTATTCCATATCATCATGGTCACATCTCTTTTCTTCAAGCCTCACTAATTTTCCCACTTAGTATGTGCAGATTCATTTCTCTGAGAATCCACATCCCCTAAGTTTCCACCAATAGTCCAAAGGCTTCTTCCAATACTTTCTTTGTCCCCTCCTCAGGGAAATGCTCCATCTTTCATTTTCTGTGTCAGTGACAGAAAACTGGCATAAAAAAGGCTAGCAAAGCAGGGAATTGGAAGGATTTGTAGCTCAGCCTGGAGAAAGCCAAAAAAGCCAGCTAACATGTTATGAGCAATGAGTCTGGTCTACTTGATAAGTGTAGCTCAAAAAACAGTCAAGAAGTTGGTTGTCGTCTAGGCCAAAGTAGCCCACTTGACTGGCACTACCTCAATTACCTTCTATGCTCACTCCCTTTATCACTGACAGTAGGACAGCAGTGTGTACCACTTACAGGATGTACTACAACAACTCACTAAAGCTTTCTTCAACTGAACCTTTCAACCCCAAAGTCTTCACCAACTGGAAAGGCAAGGCCAAGAGATACTTGGACTTCATTATGAGGAGAGATTACACAAATTATGCCCGTTTCTCTCTAGAATTTAGAAGGTTAAGGGGTGATCTGATGGAAACCTTCAAGATATTAACAGGAAAAAAGACAGGCTGGATAAAAATAACTCTTTTCACTGGTTGGAGGTTCCAGAGTTAGTGGGCATAGTGTGAGAATTAAAGCCAGACCATTCAGGAGAGATGTTAGGAAGCACTTCTAAATACAAAGGGGTAGATGCTTAGAACTCTTTTCCACAAATGGCATTGGATGCAGGACCAGTTGTTAATTTTAAATCTAAGATTGGTAAACTTTTGTTAAGCAAAGGTATTAAGGGATATAGGCCAAAAGGCAGGCATATGGGGTTAGGCGACAGCTCAATCATGATCTCACTGAATGATGGAACAGGCTTGAGCGGCTGAATGGCCTACTCCTGTTCCTATGTTCCTATCTGTTTGGGAATAGCTCCGTCAGTACGTTTCCCTGAACGTCACACACCATCCTGACGTGGTAGTATATCATTATTCCTTGACTGTTACTGGGTCATATTCCTGGAATTTCAAATGTAGAAATACTGTAGGTATACACAGAACTGAAGGAATGCAATGGTTCAAGAAGGTACCTCCCCACCACTTGCTCAAGAACAATTAGGAATAAGCAACAAATGCTGGTCTTGCCAGCAACATCCATATCCTTTGACAGAATAAATAACGTACTTGTGAACTATGAAAGCACAGACAGAAATCCAAGGGCAGTGGGAAATGGAACAACACTTAGAAGTGAAAGCAGATGGGCACAAGGTTTCAGGAATGGGAGGTGCAGAACACAGTTTTAAAATGAAACAAGAAACTGGCCCATATAAGGGGAAAAATACTTAAATAAACCTTTGTGGCAGCACCACCTAGTGAAACTACGAGGGAAGTCAAGCTCTGAAATGCAGCAGCACCACCAATGAATGTTGGGAGAATTGTGTGTTAAATTTAATGCCAAGAATGCACACAGTTAAGTCAATCCTGGGTGTTACGTTTAGAAATGAAGGGGTTGGTGAAGTAAACACAAAGTGCATTTAAGGTGCAATCTTCAGCATCATTGTTATTTGTATGTTAACACCTCCACTGGAAGCCCTGGAATTTCATAACACAACTTTATAATTACTGAGGAAAGATGCTGTTTAATGATATCAGTGCTTATTTTTTTCCTTCGTAGTAATCATAGCAAAGCATAATCATATTTCAGATCTGAAATCAGCATACCCATATTCCATCGAGACTTATGGAATAAAGATGAAAGCACATGAAATTTTTTATGCGGTTCACTGGCATTTAAAATGAAACACTACATACAATTATTTCAAAGGTTGTAACTGAAAGAGTGGAACACTTTCCCAATGAAGTCTGCAAATGCACAGTCTAAAATGCAGCTTTGACTACTGAAGCACCTAAGTTGGTACATGCCTTCACTGTCCCATCATTGGAGCAACTTGCCAAATATTGGTCATCAGGTGAAAACCTGCAATGGTTAACATAATCTGTGTGGCCAAACAAAGTGTTCCTACAGTTTGTTCCTTTCAGATCCCATGTCTGTGAAATACAGAAAAGAAGCAACATGATTAGATTGAAAGTGAATAAAATATAGTTTTTTTTATTGTGTTACTGCAATAAAATAATTTCATCACCTATTCTTTTTCTCATCTGAAATAGCTAACAGCAAGAATGTGAAAACTCAGGCTGAACTTCATGAACACTACTACACAATACATTGCTTTTACTAAAATAACATTTGAGACATTAATGTAACACGCTTTAAAAATTCACAAGGCAAATCTGCAATCAGCCAGAACATGCTCAGCAACTAGTGAAACAAGTTCTCTCATCAAAAACTAAAAATTAACTGTAAAAAAATGCATGTAATACTGCTAGAAACTAAATTTGCCTTACATTTCCTGTAGATTCTGTGAGAGACTACAACTGCATTGCATGATGGTAAGAATCCAGCCATCTCACCACCAAAAATAACTTGCAATGTCCAACTGCATGACTCATTAACATGCATCAGATCACAGGGTGAAGTAGCTTTACCTGGTGATGTTAATTCAATGAGATACTAATGCAATAACAGAAATGATGCATTTTAATCATGCAATTCTAAAATTCTCATGGGAATGGTTATGACTAAAGGTGACAAAACAGTTAACTAACCAGAGACCTACAAAAGAGGGTCAATATATTCTGCAGATCAATTAGTAGATAAATAAAAACATGCTTATAATAAAGTGATAGTAAAACCATTTATCATGGTATGCCCGCTGTCAATAGGCTAGGATTAGTTAAGTATATTGAAACTTTCATGTCAAGGAAAAGTTTTTATCAGATATATGTCAGTGAATAGAGCACAAGCTTAATGTCAACAAGATACTTGGTTACTTATTCTGAAGTATTATCTCACTATGAGCATGAAGTGTTACAGACGAAAGGATTCAGTCAAGTTACACCATAGCACAGAACAATCTGTAATGCATTGCACTTTAAGTAAACATTATTGCAAAACAGTATATCATCGCATTTACTATAAGCAAAGTCACAAGATCTGAATTGACATTTACAACAACTAAAAATCTTCAAATAAAACAAACTAAACTCAAAAGACAACTTACTTTCAAATAGGTATCATTAGAGCAGGTTGCCAACAGAATCTTATTTGGCGAATGTGAAAAACAACAATAGTTGACTTGTTCACTATGTTCATGGTACGTATGATACAACTCCCCAGTTAATAAATTCCAAACCTAAGGAGAAAGAAGTTACATTAACTGTAAGGTGGAGAAAGCAAACCCATTAATGGAGGATTATTAAGTAAGATACTTCCACAAGACATGAAAACGCAACTTAGAAAACAAATTACTCACTTCTGCTGCTGGTGTCATACCTTAACTTTTGTATCTGAGGAACATGTGGCGACAAACTTGTCATCTGGTGAAAATGCACAACATAGAACTTCATCATCATGTCCCGTGAGTTCCAAAAGTTTCTCGCCAGTTTCACTTTTAAAAACCTACATCATAATTTGAAGAGGGAATTTTGAATGCAAGATGTGAGTTTTTGCACATTGCAGAACCACTTATTCTAAATTTAATTGACTCAAATATTCTTAAACACTTTCCTAGAACCATACTCAGACAACATGGATCCTGCATGGAGCAAGGTATTAAATAGTGTATTGTAGAAAGGGAATATTATCATGCAGGAAAAGTGTGATGCAAGGCAAGCAAGTTATATATATTTATAAATTAAAATAATTTATTTTAGAGTTTGCATTTATAACAAGTGGCATGTGGGTTTTGGTTTGTGGGGATTTTATGATTAGCATGGTTTAGGTCACATAACTATAAATGTAGTTTCATTCAACACTAACTGCAAAATAATTTACAAAAACAGAAATTGCTGGAAAAACTCAGGTGTGGCAGAGAAAGCAGAATTAATGTTTCAGGTCCAGTGACCCTTCTTCAGAACTAAATAATATGTAGCGTGATGTTTAGCAAAATTGAGTTATTGAAGAATAGCAGAATAATATTCTGCTTCTTATACTTTCCAGAACAGTACCAGGATAATGTAAAAATAGATAACACAAATTTTATTGGCTGTTATTTACCTGCAAAGTTTTATCTGCTCCACAAGAAGCTATCTTCAACCCATCATGAGAAAAACAGGCGTGAAAAACGGCATCACTGTGAGGTCGAACAACAAGGCGAGACAAGTTCTGCAAGGCCTTCTTGTTCCTGTTATTTAACAGCATTTATTAACTTATAGCCGAGAACTGACTTAAACATGTTGTTCTAACCATTTCTAAACAGTAAAAAGTTCTGAATAACTGATTTGGTTAGACAGACTAAACTCTCAGATGAAGAGATAAGTGATTCAGCATTCATAGGAAAATAGGATGGCAAAGAACAACAGCTGAGGGACAGTTCCAAAACAAAAACACAATTATACAAATGCTGGAAATACTCAGCATGTCATCTAGCACTATTGGAGAAGGCGGGAGAGCGAGAAAGAGAGAGGGGGGAGAGAGAGAGAGAGAGAGAGAGAGAAAGAAATATGTTTCAAGATACTTTGATTAGAACTGCAAGTTCTAGCAATGGGCAGTTAATGCTGGCCAGCCAATGACGCCCACATCCCACAAAAAAATGGACAAAATATATAATTTATACATGTAGTGTAAAAAAAGAAAAGTCAGCTGTTATTTTGGCTAGTATGAATATGGAGAAAACCTAAGGTGTTCATCTTACTAATGTTAAAAAGGGAATCTCCAACAGCTGTTGGGTCAAATTAATTTGCTCTGTGAAAAAGATTCATGATGTTATTATTTGGAAACCTAAATTCTAAAGTGGATAGCACCAAGAATCATCTTAGGTTTCACTTGTATTTCTGTGGTGAGTATGTTTTTAAGTGGAGGCATAATCTTAGTTCCATTTTTGAGTTCTGTGAGCAGTGATAAATTGACTGAAAATGTGATTAAATTGTACCTAATTGGGACTTTTAACCACAGCTTATGAAGACTTCCACCATTTTCTCTGCCCATTGACGTGCCATGGCAAGAAGATCGAATGACACTTTGTAAACAGCTTTCTCAGTTTTCCAAGAGTTTGATCAGCTTTATGATCCTTATAGACAATAGACAACAGACAATAGGTGCAGGAGTAGGCCATTCGGCCATTCGGCCCTTCGAGCCACCATTCATTAATTCATGGCTGATCATCCACAATCAGTATCCTGTTCCTGCCTTATCCCCATAACTCTTGATTCCATTATCTATAAGAGCTCTATCCAGCTCTTTCTTGAAAGTATCCAGAGACTTGGCCTCCACTGCCTTCTGGGGCAGAGCATTCCATATATCCACCACTCTCTGGGTGAAGATCTGTTCTAAATGGCCTACCCCTAATTTTTAAACTGTGTCCTTCTTCAGTTATGTTCCATGAGAATGAGCCTCTTTCTTTTTCAGAGATTCTAACTAGGAGACACAACAATGGGGGCTGAATTTGACAACACGTAACTATTCGGTCCAGGTCGTCATTCCAGGAAGAAAGTCCTGTTGTCCTTGCCTTGTCTGCCCCTCATTAAGATTCTTGCAATACATATCCAGATATGAGTGAGGACAATACTTCACCTACTCGTATGGAGATGTCAGTTTACGTGCCCAACAATGTTGCTATAGAAGCACTGCATGTGGCCATTCAAGATGAGATGAACTTTCACAACCGAAGAACATGAAAATATGTACAGACAGGAAAATTCTTTGGCAACTCTAAAGCACAAGAACAACGGATATTCTTTAAAATGAGAGGTTAGAGAGCTCATCTTTCCCCAGCCTCCCAGACAATCAAAGTTTGCAGCAGTTCCTCTCATCTCATCCATTTGTCCAGAAGATTTACAGCATCTTCAGATGCAGTTTTGACGGTCCTGACTGCAAATCTTCCTGCATAGTCAGAAATCTCTGAAGAGGTTTTCATTGATCCTTCACAGTTCCTGCATGAGATTTTTGAGGAAGTGAACCTGTACTCTGCTGGCTTCATGCTAAGCTTGGAAATACTGCACAAGAATCTCAAGTTGCCATTGTCCTGCTATTGTCGGGAATGGTAATATTCTTCAGCTTCCCTTTGATGGTACAACTTCACCGTTCAATAGTTGTGCACTGTCAAATTCTCATGCCAACAGAGGGCATCATGAAAGAGAAAGCTAATTGGCATCCAGTCAAATGGAAATGGTATCCTCTGAATGAGTATCAACCCGTCTTCATCCCAATGTGACCATCTCGCTGGCTGCTGGTGCTTTTGGTGCTATGAACTTTGGGCTGCTAACCCTATTCTTTTTCTTTCATAGAACCCCTACAGCATGGAGGCAGGCCATTTGGCCCATTGAGTCCACATCAACCTTCTGAAGAGCATCCCACCCAGATCCATCCTTCTGCCCTATCCCCGTAACCCCGCATTTCCCATGGCCAATTCACCTAGCCGCCACATCTTTGGACTATAGGAGGAAACTGGAGCACCCTGAGGAAACTCACCCAAGACGTAGGGAGAACGTGCAAACTCCACACAGACAGTCACCCCAGGTTGGAATAAAACCTGGGTCCCTGGCGCTGTGAGGCAGCAGTGCCAACTACTGAGCCACCAAACTGCCCCTACGTTCAGCTGCTGAAAATACAATTCCAAGCCATCTTTTTCAGGCTATCCTCTATGCCATTTTGAATGGCCAAACAGTGAGATCTCCTGAGCACTTGAACCTGTAAACAAGGAAGTCTGGGAGGAGTTGGTGCAAGAAGTACATTCAGTCAAAGGGGAACATTTTTACTTAAATGTTTCAGCTAACAATGTTAATAAAATTAGAAATTAAATATATGGGGAGATGCAGAGAAAGAGTTTCAGAATGTGTGAATGAGCCTTTAAGGTAAGCTATGATGCACATAGTTTCAGGAGTCATGAAGATCTAAAAAACCCTTGTTAATGGGTTCCTACCACTACATTCTTTAGCTCTACAATATTAGGGCACTGCAGTTTAAGGAGCAGAATAATCTCTCTCAAACAACTGACAGACATTTTATTTATATCCTAATGCGGCCCTTGTCAGCAAGTTGGACACTCTAAGGTCTCTATTTTCATATGTGGCAAAAACAACAGCTGACACCCTTTGCTCTTAAACCATATTTATAAATCAACTTGAACAGCTGGCTACTATCTTCTGTGTCAGATCTGCTGGGAACTTCAGCTGTGGTAAAACGTTTTTTTTTGGAATCTCAAAGCACATAAAGGGATTTTGAGTGAGTACAAAGGAAAAGGAAGAGGATGAGAGAAAATATAGGAGGTTCTGTGACAGAAGGCAGGAGAGATTACGTGATACAAGGGTTGATGGTGAAAGGCAAAAGTGGATAGGAATGGAACAAGAAATGGAAAATGGGTCTAGAGGAGTTATAAATGGGGAAGGCAAATTCATCGTCACACAAAACAATAAAAACAAGAAAAATAAATATCGAATCAATAACTCAGAACCCCAGAGCTTGGTGTCAAAGCTTTAGAAGATCTGATTCACAAAAGAAAAGGTTGAGACACACCGGGGTGAGTTGTGATGGGATAGGGAGGCCAGGCCTGAATTTAATGGCTTGATATGAATCTTGGGCACCAGGTCAAGAAGTGTCGGGAACCCCCAATTTTTCTATAGGGGTGGCACAATGGAATTAAGTGCCACCCCTCAGACTAGCCACTGTTGGGTCTTCCCTGAAACTGAGAAATCTGGGGGCGGAAATCTCACCCAGAGCCGAGAGCTGGTTGGTCAAATGCCATCAGCTCCTTGGTGCCAGCCGCAATGCTAACAGTGCTGCCAATCGCTGGTAGCACACCCACGAGCAGCCCATGGTTAAAGAGGGACCCCAAACCAAAGAAGAGTGACATTGGGAAATAGAGGACGGGGTTTCGGAAAAGGGGAGGAATTGGGTTCAAAGGCAAGGGCAGTGGGACAGCTTTCAACACAGTCCCGCTCATCCCAATGCTGAGGCCTGACTCTGTGGACAGCTTACTGAGCTGATGTAGGAAGGGGAAGAAAAGCTGTGCAGCTCCCAAACTAACTGCTGCATCACCACAAAATTGTGGTCGGCTCGCTAATGAACCTAATTGACATGCTGCTGTTGGTGAGGAGAATCCCTGCATTCGAATCTTCCTGCCCCAAATTTAATTGACAATAGATTTTGTGGTGACAGGAGTCTAATGGCCAAGTCTTCCCATTATCCACAATCACACCATCTCTAATGGGCTAAACAATTTGGCTTCAAAGGTGAAGGGGCCATGTTTGAAAATCAGACTTCGAGATGAGAACTCAGAGATTAGATAGGGAAAAGCCATGATCAATTTAGAGAAGAGTATTATGAAGAGAAGCTGTGGCCATCAGGAAGGCATAGTGGGAAGAGAGATTTAGTGTTGGAAAGCACAAAGCCAGAAGTAGTTTAGGACGTACTGCAATTTGAGAATCTGATGAGAGAATCAGTGAAGTAGTCAAGCCTTGACCTGGTGGTTCCAACTGACAGGTTAGACAAAGGCAGGATGGAAGGGTTTCCGAGATTATCACAAATGTTGAGTACAGGACTTAACTAGCAAGGGAGTGGGGAGGTAGTTATACACAAGGATCTTAGATACGAGATAAGTTGGGACTTAGGCATTTGTAGATGGAATTTAAAATCAATAGCACAGAGGAATTACATGAACAAGACATCCAAAGATGTGCAAGTTAGGTGGATTTGCCATGCTAAATTGTCCATAGTGTTCAGGGATGAGTAGGTTAAGTGCATTAGCCACAGGAAATGCAGGATTACGGGGATGGATCTGGTTGGGATGCTCTTTGGAGGGTTGGTGTGGACTGGTTGGGTTGAATGGCCTGCTTCCACACTGTGGGGATTCTATGATGATAAGACTGAATAAGGGAAAGGAGGAAAATGGGGAAGCTAAAGTGTGATTTTAGGAAAGCTGAAGAATTGTGAGGGGCGGTGGATGATAACAGGAAGAAAATAAAAGGAGATTGAGGTAACCAACTGGATAATCTCAGCACTTAAGTTAAAGTGAAAGTTGGAGTTACAGTCAAAGCTTTAAATTATTAAAATCAGTGTTAATTCTAGGAAGCTGTGAAAGTTTCAGTTAAAAAGATACGGTTCCCTATGTTGTGCAAACTTCACTGGAGCAGCGTCGAAATCCAAATATAGAAGACTCAGAATAGGAATGCAGCACAGAATTAAGTTGCAATCACCAGGGATTTCAGGGTCATACGTGCGGATTAACAATAATGATCATGTTATACACATCCATACATATATAGACATAAAAACTGCAACTCAGAAATCAGGCCATTTCCCCCACCCAGTCTGTGTTGGTGTTTAATCTCCACATATTCAGTAAAATCTCACATGTTTACTGTTTTCCCAAATCCTTTTCTTCAATTATCTATCTAATCTGTTCTTAAATGCTGATCTGGTCCCTGTTTCAACTACTAACAATTTGCTATGCTCTAAGGAGCATATTGCTTCCCTTCAATCAAAGGAAAAAAAAACTTGTGGTTTCAAACCATTTATTCCAACATTACTTTGGTTCAAATCATGTAATTTATTGTGGAAGGCTTCCTCCAAGAGTTGATAAGGAGTGGATGAAAGGGTTAAGTAGTTCTGCCTTAGCAATTTCAGATCCCATCTTAACTTTAATTATCTTAAAGTAAATTAATTCACTTGAATTACATTGATTTACTTTAAAGACTTATGAGACTCATAATTGTAACATCTAAAATAAATAGAACACAAGAATAACAAAAGCAGTAAACAGAACATCAACATTTCAATCTGTAAAATAAAACATCGCTTTCATCTCTGGTGTGGAGATAGTGTGAGTTTCAGATAGGTCAGGAAACTGCATGTACTTACATGCTGAACAGGTTTTTCTATGAACATAGATAAGATTATCTGACGTTCTGTTCAAGTGGGAAAATAAGTGATGCAAATACCCTTTGCTGCAACACTAATTTATAGTTATTCTCATTAGGAAGACAGGAATAACTCAAGATAGATAGATATCAATATTAGATAAGTAAACCAGGATGGAATTGAAGCTTCGAGTATATAGGCCATATAAGAGCAGAAAACATGGAAATTAAGTTCTGAATGCAACGGAGTTCAATTTCTGTAAGAATATAGGTAATAAACTAATAATATTTGGTGGTACAGAAGTAATTATTTGTATAGTTGGAACAACGGTACAACAAAGACAAAATTAAGGATATCAATGATTATATTTACTCAATTAAGCTTCAGTTTACATTATACCATCTTTGCATACTAACATCCAATCCAGGTATACAGCCCCTTTTTTGGCTCGTTCCACAGCCTGCAGTTTTGCCTGCCGATACACTTCAGAGAAATCGGGCTGACAAAGGCCCAATTGCACAATATCTGGAAAGGGTTTCTGCACAAGAAGATGGCCTTTCAAAGACAAGAATTCTTGAAAATTTTCCCGCACTGTACTGTTCTGTAAAGGAAACGGGATATCAATTTTAACAATTTTAAAATTTATATTAAAAAAAAATCATGATTTCTGAAATGAAGAGTTAAAATGCACTACATTGTAAACCTTAAATCTCAAATCGAGCAGAAAATAGCAATTACATATCAATATGGTCATCTTATTGGTTTGAATTTTGCAATAGAAACAACAGTAAAACTGTCAGCATTCACAACCACATTTTTTACTTTCCTTCTCAGTTGTTTGCAGGAGCCTCTCATTTTCAATTACAAGTTTTTTAAACCCTTTCTCCTTCTTGGTTTGCACCCCTTCAGTTACCTCCTTCACTATGTCCATTTGCTGTCCAAAATTGTCGCCTTGTACAGTCTGATAGTTAACTTTAAAAATACAGGACAAGGTTCCTTCAATCAAAAGACTATTCCCTGTTCAATTATTCTATTGTTGCAAATTTCTCTGTCTTTACTTTTCTCAAGTTACACAGAAATGGACGATGCTGGGTGCATTGGATTCTACCTGAAGGATCAATGTTGACTCCCTGATATAAAAATCTAGACATCCCTTGGGCCAAGCTGTTACAATGCAATAATTTACTGCATCCCAGAATTTAGCAAATTCTTCAATTCTGAAGAAGGCTCGCTGATCCCAAAATATTTACTTTGATTTCTCTCTGTAGATGCTGCCAGACCTGCTGAGATTTTCCAGCAATTTCAGTTTTATCCAGAAATTTAATTTTTTATTGTCTATGATCAGGAATAAATTGGCTGTGTTTGCAAATATGTCAGTTTTTGCTGAAATCATTACAATTGGAAAAGAATGGTGACTGTTAATGTTTAAAATATATAATGTTTCAAGCAAAGGACATGAAGAGAAATTTAAGACTTTTTAAATAATTGAAAAGTTAACAGAAAAACATCTCCAATGAAAGAAACATCTCTATCTTATTCATTCAACCTTAAGTGACACTGGCAGACCCTAGTGACTACATTTAACTATTTTTCCTCATTTTTCTACTTTGTACCCAAGATTTTTCACCGAGGTACTTTGTACCTAATATGTCTTATGTATGTATCTTTTACCTAAGATACCACCAGGAAGGCGACATTGTACACTTTTTACTGTACCTCCTGAATCCCTATACTTCAGTACATGTGACAGTAAAATCAAATTCTAATTCAAGTTTTAATTCTAAATTGCAGCCGTCGTTTCTACCTGATTTCATGGACGTTATCCAAAGCAATCTACTCCTATGCAAAGAGGAACAAAAATAGCGACTGGTCTCAGCACCAGTCAAATATAGAGAAAGAATTATTTTCATATCTTTCTTTTCAACATATTGCAAGCAGTTATTTTCTCTGCCTTAGATTCAATTATCGTTGGGATCAGGCTGTAATGATGTTCCCTTGGTAACCCTGATTCTTAGCTGCTTCTGACCTGGTCTTTCGTACTGAATGACAATCACAGTATCTACACTCAATTATATTACACAGAGGTAAAATGGAATACAGATGTCTCTTCGTATGTTTGTCAATGGCAAGACAACTGAAAAAGTAAACTCAAAACATTAGAAATAGATACTGCAGATGCTGGAGAATCCGAGATAACAAGGTGTGGAGCTGGATGAACACAGCAGGCCAAGCAGCATCAGAGGAGCAGGAAAGCTTGACGTTTCGGGCCTAGACCCTTCATCAGAAATGGGGGAGGGGGAGAGGGTTCTGAAATAAATAGGGAGAGAGGGGCCATCTTCTATCCGCCTCCCCCTCTCTCCCTATTTATTTCAGAACCC
>JAHRHZ010000045.1:34253455-34264313 GCA_024137785.1 Ginglymostoma cirratum
TGGCCTGCTGTGTTCATCCAGCTCCACACCTTGTTAATTCAAAACATTGATTGTCTGAGCTAATTATCATTTCAAACACAGGAAGACCATACGGCTATATGCATAACCATTACATATGTATGTGAAAGTAACTTGTAAAAATAGGATTCACTTGCTCAAAAAGCAAATACGGATATCTTGGACATTACAATCTAATAAATAACTTAAGTCTCACCACTGTGTAATGTAGTATTCAATTTCAAG
Source organism: Ginglymostoma cirratum (assembly GCA_024137785.1). Lineage (NCBI taxonomy): Eukaryota > Metazoa > Chordata > Chondrichthyes > Orectolobiformes > Ginglymostomatidae > Ginglymostoma > Ginglymostoma cirratum. The sequence goes on from JAHRHZ010000045.1 coordinate 34,253,699, forward strand.
CCAAAGTATTTTACATCCATAGTGCTATTAGGGATGTAGTTCCAGAGTTTTGAGTCAATGCCAATGAAGGAATGATATATATCAGGATCAGGTGTATAGCATGGGGGGAAATTTGCAGGTTACAGAGTCATAAAATCATACAGCATGGAAACAGACCCTTCAGTCCAACCAGTCCACGCCGACCATATTCCCAAATTAAAATAGTCCTACCTGCCTGCGTTTAGCCCATTTCCCTCCGAACCTTACCTATTCATGAACTTATCCAAATGTCTTTTAAATGTTGTAACTATACCCATATCCACCACTTTCTCCGGCGGTTCATTCCACACATGAACCACTCTCTTTGCAAAAAAGTTGCCCCTCATGTCATTTTAAATCTTTCTCCTCTCACCTTAAAAATATACTAGTTTTAGTATATACTAAAAATATACTAGCCTAGTTTTAAACTCCCCCTCCCTAGGGAAAAGACCCTTGTCATTCATCGTATCTTTGCCCCTTACGATTTTGTAAACCTCAGTAAGGTCACCCCTCAATCTCTTATGCTCCAGGGAAAGAAGTCCCAGCCTATCCAGTCTGCTTTTATATCTCAAACCCTCCATTATTGTCCTTGTCCTTCCAGGTGCTTGAGCTTGTGGGTTTGGAAGGTATTGTCAAAGGAGCTTTCCCAAGTTGCTGCCTTTCCACGTTGTGGATGGTATACAATTCTGCCACTATGTGGTGATGGAGGGAGTGGATGTGGATCGTAAGCATACTTCTACTTATTGCAGTTTAACATATTCAGAACCATGATTCACATGATGAAATACTTAGCAGCCTAACATTACTTTGTCATTTTTTAATCAAATATTCATATAATTACTGCACTATGTTTTGATATATATGTTTAATTTTATCACTGTACAAGGGCACATTTCATTATAACACAGCCTGAGGGGGTCTGTTCACTGATAAGAAATTTGTCAACTGTTCTCTCTAGTTACTGCACAACTGATACAAATATGTCAGACAAATTGGGAAATGGTAGATAAGTCTGACAAATCTAATTAGAAAAAGAGATTATTACAACAATTCCATATTTGTTATCAATATATTGTACAACTTTATTTCTGTTGGGACCCGAGGCTTACTCTTCATTTGTGAGCAACTGAAATTCAAATGCATCATATCATCCCGAAGCAACTCTAAATTTAACCACAATCTGAACCTTCAAGCAACTGTTGCGATTAGTATCCCTTGGTCGCTAGCCAGTTTTGAATTACTGGAGACATTTACTAACTGCAAGTCATATCAGCCATTTATTACAAAAAAAATTGACTGATGTATCTTCCTAAATCTCTCAGCCAAACATTTCCAAAGCAAATATTCCTGGCTCCTGTTCCTACACTCCTAGGCCTTAGCTGTTAACCTGTCACAACAGCAGAATCATTTCCAATATTTTCAGTAATAACTTGTAGAATCCTGTACATACCCTGATGCTGGGGTTTATTTCCTCTCCACACACAGACATAGCTCCATTCGGTGCACCTTTTTTTTTTAAACCAGAAAGGGCTCTGGGATCAAGATGCAAGTCACGCTTGAAAAAAGGAAAGATTAACAAGAGAACAGAAAATCACCATCTGCAGCAAATCTGCATCATCTGACCACCATACACGCACAACTGGCCTCCAATTCTCAAAGCACCATTATTTTCAGGTCCATGTAAATTCTTTCATCTCTCCCTCCACAAAGGGGGGCAATGTGAGGTGCAGTCACCTCGTAATAAACCCTCTGCCCCATATCTCCATGTGAAATGGTATTTATTACTGACAAGCATAGGGGCCGCTCTGAGGAGACTTACTCATTTCGCCATAACTCACGTAAATCAGTAGTACTTATGCTCAGGAAGACAGTCAAGGACAGCAACCACAAGTAAAAGGGCCATTTGTTGCTAGGACCATTTCCTTAAGTACTTAAATAAAATAAAAGCTCAGGTTCCCAGTCAACATATTATTTAAATGAAGTGCTAAACATGACACAAACAAGACTTTTCTTTTGTTATCCAGTTTACTGTCAATTTAATGTCTCAATAAAATGACAGAATCCCTACAGTGCAAACAGAAGCTATCCAGCTCATCAAGTCTGCACCAACCTCCAAGCAGCAAAGCACCCAGGCCTGAATCTCGCATTTACCATGGTTAATCCACCCAGCTTGCATATCCCTGCACACTACGGGGCAATTTACTATGGCCTGTGAGAGGAAACCCACTGAGGGAGCGCCCAGTAGAAACCCATGCAGACATGAAAAGAATGTGCAAAGTCCACACAGATAGTCGCCCAAACAGCAGTGCTAACCCATAAAGCACCGTGCTGCCTTGGTTTTGAACAGAGTTTCCAATGGATGCAGTTTAAAAACCAGAATGATAGGAGGATGTCCATCAAATTCAGTAGAAACTTTACAAGGCATCCTGACTTAGTGAATACTTAATGTCTACAATTGTCTATGCAAACACACTGTAGACTAATATATCAATGCCCTTGTGCTACAAACAGCCTACAGTAAAAACGAGGAATGATTTTACAATGCACACATGTGCTTCAACTTTCAAGACTTCACATTGACATAAAGAAATGCAAAATATTCAATATGTGTAAATTCTATTCATCAGGAATGCAGCGACCAAACTTGGGACTGAAGACTCCATTTAAAGTTTTGGCTATCTGATGAGTCACATTTATATACAGAACTTCAAAATGCTTCACATATAATGGACCATATAGGTATGCAAATACAACATCCATTTTGTGTAATTCAAAAATCCCGCAAATATCAGTACGAATAATAATCAGTTAATTAGGATCTTGGACAAGTTTTAAGGAGGTATGCTTGCCAGCTTCTGTGCAATTTGAACCTCAGTATATGATAGAAAAATGACATTCCCAGTCTGGGCAGCAACCTAGGAAGCACAACACTTCAACTGCACTTGCTTCACATTTTTTTAAGACAGCAATGCAGCTGAGTACTACTGCTCACATCTGTCAATTTAAGAGCAACACTGACAACAGTTCTTCCAGGCTTGGGAAACAGCAGCAGCCTAGGCACATGAAGAATCAAAGCTAATGAAAACTGAACATTTTCTATAGGAATGAGCTTCACTGTGGCTGCGAGCACTTTAGTTAATTAATTTCATCAGGCTAGAATTGAGCAGGGTGAGGTCCCAGTTCACAATTTTGAAACTACAAAAGTTTCACTGAATTTCCTGCTGCACACTTTGCTTCTGTACATTTCAGTGGTGAAAGGGAAAATTGCAAAACTACTGAGAGGTCTTAGGGACTCAATAACTCGATGTTTGAACCCATCCAGTTAGAATTTTGTTCCAGCTACAACACTTAGACAGCCCTCATCAAGTCTCAAATAATATGTAATTTGATTGTAACCATGGTAAACAATGCATCTCATCCTTCTCTGATCCAACTACAGACTCTAACATGGTAGACCACATCATTTTCCAGCAATGTATGCCCTCTACCATCCAGGTGGATGGCATTATCCTCCTTTAACTTGAGGGCCACCATGCCTCAGGTGAGGGGAGAGGTTGAGAAAGAGGGACCTTTGTGATAACCTCACCTGTTACAGGAATTGAACCCGTGCTACTGGTGTCACTTGTTCAGTAGTAACATCAGCTAAGTTCATGACACTTAGCATATCAAAGCTATTGAAAAACAGAATAACAGATGCGACTGGGACTATAAATGACAAGATGCATATTATTGCTGCAAATTAATTGGTGTCTTTCAGTGAAGTCATTTATCATGTTAAGCTTATTTTCCATCACTGGCAATATACAACTTGCTGCATGTCTTCATGTACCTAATTATTATATTATCATATTATCATTGAAGTTGATCTGTCTCAGATTCATAGTCTGATTCGTCCCCATCTGCCTTAATTTTAATCAGTCTTCCTTTAATTTGCCCCCTTGTCACCACATGTTGTCTCACCAATTTTATTTATTATAAAAATCATTTGAGTTATAGGAATAGTGCAAACACCAGCAGGTCAACATCAGGTCTCTGAAAAGTCCACTGGGTACTGTTCCAACTTCCCTCATTTATTCTCATGCTTTTGAATATTAGAAAATGTTTTATTCACTACAAGTTTACAGATGCACCTCATGTACTTGTGAAACTCCTTAAAATACTAAACAGAGTCTCTCTCATAGTAATGTTGATCCAAAAAGAGCCTTGATGTCTGTGGTGTTGCTAGGTTTCTCACAGGTGTAATCCAATTACATTTTTTTTTCTCAGTAACCTTTAAAGTGTTTTTATTAAGAAACAACTTGCATTTATATCTTGTCTTCTATGCACTCAAAGCTTTCCAAAGCTCTTCACATCCAGAGAAGTACTTTTGAAATCTTGTCACTACTGTAATGTTGGGAAATGCAGTGTTATGATTTCTGTAGAGGCATTAAAATTTTGAATTTCTGCATGGTAAGCTGAAAGAATAATGCAAGATTCCATGTTTTAAACATTTAGTGTAAACAAGTTAAAAAACAATATTGGCTAAACAGTATTTCCTTTCTGCATGCAAATTAAACTGTAGAAAGTGTATTCCCATTTGTATACTATCACCAATCACACTTTCCACAGAATTACACTCCTCTTACAAATAGTCCTCAGTTATGCCTAGCTTCCAAAGGGTTTCTGTATCCCTGTTTTACCAATTAGTAACTGAGTGACTGTCTCCAGATACTTCTGTCAGTTTTAGGAGAGATTCTCTCAAGTCACTGTGAAACATACCTCTTTATCCAGTATGTGCCTATATTCCACAAAGTCATTTATCAACTGGGCTGGGCCCATCAGTTCAGTTTTGGCCTTTATCCAATCCACTGAAAACATCAGTGAGTAGAGTTCCTGCAAAAAACATTTATAAAATTCAGTATGCTTATTTGTGATAAAATAGAAAGGTAAAATAGAATCCAAGCTCTAGAGACCAAAAGCATCATTAGTTCCCAAGAAGATAACTTATTAAGCACAAGTTGCAAGTGAAAATATTTAGATTGACCAAAAAGAGCATGGAACTAGAATTTAAACTGCTGGTTGTATTTAAAACTGCTCAACCAAAATGCAAGAGTTTAATTGATGCTGAGAAGTTAAATAGAGTAGTATTTGCAGATAGTATTCCACCTTTTGTGAGGTAGAACCAGAGTTTATTGACAGTTAGACAATCTCAAAATATCACAGACTTTTGTCAAAACATAGCATAGTCCACAGCATGCTAAACGTCAGTAGAAGGAATAAGTTAGGTGACTATTTCTGCGACAGAATGAAACTTGGGGAAGGGAATAAAAGGACAATACCTCAATCAAATATCGAGATTACATTATATACAATTAAAGACCATGTAAAATTGCCCTAACAAAATGCGTGATTTTAATATTCTAGTTAATTAGATTGACTTGCGAGTACACGTCTGTCGAATAAGGTTTTTCAGCTTGTTCTATTTCAATAACTATCAGCATGATATTTTAATTGATTAATTTATAATTACTACAGTGCATTATGGAAAAACTAGAAGGGCTCATCTGCATTCATTACATTTTAATAGTTATAGGGAAAATGGAAATATTCACATAAAAACTATAGATTTAACCTTTCTAGTGAAAAAAATTATATTACTGAGGTCCTAACACCAAATTTATTAATCTATAAGATGAGAACATTTTAATATATCAGCTTATTTGAAATACCAACTCAATTTCTAACTCAAAATTTTCATGCAAAATTTATCTTTTGATGTGATGTTCATTATCATCTCTATTAGAAGCGTACAGACAGATTTTTCCATTAGGAAACTGAACTTAAAATGTCAATCATATAGAGAATTTCACCGTATTAAAGATGCTAGCGCAGGTTAAATTAGGTACCCTCTTATTTTTCAAAAAAAATTCTATCCTTTTCCTAGGTCTCCAGAGTTGGGTTGCTAGGAATTGGCAAGAATCACTTAACAAAACTTTATCATCTGATTGTGTCTCTACAGGAAAACATAGTCACTGACCATGACAATTGGAAGATTTTGATTCCAGCTATCAATAAGTACCTTCATGGCAAAGAACAACACTTCAGTACCTACAACCTTTATTTCAATTACAGATCCATAGCAAAATATGCACTGATGTGATCAAGTTCACATATTGTAGAATCTGTTGCTAATAAATAGTTATATGTGAATCTCAGATGTAATGGAACAGCATTCCAACTTCCTGTTTTAATAAAATGGCTGCCATCTTGTAAATGGACAAAGACAAAGCAAATTAGCTGAAAACTTCTCTTTCATAAGAACATAAGAACTAGGAGCAGGTGTAGGTAATTCAGCCCCTCGAGCCTGCTCTGCCATTTAATGTAATCATGGCTGATCTCATCTCAGCCTCAACTCAACTTTTCTGTCCACTCCCCATAATACTTAGATTTTTAAAAATCTGTCTATCTCCTCCTTATATGCATTCAGTATCCCAGCAATGACCATACTTGGGGTAGTGAATTCCACACATTCACAACTCTTTGACAGAAGTAATTCCTTCTCATCTGAATTTTAGATCTGCCATCCTATAGCCTAAAACTATGACCTCTTATTCTAGATTGCCCCATAACAGAAAACATCTACTCTACAGTTACTTTGTCAATCCCTTTTAGCATCTTACATATCTCATTCAGATCTCCTCTCATCTGTGCTATATGACTCTAGATCCTAGGAAGGATTAGCACAAGCTGCTTAACCTCTCTTCATAAATCATGCCTTACATCTCTGGAATTAATCTAGTGAACCTTCTCTGAACTGCCTCCAATGCAATTACATCATTTCTCAAATAAGGAAACCAAAACTGTATGCAGTATTCCAGGAAGGCTAGGGAAGCCTTACTGCAGCTGTGCATTAAGGCTTCCCTAGCTGGTGAGACCACATCTGAAGAATTGAGAGTAGTTTTGGTCCCCTTATTTAAGCAAAGATACTTGTTTCACTGGACACAGTTCAGAGAAAGTTCACTAGGTTGATCCCTGTTATGGAGGGATTGTCTTATGAGCAAAGATTAAACAGGTTGGGACTCTACTCATTGGAATTTAGAAGAATGAAAGGTGATCCCATTGAAACATACCGGATTCTTAAAGGGCTTCACAGGATAACGCTGAGAGGACGCGTCCACTCATGGGACAGTCTAGGGCCAGAAGGCATAGCTTCAGAATAAAGGGGCCCCAACTTAAGACAAAAGTGAGAAGGAATTTCTTCTCTCAGAGGGTTGAGAAACTTTGGAACTCCTTGCCACACGGATCTCTGGGTCAGACTACTTGCGTATATTTAAGGGTGAGATAAATAGATTCTTGATCAGTAAGGGGATCAAAGTTTACAGGCAAAACACAGGAAAGTGAATGTGGGGAACGCTGGATCATCCATGATCCTACTGAATGGTGTAGCAGGCTCAAGAGGGCTGAATTTTGTTTGATACAATTCCTGTGAAATGCCTTGGGATATGTAACTGTGTAAAGAGTTCTGCAAAACTGCAAATTGTTGTTTGGAGGTAATATATAGAATACCTCTGAAGAAACTGCAGATGGTACAAGTACAGAAAAATGAAATGGGATACAAAGTAATAACAATTGGTATTTTAAATTACATAAGCCATTTTACAGTAAGAATATCAATTCAATTCAATTCAATTCAGAGAGACCTCCATTATAAATGGAACAAGTGGTCATTTGATAACTTCCTCTACCAACCATTTCTAATCATGGTGGACTGTATAACTATTTTCTAAGGACTATATATTGTTACTTATGCAAGTCTCAAAATGGAACAAAAGTTGATTCTGATTTTTGTTTTAAAACAGATCTCAAATCAAGGTAACGTAATGTCTGCACTAACCTTGTCCATATTCCCTTCAGCCATATGGTTTGGTAGAAAACTATACCAATACATACAATCCTCATCAGAAGGTGTTGGAAACTGTCCTTTATATGTCTTCTGATATTGCTGAACCATTTTTGCATGCAAGTCCTGAGAAAAAAGCAAATATGAACTGAAACTAACACAAACAGTTTCAAAATATTGTAATAAATTGCAATAATGTTTGCAAATATATCAGCATCATAGCCACCTATTTTTCAGAGGTCTCTGCTTAAATTTACAGATAGGTGTTCTACTGCTGTGGGCCACAATTGCAAATGCACCACACATGCTCCATCTTTTGCTTTCAGATACTGAACAATTTAACCACAGTACTTAACAGGTTCCAGAATTTTTCTTTCAATTTTGTGCATCCAGATGGAGCAGGAACTGGGGAACATAAAACCAATTCCACAGCACCACCCTTGCTCACTTACAATCATCTCCAGGACCTACTTGCAATCAATGCCTGCAAGCGAGGCAACGTTGAAGTGAGACTGAAACCAGTAATGCTCTGGACTCCAAGTTAGCTCCAGTGGGAGGCAGAACTTGTCCACCAATTTCGGACCCCTATCAGCCAGACATCATAATTCATCCCCATTGTGCCCCTAACTGACCAAAAAGGAAACTGGAAATTCACAACACCAGGTAAAATTGCATACATAATATTCAAAGCAGGCTTATTATCTCATGTGATTCTGATATTACTGAACATATATTTACTAGAAGTTATCCAAGTTTCAAAATTATTCATCCACCAAGAAGCCAAAAATATAAACTGAAACTGCAAGAACATGATCAAGGGGAAAGATTACACAAAAACAAAACAAATCTACCGGAAGTTGACTGCGATACTGTTCAGTCAGGAAGTCCAACTGTAAATCATGCAGGTAATAACGAAACGATTTCCCATTGCGGTCACAGAACAATAAAGATTTGTTGATAAATACTTGTAAGATGTCTTCCACTTCTTCTGTTTCTAATGCCCAAAGAATACTCAGAACCTGTTCCGACATAAAAATTCAGTCGTATAGTATATGGAATTACCACAGAAACAACAAAAATCTGCATTTTACATTGTCTTTAATATAGTAAAACATTGCAAACCATGTCATATGGGCTTTATCAAACAAAATACCAAACCAAACTACTCAAGAAAATATTAGGGTAATTGGCCAAGAGAATATCTCAAAAGAGACAGAAGTGCAGAACTTTAGGAAGGGAATTCCAGAGCATGGGGCCTTGGCATTTGAAGGCAGCTGCTATTAGTGTAAGAATTGGAAGAGAGTAGATGCCTGTGAATGCTGGAATAGAATAGAGAAGTACAGAGAGATCAGGAATTTGAAAAAAAAATGATGAGAGTTTTAAAAATCAAGAAGTTGCTTAACTGGGAGTTAGTGTAGGTTGGTGAGCACAGAAGTGATTGGTGAATGGGATTTGTTGTTACTATTTTATTGGCTTCATATTTAGCAATTTTTGTGGATTTGAGTTTGAAGGATTGGGGACACCTGGTTCAATGAGAGGACATGGTCAAGGCCCAAGGTTATCCAAAGTGCTAAAGAGTTGATCAGCCCATTAGCAATGGCAAAGCTGACTCAGGTTCAAAGAATAGTCACTTTCAACATTGATGAATAGATCTGTAAGCTTTGTAGAACACCTACGCTCGGTTCGCACTAAACAACTGCACCTCCCAGTCACGAACCATTTCAACTCCCCCTCCCATTCCTCAAACGACATGTCCATCCTGGGCCTCCTGCAGTGCCACAACTAAGCTACCCGAAGGTTGCAGGAACAGCAACTCATTTTCCGCTTGAGAACCCTGCAGCCTAATGGTATCAATGTGGACTTCACAAGCTTCAAAATCTCCCCTCCCCCTACCGCATCCCAAAACCAGCCCGGCTTGTCCCCGCCTCCCTAACTTGTCCTTCTTCCCACCTCAAGCCCCACCCCCATCTCCTACCTACTAACATCATCCCGCCCCCTTGACCTGTCCGTCCTCCCTGGACAGACCTATCTCCTCTCTACCTCCCCACCTACACTCACTTTTACTGGCTCCATCCCTGCCTCTTCGACTTGTCTGCCTCCTCTCCACTTATCCTCTCCTCTATCCATCTTCTATCAGCCTCCCCCCCCCACCTCTTTATTTCAGAACTCACTTCATCTACTGGGTTTCAACTCTTTTATCCATGTTTGAGCCCAAAGCTGTTGCACTCGCTACAAGATATTATTAAGGAAGACCCTGCAAAGTCTATAGGGCTGAATTTGTCATTGTCCTTTCCAGTGCCCAAGTCTGCCAAGCAGTCCTATCCTGTTGCATTTCTTTGAGACTTTTTAGCAGTTTGATACAATAGGAAAAATAGGGAAGTCCTGTTACATCTGTACACTTGTACCTGCAGTACTGTCTATAGTTTCTGTTGCTGAATTTAAGGATTCACTGACATTGGAGGAGTTCAAAAGACACTCACTGAACTGATTCCTGGGATGAAGGGGTTGGCTTATTAAGCACAGCTAAACAGATTAGTCAGAGATAAAAGGTACTGCAGATACTGGAGAATCCGAGATAACAAGCATGGGGCTGGATGAACACAGCAGGTCAAGCAGCATCATAGGAGCAGGAAAACTTGACGTTTCGGGCATAAACCCTTCATCAGAAATGGGGGAGGGGAAGAGGGTTCTGAAATAAATAGGGAGAGAGGGGGAGGC
>JAHRHZ010000045.1:34269313-34310644 GCA_024137785.1 Ginglymostoma cirratum
TTTCGGGCCTAGACCCTTCTTCAGAAATCTGATTTCTGAAGAAGGGTCTAGGCCCGAAACGTCAGCCTTCCTGCTCCTCTGATGCTGCTTGGCCTGCTGTGTTCATCCAGCTCTACACCTTGTTATCTCTGTTATCCACTTATTTGTCTGTCCAACTGTACTTCTCTCTCTTTGGGCTCTATCTTCATCTCTCGTTTACTCCTTTACCCACCCCACCCTATCTTCTGCATTAAAACCAACTTTTCCTAGCTACCATCAGTTCTGAGGAAGTGTCACTGGACCCAAAGCATTAACTCTGATTTAGCTCCACAGATGCTGCCAGATCTGCTGACCTTCTAGCAATTTCTGCTTTTGTTTCTGAATTCCCAGATACCCAGTCATCAAGCCATTTGCATTAATTTCTAAAAACACACACATAAATCAGACCTAGATTTTAGGTCAATCGAGATCAGCAATCAGTGTTCAGTTGATGATACCCGTTTCCATAAACTTACCTTAGTTGGGACTTTCACGTCTTTTCTCAGTATAGAGAGATCTTTGTAGTATTCTTTGTAATCATCCAACACCTCAATGCTGCTTGCCATGGCCTCATCGAGTGCTTCATAATCATAGGAGGAAGATTTGCGAATTCTTTTGAACTGTTTATTTTGTAGCTGGCTGAGATAATATTTCCAGCGCTTTGGAAATTCTCGCAACAATGCACCAATAAGGGAGACCACAAGAGGAGATCCTGCAAAATCAAACGCATTTCTTTCGGTTGACACAGTTTTTTTTTCAAAATATCATGTTATTCATAAATTCATGGCCAGGGGCTTTTCCTACTTTTATTTAATACTTTTTTTTCTATTCATTTTGTGGGATGTGGGAGTTGCTGGCTGGCCAGCATTTCTTGCCCATCCCTAGTTGCCCTTGAGAAAGTGATGGTGAGCTGCCTTCTTGGACTGCTGCAGTCCTCCTGCTGTGGGTTGACCCACAAATAATACATCACAGTATTATCAAAACTACTTCTAAAGTGACTATGAGCAACTTTATACATGCTTTCTTTGACTTCTTTGTTTAAGTAAACTGTTGCAAGGTTGCAGATAGTATTTGTGGATTGCAAAGCAGGACGTTAGAGTTTGTTTGTTAAATGATAGACGGGAAGTGTGTGTGTGTGTGGTCTCTTTAAAAGATTGTGTGTTTTCTGGTTTGGAGATTTAAAAAATATGTCTGCAGACAGCAGATGCACAGAAAGTTCTTGAAATTGAAACACTGTATCAGAAGGCCATACTGTTAGCAGGCTAAGCTGCATTTTTACCAAGACAATAGGTTTTTGAATTTAGCCAATTAATTTAAACCAGGCCCTAGATACCAAAGGCCAATTAAATACAAATCTGATGGTTTTGACAATGTAGGACCAATCTTATTGTAAGAAACTGACAGGTCATCAAGGGTATAAAACAGGAGGTTATTTTAAAAATCGGTGTGAGACCAAACTGCCATCTTACGAAAAACTCACTGGGTCCTATAGAAATCTCTAAGCTCCCACAGTAAGCATCATCTAAATAATGGTGCTATGGCACAGTTAGCTAATATTCCTGACAAGAATTCGACAGCCAAAGGCATTCTTAAATGGAAAAGAGCGGAAAAGGCAAAGAATATTCCGGAAGACTTGTCCTGGCCGTAATTTCGAGAGACTAATTTTTAAATTTGTTTTTTCTTATTACTTTGGTTTATATAAGTGGGATTCGCATTTACTGGAACAGCACACCATTAGAATTTTGTCTTATTCAGGAACGGTTAGGAGTTAAGAGGGGAACTGTTCTGTTTGTTAATAGTTCTGTTAATTTGTTCATTGTTGGAGTTTGATAAATACATTGTTACTTGTTGCTTATAAAGTGAGTACCAGTGATTTCTTTCACATAACCACTCCTTTATAACAGGTTGGGGGTAAGGGGCAGATTATACCATTTTTCCCATTTCCTTTAACAGATTACCAGGCGAGGTGAGCTTCTCTGGGTGTTTCAGTTTTAATTGTCAGAGAGGTGTCGAACTCCCCTCCATAGCAAAAGTGAGTCCATTTGTGAAAGGGGAACATTTTGAAAAGCACAACTGTGACAGAAGTGAATAACAGAAGGGGTTCTTGCCTGACAGCATTGACGTAGTGACTATGGGTTGGCACATTACAGTGGAGCAGATGGAAAAGAGGACAGAGAAAACATATGACTAAATGCACTCAAGGTCACAGGAAGTAGAAGCAAAAATAAACCATTGAGCTAATTGAGCCTGCTCCATCATTCATGAAGATCACAGATGATCTGATTGTAGTCTTAATTGTTAGTCTTGTCTGACCCTGAAATGCTAGTCTCCTATGTAAATCAAAAATCACTCTAACCAAGCTTTGAATGTATTCAATGACGCAGCTTCCACTGCTCACTGTGCAACAGAATTCCAAAAACTAATAACTCTGAGAAAAATTTCCTCTTCATGTATGATTCTATGACTAACTCTGTCTTAAATGGGAAACCCCTTTGTTCTGGGTTCTTTCTCAAGGAAAACATCTGCTCTACTTCTGCCCTGTCAAGTCCACTCAGAACCTAATGGTTCGATAAGATCAGTTTTCATCCTTCTGAACTCCAATGATTATGGATCCAATATTCTAAAAAAAATGCTGTCAAAACTCAGCCGATCTGGCAGCACTTGTGGAGAAAGAAACAGAGTTAACATTTCCAGTCTTCATCAGAATCAGAGTGTGGATAAAATCTGCTCAACTTTTCTCATAAGACAATCCTATCATCCCAAGAATCAGCTTTATTAATCTTCTTTGCACTGCTTCCAATTCATGTACAGCTTTTCTTAAGTAAGACCACCAAAGCTGTGCACAGTACTTTACACGTCTGTTTGGGCTATTGTTGAGATCACAAGATGACCCTACTTCTTTAGGTCAGTCCCCTTGCAATAAAGGCCAACATTCCATTTGTTTACCTGACGACCTGCTGCATTTCAGTACTAACTATTTGACAGTCATATGGGAGGACACACAAATCATCCTGTAATGTCACATTCTGTAGTCCCTCTCCATTTAAAAATAAACTTGCTTTATATTCTTCCCACGAAAGTGGACAACCTTGTAGTCACAAGTTACGACTTGAACCAATTAAACATCTCCCAATGCAGGCAAGGAGGCACGCATGAGAACCTTACAGTCATCATATATAAGAAATGAGGTTTAGTTTGCAATTCTAAAAACCCACGACATAAAATGACATTAGCATCGTTGAATCCCCGACCATCAAGACCCAGAGGCTATCATTAATCAGATACTAAAATGGACTAGCCACATAAATACCATGGCTACAAGAGCAAGATAGAGATGACGAATTCTGTACTCAGCTTCCAAAGCTTGTCCACCAGCTACAAGGCACAAGTCAGGAGTTGATGGAATACTCTCCATTTTTCTGTTTGAGTGCAAATCCAACAACACTCAAAGAACTCAACATTAGAGTATAGCAGAGATAACAAGGTGTAGAGCTGGATGAACACAGCAGGCCAAGCATTAGAGTATAGCAGTATACTTGACCGACAGTCCAACCATCAACTTCAACATTCACTCTCACACAAGTGACACACAATGGCAGCAACTCATCAGGGCTGCTTCGACTGCACTGTCCAAATTCTCAACCTCTACAACCTAACAGGACAACAGCAACAGATGAATGGGAGCAGCACCAACTAAAAAGTCCCCCTGCAGGACACTTACCATTCTAGATCACCCATTCCTTCACTGTCACTCGGCCAAAGTCCTGGAACTCTCTTCCTAACATGCAGTGTGAATTTGTCTACACTTCAAAAGCTGTAGTGATTCAAAAAGACAGGACTCCATCATCTTCTCAAAGGTAATTATGGATGGGCAATAAATGCTGGCTTAGCCAGCAATGAGAAAACGCACTAATAGATACATTAGAAGAGAACCTTGCTAACAAGTATTTTCATCACACACTTTATGTAGATTTACATGTTATAACCTCAACCTGCCTTCGTAGAATAGAACCACAGAAAGCTTACTTTCAACAAGCATTACAAAAACAGAACACCTGGCAGATCACGTCTACTCTAGCCTAAAAAAAACCTCTCAGTCTACCACACAATGACTCCAAGTCTTTTTTTGGGATTCAGACTTTTTAGTCTGGATTTATAGGTATGTAACAGCACAGCACTGTCATATACTGCAGGACCAACCACTGGTGGTTTGTGGTTGGGGTCAAGATCTATCGCCAACCTCTTTTCTAAATAATTTTTAATACAATGCATTCAGACATGCTATGACATATCTTCAAGGCAGGTGGAACTTGAACCTGGACCTTCTGCACCAGAGGCAGGGACATTATCACTGTGCCATAAATATCCTCACTCGAGCATAAGCATGTGGTTTCACAATACTAGCTCAGTGACGCTAACACTATAGTAACATTTCCCCCAGTCCTCTTTTTTATTATTTTAATCTACCAAATAGTGAAATTTGGATTGGGAGCCTTCAAGGGGCATAGCAACAGAAAATCGGAATTTCAAAGGAAACTTATCAATTTAAATTCAAACAGCATTGTGAAAGATGATAGTTCACCCCAGCCCCTGCAGTACCCACCAATTATGAAAGGCCTGAATCATACCAGTGGACATACCATGCTCTTTCTCCAAGGATACTCACACGTGAACATAACCATGGTAGTCGGAAATGTAAGACCCCATGGTCTGCTGCCTAGGCCTTGCATGCATATTTAATGACCATCTTCCTTTCACTACAGTGTATGGAAATTTAAATTTAATGGTGCCAAATGTGAGAAACAGGAAATGTGTGCTAGAATTATACCTTCAAAGAATCAGAAAATTTGATCAGTCTTAGTCACAGTAGGACGGTACAAATTGTTGTCTCGTATGTGCAGAAGCATTTTGCCATATTGTCATTACAAAGGATCATCAGTCCAGATTACTTACAGACATAGTGAAATTTTAATTACAGCTTTTTTAAAAAAAAGTGACGATACATAGCCAAAAGATGACTGTGGAAGCAAATTCAGTGATTGTCTTGCAAAGCCCTAAATGAATCCATGGAACCCATTATAGGGGAGGCAACGGCCTAGTGGTATTATCGCTAGACTATTCGTCCGAAACTCAGCTAATGTTCTGGGGACCTGGGTTCAAATCTCACCATGGCAGATGGTGGAATTTGAATTCAATAAAGAATCTGGAAATGTGACTATGAAGCCACTGACCATTGTCAGAAACACCCATCTGGTTCACTAATGTCCTTTAGAGAAGGAAATCTGCTATTCTTACCTGATCTGGCCTACATGTGACTCCAGACCCACCGCAACGTAGTTGACTCTTAACCACCTTCTGGGCAATTAGGGATAGGCAATAAATGATGGCCTAGCCATGGATGCCTACATGAATGAATATGTTTTTAAAAATCACATCTGTAGAGCAAGAGAAATATCAGAGAAACTTGAAATAAAACAGACAATGAGAGACTGACTATCTGTCTCAAAGAAACCTATCTTCTGTGAATCACATCCCAAACAGCGTATATGCTTGCCTTTTACTTTCACAGGAATTTTTAAAAAGATGAAGTTAAAAGCCAATTGCAATCCTAGCTCTGTGAGAACTAGTAGGCTATTGTGCTGAGAAGATCTCAGTTTGAGGACAGCCATTAGGCATCCCTGCATGGCAGGTAGGTAAAAGAAATACTCTCCCACTCTGATTGTTAGAAGCCAGGCCAGCCAGTGAAGACAATATCAAGAAAGAAACAGGATAAAATCCTGTAAGTTAATGGCAGAAGCTGGAACCTTGAAATCAATTGTGTTCACTACAAATGTCAGCAAAATCAGTATCATCCAACTTAGTGAATGCAACGTTCCACTTTAAGAGATCCTGGCGACTGACTTGTATATCTTTTTAACCGATACCTTTTTACTCAATTCTTCTAAAATATGTTTGTGTGTGTATCTCTTACTATCTTTTCTCATGTTTGTAAGTTAATAAATGCACTCTTTCTCAAATTTAAGGAAGCCTGCTTAATTTGGCTCTTTTAAAAACATCATCAAATTTGGATTAATAAATGGTATTCATAAAAGAAGGGATCTTTTTTAAACTAACTTTGTTTCGACCGACTAAGGGAGGGGTTGAATTAAGAAGAATATCCAGTTAATCCCTCCTTAGCCAGGAGTTCAATCCTTGGGAGATATCCTGCCTGAATGGCAAGGAATTGGGGAACCTCAGCTAAGGACTGTTCATAACAACGTTTTATTGTTCTGCCACTGACAGAAAAGATTACATGTCTTTAAGGTCACAAGGTCCAATAACTTTGAAGTTCACAATGAAGTCAATTAGGGAACTGCAGCCTTAGAGTTCGTTTGTTTCTTTATTTAAATATGACCCACAAGGTTTGCATCACCTTACAAAGAAAACAAAAATCAAAGCAACTAACGTTATGTAAACCCTGGGGTGCGTTCACCCAAAAGTTAATTTTTCAGGCTGAATCCTAATTTCAAACATAAACCAATAGCCTGGGCTCTGGTAAGAAGGTGATAAGAATAACAGCAGGAACACGTTACTTGACCAATAGAGCTTGCTCTGCCATTTAATAAGATCACCATAATCTGTCGCCTTAATTCTACTTTCAGGTCTACTCACAACACCTTACCACTTGCTTGCAGATTGAAAATCTGTCAGACTCCATTTCAAAATATTCCATGATCCAGCCTGCCCTCTGAAAGAAGAAATTCCTCATCATCTGTAATCTATTTTTAAATTCCTCTCAGTCTACCTGCTAACAGTGATGGATGTACAAGGATCCCCAGATCCCTCTGTTGTGTAGCATTCTGTTGTACCTCCATTTAAATACTATCCTGCCTTTCTATTCTCCCTCCCAAATCGGGTACCCTTCCACATTTACACAGTATCACCCATTTGCCAAATTCTGGCCCATTCATTCAACCCATCAATATCCTGGTGCACTGTCTGTATCCTGCTCACAATCTACTTTCTGACCATAATGTGCTATCCTGGGGACATTTTTCTATATATTGCAAATGACTACTGCTATTTTTTTAAGCATGGATATGTAATATAATGGTATTAAACAGTGTGTTATGGGTCAGACCAAATCCCCTTCAAATATATCAAGAAGATAACCTGGACCCAAACTTTTTCTTATTTAAAGGCAAGTGTAAGGTGCTGTGTTCCAGATGTAATTCGATCGGTTACACTCCTCGGCTTTCAGCAATGATGTGGAGGTGCCAGTGTTGGACTGGGATGGATAAAGTCAGATGTCACACGATACCAGGTTATAGTCCAACAGGTTTATTTGAAATCACAAGCTTTCGGAGCTCAGTCCCTTCATCAGGTGAAGTGGAAGATGGAGGCACTTCACCTGACGAAGGGGCTATGCTCTGAAAGTTTGTAATTTCAAATAAACCCGTTGCACTACAACTTGGTATCGTGTGACTTCTGGCTTTAGGCAAATCACACTTTATTCTTATTCTACAGTTAAAATACAAACAAAAGAAATAAGAATCGGTCTAACTTTACCTCTGTTGGAAAACTTAACACAATAATAGATTATTTAAGTACTAGACAGCAACTGTTCCAACATAGTAACATCCCATAAACACACCCTTGGCAAAAGGAAATTCAGTAAAACAGATGGACCATAGAAAGCATTCTATCTGGATGCATCACAGCTTGGTACAGCAACTGATCTGCCTGATAAGATACTGATAAGAAACTGATAAGATACTGATAACTGATAAGAAACTACAGAAAGTTGTGAACACAGCTCAGACCATCGTTCAAGCCAACCTTCCATCCATTGACTCCATCTACACTTCTTGTTGCTGCGAAAAGGCAGTGAGCATAATCAAAGACCCCTCCCACCCTGCATATACTCTCTTCCAACTTGTTCCGTTAGGCAGAAGATACAGAAGCTTAAACATGTGTTAACAGGTTCAAGGACAGCTTCTTTCCCACATTTGGACTTAGTGGACTTCACAAATTTCAAATCTAATGTTGATCTGCCCTTTTGTGCACCTTCTTTGCAGCCATAACTTTGTATTCCTCACTCTGTTCAAACACCCTAAGTTCTTTGCGTCTTTATATGTTATGATCTGCTTGCACTACATGCAAAACAGAGCTTTTCACTGTACTTAGGTACATATGACAATGATAAATCGAATCAAATTAATTTTGGCAGCTGAAGGAGAGCCCAAGCTATTAACTGTAACAGAGAAGTGAATGCCGGCTTCTATATAGCCAACTTCAAAAGCCCAGCAACTGCTGGAAGTTAAACTGAAACCCTGATTTGTGGGAGCCTGACTCCACCCATTCATGCTGCCTCTATTGTTGCAACTTTAAAGAAAAACCTTAAAGCCTCACAAGCTATTTATTGGCTTGGAAAAGACAACTCTGTACCTCTGTCTCAACGTCTCTTCTTTAAAATACAACAGGATAAAATACACCTCTTAAAGCCATAGTATCATCGCAGGTGTGACATTTGAGGTGTAACAAATGATAATTGCAGGCATATGTGAAGATAATTTCTTTAAAAAATCCCCACAAAATGCAATGACAACAGACTTCCAACAATGTAGCTCAAAGCATACTGCTCAATCTCACAGCCAATCTATCAGACTTTCACTGGAAAAATCATGAGCTCAAATTACAAAAAAAACTGTGACGTCACTTGTGTACATTAAAACCTACACAGGAAAGCACATATTTCAAAGATACATCACCTCATGGATGATTTTAAATCACCAAAACCTTTTAAGTATTCATAGAACAGCTTACAAATTGCCCTAAATTCCAGATACGTAACTATCATGCTGAAAGCAAACATATTGCAATTCTACCATGTCACAAGTATAATAGCTGGACTTAACTTCAGCTATATTTCAACAGTGAAATTCAGATTTAATCTGCTGCCATTCAGTGGCAAGAATAAATATTGCAGCTGCATAAACAATGAAATCCAGCACAACTGAATTAACTGCTTCAGTTTGGCCATTTAATGTAAAAGTCCCAGGTTAACAGTCTTGTGTTTCAGTGGTAGTATCCTTGTCTCTAGACCAGAAGGTTCAGGTTCATGACCCTGGAGGTGTGTCATAACATATCCAAACAGGTTAACTTAATTTTTGCCTTAAGTCTCAGGCAAAACCTATCTTTTTGACCGTAATTTAAATCACTCCCATTCATATTCCAAATTCTGGTTGGCGTTTGTTTCTTATCTGTAAAGCAATCTGGGATGTTTGCTTATTAACCTGTACAGTAAACTGGGATATTCTACAAACGTCAGCAGTCCATTAAGAGACTTACCCTTGCATTCCTGTACTATGTCGTGTGCTTCTTTTGGCAGAGAGGACACTTCCAAGTTAACAAAACGTGCTAGTACTTCCAGTCCCTTGTCATTGGTCAGACCACTTTGCACAGAAACTGAGAAGTTATTACCTGCAAAATATTAAAAATATTAAATTAGTATTTCTCTATGAGTTGTACTTCCTAAATTCATAAATTTAACAAAGCAATATTTCTTAAAAACTAATAAAGTGGTTCAACATTTACAGTCATAACTGGAAACCTCATTCAACCCCTGCATTACAAGAACAATAAATTTTCCATCTATTCTTTAATTTCATCCTCCGAAGTTGGCAACAAATGCTTAGACACAGCACTACTGTATCCAAACAGTCATTAAGCTCTCTACGGAGGGCTCGAAGAATCACAAGAACTCACAGGAAATCTACAGGGTCTTCAATAAAACTGACAATCCTACATTTTTTTTAAATTCACAGCATCTTTTCATATTCTCCTGCCTTTTCCCAAAACCCTTGATTCCCTTACTGACTAAAAATCTGTATCTCTCAGGCTTGAGTATGCTTGCCTTTGCCAAGGGTGTGTTTATGAAATGCTTCTATACTGGAACAGCTGCTGTTACTAGTTAAATAATCTACCATTTTGTTAAGTTTTCTGATAGAGTTGTTATTCAAATTCTTCTTTCTTTTGTTTGTATTTTAATTACAGTGTTAAAAATAAAGCCTGTTTTGTTTCAAGCCTAGGTAGTTTGACCAATCGAACTGCATCTGGAACACAAGGCCTTACACTCCCTTTTATAAGAAAGTAAAAGTTAGGCTATCTTCTTTACAAGATACAGGCCACCCATCTCATATCCAGCAACTTGCAGTGCAAAATATCACAAAAGTTAAACAGGTCAGGGCAAGTCTAATTAAAGTTACTGTTCACTGAACAATTACACAAATTCTGGGCCATTGGTCTTTTGGTGACATAATGTCAAGATACATTAATGTCTAGTGATTTGTATGCATAGACACCTATATCCATCAATTTTTCCACACTTACTATCATTAAGAAAATATTCCAATCCCTCAAAACTAAAGTGGATGATCACAAATCCCCACAATGTCACTATTCAGCTAACTCCCAAACAAGCCACAAAGTTAATGGCAAAATATGCGTTTTCATCTTTGTTTATCATCTCCTTTGAAATACATTTTCAAAGTTCATTAGACAAGACTCCTATTCCACCATGCTATTCACTTCAAAAAATTCACCTGGATTCATTAGCCATAACATACCTTACACAAATTAATGCTGATTAACTTTGATCAGCTGATAATTGTTCATTGGCACTCTATCTCCGATAACAGATTCCAGCGATTTAGTTTATTGTCAATTGAAGAAAAACCTGACAGGGTGTAGTTTCCTGCCTTCACCCTCCATCTCTTAAATTACACACTTACATTTGCAATCTTCCAATCCAAAGACAAAATTGCTGATTTTAGAGAGCTTTGGAAAATTATGACTAATGTACCTGCAATTTCCTCACCTATTTCTCTCAATAGCCTAGGGTGAAAACTAATAGATCCTGACTTTTTCCTTCATCTTAAATGCCATTATTTGCTTCATTGCCTTTTTAAAAACTCATATTACACCCATTAAATTAATCCCTTTGACCTACTTTTAGTTTCTCGTGTAGGAATGGCAATTTGTATCCATCTTTATAGTGCAAGAGGGCAAAGCAGGTATTTAACAGGTCTACTATTTTCTAATCCATTAGGATCTTGCCTGCATCTCACTTTAATGAATCCACCTTCTACTTTCTAATTTCATTTTCCTCGTACAATGAAAAAAAATGCTGTTAACTTTGATATCATCTTAAAGACTTTTTGTTCCCTTTAGTGCGACAAATGATATTCTTTGCATTTATCTACAGTTCTCACAGGCTGCTGGACTTCTACGTTTCCTTGCATTTGTGCACATTTTTCCCTTTAGCTTGATGATGTCCTTGATCACATTTGTTAACCACAGTGGGTAACAATGTAACTGCAGTCTTTGCCTTTTACAGAAGCACCCTGGTTTTGTATAATTCAAAATAATTCTTCAAATACTTCCCCACTGTTTATGACTATCCCACCAGATCCATCACCAAGCATGAATCCTGAAGCCCCACGTTCTATTGCAATCCACACTCAATCCTGTCTGAAGGAAGGCCTTTAGCAGTTCATTCACATTCATTTCCTCAATATGGAAGTATTTCCCATTAGGCACCCTCAAGAATCAATCACAGTCTTTCAACAAGTGGTCAAGTTCCACATCATAGAAAATGGCCTCGTCTACAAAAGCATGATTTAAGAAATGAAGAAGCAAAATCTGGAGTAGGCAAACTCTCAAGTGCCCAGCCAGCTTAGTCCCCTCACTGAAAAGCATTTAATTGCTCCCGTGAGTCAAATTCGTTTCTATTTTGTTGAAAATACGAAAAGAGTTGTCTGCTGGTGAACAAAACAAGGATGGTAAGAAATAACACTTTCAATGCTCTGGCAGTACATTCTCGAGAAGACACTGGGTATCAGGCAATACAGCTCGGCATTATGGTTGTCTTACTGCCAGACATCTGGACAATTCATCCGAAGACCAGTAGGACCATTAGAAACTGCTCTATTCTTCAAAACTCATTTACATGTTGACAATCACACTGGCCTTGTACTCTTCAAAACTCTCAACCTCTAAATGTTGACCCTATTGTAGGGTCAACAAGAGTAGAAAGATAAACATGTAGCTCAAGAATTAGTCTGGGAGAAAGGGGTTGGAATTCTTGCGACATTGGTACCAGTACTGGAGAAGGAAGGAACTCTTCCGATAGGATGGGCTCCACCTGAATCATGCCAGGACCAGAAAGTTGGTGAATCACATAACTACAGCTGTAGTAATGGAGCTTTAGAATAAATTGTGTGGACGTGAGTTCAGTTCATAGATATTTATAGAAAAAGTTAAAGTGGAGATGGAGGGTGAGCTTAGCAGAGGTTATTAAAGTTTCCTGAACCAGTAATAGGACAGAGAGAATGGAAAGGGTCAAGAATCTAACTTCAGGCACAGGAGAAAAAGGGAGAATTATGAGAGGGGAAGCAATCAACGCAGCACTGAGGGTTTTGCACTTAAATGCACACAGTATATGAAACAAGATGAATGAGCTTGTGGCGCAGATTGAAATTGGCAGGTATAATGTTGTGAATATCATGGAGACGTGGCTGCAAGAGGATCAAGGCTAGGAACTAAATATCCAAGGATACATTTCCTATTGAAAGGAGAGGTAATTGGACAGAGGGGGCAGACTGCCTTGTTGGTAAGAAATGAAATGAAGTCAATAACAAGAAGTGATATAGAGTCAGAAGGTGTAGAATCTGTGTGGGTAGAGTTGAGGAAGCACAAAGATAAAAAGACCCAGATGGGAGTTAATTACAGGTTCCTGAGCAGTAGTCAGGATGTAGGGAAGAAAATAAATCAGGAGATAGAAAAGGCATGTAGGAAAGGCACTATTACAATAATCACAGATGTTTTCAATATGCAGGTGGACTGGCAAAATAAGGTTGGTAGCAGGTCCCAAGAAAAAGAATTTGTGGAATGTCAATGAGATTTTTTTTGGAAGCAGTTTGTGGTACAGCCCAGTACGGAACAGGCAATTCTGGATTTGGTGATGTGTAATGAGGCAGACTCGATTAGGGAGTTGAAGGTGAGGGAACCACTAGGGGGAAGTAACTATAATAAGATAGAATTCACCCTGCAATTTGCAAGGGAGAAGCTGCAATCAGATGTAATGGCATTACAATTGAGTCACAATAACGATAAAAACATGAGGGAGGAGCTGGTCAGAGATGATTGGAAGAGAAGCCTAGCAGGAGCAGCAATGGCAGGCGTTTTTGGGGGTATTTCGGGAGGCATAGCAGAAATTCATCCCAAGGAAGAAGAAACATACTAAGGGGACCATGACTAACAGGGGAAGTCAGGGACGGCTTTAAACTAAAACAAAAAGCACACAATGTGGTGAAAGTTAGTGGGATGCCAGAGGATTGGGAGGCCTTTAAAAACAAGCAGAGGATCACTTTAAAAAAAAAGCAATAAGAGGGGAAGATGAAATGAGAGACCGTTAGCTAGTAATATAAAAGAAGATAGCAAGAGTTTTTTTTTCATTTATATAAAAGGTGAGAGACAAGAGTGGACATTGGACTGCTGGGAAATAAGGCTGGGGAAGTAATAAACAACAGCAAAGAAATGGCAGAAGACTGAATAGATCATTTGCATAAGTCTTCATGGTTGTAGACACCAGTAGTATATCAGAAGTTCAAGAGGGTTAGGGGACAGAGGTCACTGTAGTCACTAAAGAGAAGGTATTGGCGATGCTGAAAGCTCTGAAGGTGGGTAAATCATCCCAGATACCTGAAGGAGATTGTAGAGGCACTGGTGATGATCTTTTAGGAATCACTAGAATCAAGGAGGGTTCCAGAGGACTGAAAAATGGCTAATGTAACACTCCCGTTTAAGAATGGAGGGAGACAGAAGGCAGGAAAATAAAGGCCAGTTAGCCTGATCTTGGTCATTGATAAGATTTTAGAGTCCATTATTAAGGATGGAGTAGTTGGATATGCATGGTAAAATAGGGCCGAGTCAGCACTGCTTGGTCAAGGGGAGGTTATGTCTGGCAAAGCTTTTTTTTTTAGTTTTTTGAGGAGGTAATGAGCAAGTTAGACAAAGGAGAGCCAGTGGACATGATTTATTTGGATTTCCAGAACACATGGCATGGAATGGCTACCTGGCAGAAGGCAGAGAGTGACAACAAAGGCGTCTTTTTCAGGAAGGCAGATGATGACTAGTAGTTTGGCTGGGTCAGTTTTGGGACCATGGTTATTCACAGTATACATTAATGTTCTAGGAAAAGGAACTAAGGGCATTGTTGCTAAGTTTGCAGATGACACAAAAATAGTTGGAGGGACAGCTAGTGTTGAGGAGGCAGGAGGCTACAGAAGGACCTGAACAGGCTACAGCAGTGAGCAATGAAGTGGCAAATGAAATACAATATGGGAAGCTGTGAGGTTTGGTAGGAAGAATAGAAGTGTAGGCTATTTTCTAAATGGGAAAAGGCTTTGGAAATCTGAAGCACAAGGGACTGTGCATAGGAATGTTAGTTCAGGATTCTCTTAAGATTAAATTCCGGTTCAGTTACCAGTTAGGAAGACAAGAGCAATGTTAGCATTCACTTCAAGAGGGCTAGAATACAAGAACAGAGATATACCACTGAGGCTACATAAGGCTCTGGTGAGACTGGATTTGGAATATTGTGAGCCCTTTCGGGCCCTGTATCTAAGCAAGTTAAGTGCTGGTTTTGGAAAGGGGCCAGAGTAGGTTTACAGAATGATTCTGGAGATAAAGAGCTTGTCATATGAGCAGCAGTTGAGGACTCTGGGTCTGGACTCAATGGAGCTTGAAAGGAGGAGGGGGAAATCTGATTGGAACATACAAAATACTGAGAGGCTTGGATAGAATGGATATGGAGAAGATGTTTCCACTAGTAGGAGAGACTAAGACCCAAGGGCACAGCCTCAGAGTGAAGGGACAACACGTTAGAACTGAGATGTGGAGGAATTTCTTGAGCTAGGTAGTGGTGAAAATCTGGAGAACTCATTGCACAGAAGGCTGTGGAGACCAAGTCATTGAGTGCCTTTCAGACAGAGATAGATAGGTTCTAGATTTGTAAAGGGATCAAGGGTTAGAGAGAGAAGGCAGATGAATGGTATTGAGAAAAATAGCAGCCATGATCAAATGGTGGAGCAGGCTCAATGGGCTGAATGGCTTAATTCTGCTCCTATATCTTATGGTCCTATAGTAAAGCAACTTAAATAGCTTGAGCATATGCATAAACCAAATGTACAAACCTTTTACAACTTGGCTTCTTAAGACGTAAAAAACAGTGGAAGAGCCAAAGATTAGAGAATCTGTGAAAAACAATTATTTTAAGCAGAAAAATCTCATTACCTGTAACTACATCAGCAATGCTCTTGTCTCTGCTAGTGATTAGAATACGACATTGAACATCAAAACACTTTAGCACCCAGCTGTCCCAAATGTCATCCAGAACCAAAAGGGATCTAAATTAAATTGAAAAAGAATCTCAGGGTGTGCAGTGTGCTTTATCACCAATTAACAGCTTGAAGGTGTGACAATTCTTAACTACAAGGAAAGAAATAGTTAACAAATGCAGATTTCTGGATCCTTCCGCTCTGACCTTTACTGTTTTCCTACTGATTATGCATTTTTCTGAAAAATGCATTTAGTCAACATTGGAAAGTCTGACATGATGCATTTAAATTGATCCTTTATTCTTTGAAAATTATGTATAGTTGAAATGCAAGCATTTCAAAGCTCATCCGAAGTATTTTGCATTTGCCACATTATCCAATTGTTTGATACAAGGAACCAAAATAATAGCACAAATGTTGCGCTCATAACGCAAATCTTCAGACCATCTGACAAAAATAAATACAAATTAAAGGAATGATTATGCTGTATTAATATTTTAAACAATTTTGAGATATCTCGTTCCGTTTAGTTATCGGAACTTACCTTTAGAATAGTGACTAGACTAGCTTATTTAGAATAAATACAAGAGAGATTTTACCTTATTTTTTACTAGAGATTTTTATGTCACCTACCTGGGGTATTTACGTGCCATCAAGAACCGGAGTCGGTCCCTGGCTTCCTCAATGTTAAGAGGTGGACTTGGGTAAGTATGGGACTCCTGGTTAAGTCGGCTGCAGAGATTCTGCAATTTAACAAGGATACCTGCACGGTCTTGCTTTCCAACTGCTACCCAGTGTACTCCTCCAGGGAAACACGCTGCCAAATTACAGTTCCAAAGATTGAATCAAATTATTGAACTTTGAAACAAACAGTCTAACAATGTTGCAGAAATGAAACTTTATGCTTGAACATTAACAATTAACAATAGTGCACTTGTTTATTTAGGAAATGTTACTCAATGCATGCTCAAGCAATTTTCTTTTTCCATTAAACAGTAACTGCACATAAGCTGCACCAAGTATCTCTTTTCTCTCTTCAAGCAGCTTCACAGTAATACAACTAGAAAGGCCGCATCTATACCGAATCAGCGTCATTCTTCAGCTAAGATGGAGTCAGCAATACAATAAAGCTTTTCCCATCCTCACTCGGAGTTGTTTGCAAAACAAATGCAACAACTGCCTTGATACTTTCTCCTCACACACCCAAACTTCCAAAATATTTATGCTACAAACCTAAATTCCAATATCACACTCCATCTGTGGCACCAGAGAAGATGTGATCCACATATGCTGGAGTGAGCGGCAGGCACAGAGTCAAAGTTTCCCACAAACCAGAAATGGCTCCAGGCCATTCGGGCACTCCATAGTAGAGTCATACAGCACAGAAACAGACCCTTCAACCAGCCCACGCCGAACATAATTCCAAACTAAACTACTCCCACCTGCCTGTTCCTGGCCCACATCTCTCCAAATCTTTTCTATTCATGTACTTATCCAAATGTCTTTGAAACATTGTGATTGTACCCACATTCGCCACCTCCTCAGGAAGTTTATTCCACCTACGAACCACGCTTTGTGAAAAAAAATTGCCCCTGTTTTTTTTTTTTTAAGTTTCCCTCCTCTCACCTTAAAAATGTGCACTCGCGTCTTGAAATCCCCCATTCTAGGGAAAAAACAACTACAATGAACTCTATCAATACCCCTCAATATTTTATAAACATCTATAAGGTCACCTCTCCAACTCCTATGTTCCAGTGACAAAAGTCCCAGCCTATCCAGCCTTTCTTTATAACATCATAGAATCCCTACAGTGTGGAAACAGGCCCTTCGGTCCAGCAAGTCCACACTGACTCTCAAAGCATCCCACCCAGACCCATCCCTCTATAACCCATCTAATCTATGCATCCCTGCACACTATGGGCAATTTAGCATGGCCAATCCACCTAGCCTGCACATCTTTTGGACTGTGGGACAAAACCGGAGCACCTGGAGGAAACCCACGCAGACACGGGGAGAATGTGCAAATTCCGCACGGACAGGTGCCCAAGGCTAGAATCAATCCTGGGTTTCTGGCACTGTGAGGCAGCAGTGCTAACCAACGAGCCATCATGACACTCAAACCTTCTAGCCTCCAGTCTGAAAAGCAACCCTCCACCACCACACTCTCTCTCTCTCTCCTACCATTAACCTGATGATATTTAGGCCTTGGAAGGCCGTTTTGATATAACTGGCTACAAGATTCTATATTTTTCACAACAGTCACTCAGAAAGTTTAAAGGGAAATACATCTCACTTAATGTTTGCATTAGGTCTGCTCTTCTACAAATAGAGGCCACTTGTGTCCTCGCAAGTTTTCAAAGGAATATTAGCACAGTGCTCTGATAAGCCTATTCTCCCTTGTCAAACAGCCCAGGAGACAGCTTCCTGGTTAGTGCTCTCAAATCTCTGCAGGAGTGGGACTAAGTCTGGACAGCCAGGCTGCTGAGGTGTTAAAAGCCAGAGATGCTAGTCAATCAAGAAAAACAGTCCTTCTGTTCTGGACACCTGCTGTAAAATTGAACTACCCACAAAACAGACTCAGGCCTACTTTCATAGTTCTTCAACTTCCATAAGGCCAAATAAAAATAAATGTCATTGGAATAACCACAACAATGAACCTTAGTGTGCGTTTTAAATGGTACATACCAGGACCTTTTAAACATATACGGTTAATCTGTAATATTTACATCATTACACAATAAATGAAAACTGCGATTGTGAATAATCTGTGACCTTGTTTCCTTCAGTAGCTGATACCTGCAAACATCAGACATGTAACTTGAGAAGGTAAGCAGAGACTGTGAGTGAGTGTTAAGTGGAATGTGGAAACATGAGTGAAAGTGTCATGAATAAGAATCTTTCTCCTACAAATTCCTAAATACTGCTGCCTGTGATGTGGCTACACCCGTTCCATATCCTCAATACTCTGCTTTAACGATTTCACGTCTTGCCTCTTCTTCCACCTTAGGGATTGCGAGGCACGGGTCTCTTTGCAGAGAGAGAAGAAAAAAAATCCCTGGAACACAGTGTGTGGCTATCACTGCAGCGATCCACCTGACCCCACCCCTACTCTGAATTTTCATGCCTTGTTCAATCCTTATACATGTGTGAATTTAAGACACCCTATGAACCTCGTTTCACTGATGTCAGGAGACAGGGAATATTAGCTAACCTTTGCTACCAAACTGCAATCTTATGATTTGCCTTTGATTTCAAAAGTAACTTGCCATTCTAGGTAGGTGCAGCATAAAAGAGACATGGCAGCTCCCGAATGCCTGGCATTAACAAGAACAAAGTTGCGTCTGTGATGACAAATTCATTGAATATTTAGTAAATAAAATCCCCTTTGGTAATTAAATGACAGTTCACAACTGGGGTTCATATTTGCTTTCCCGTGCCATGAAATACTCTTCAAAATTCTTGAACTTTATAAAAAAAATGGTTCACTTATCTTCCTGGCATGATCAAAAGTGATGAACTGAGCAACCCTAACACAGAAAACATTAGTCATTTGCCTTATGCAGCAATGCATCTCTAATTAAGCAGTCCTACAGGGAATGCTTTCTAACTGCTGACCGAAACTGTGCTGTCAACTATCTTTATTCTCAAAATAGTCAACACAAATTAATTTAGAATGCTGCAGTGTTGTGTGAGAAGTATGTATGTAATTTTGCAGCACAGCCACTCTGTACTTGTTTTGACATTAGGATTTCAGTGGGGTTTACTGGTGAGTGTGTGTTTATGCCATTAGCGTAATTCCAGAATCTGCTCTTCCAGAATGTGGTTGAAACCCAGCCCACTTTGAATAGAACAAGTTAGGAGTTTAAATTTTGGTGGCTACAGATGAATCACTACTGTGGTAGTTGTGGTGGAAGCAATTTTACGGGGTGAATTAGGCACCACAATTTGAAGTGCCCGGACATACATGAAATGTATTTGCATACTGGTGCCAATGCACAAATATCAGTATATTCTTCATCAGTATTAATAAGAAGTCACAATGCAAACTCCAAGCTGCTGATACTTTCACATATTCTTTATACCACGTATGAATGAATGTACTTGGCCATTAGGCTAGATTGCAATTATCTAACATTCCCTACATGTTCAAGCATAAAAGCCTACAAGAGGGTCAGAACCACATTCAGACACATTGCCTACAACTTTAAGATAGGCAATACCTAGTCAGGCGTACTAGGTGTCAGCTACGGTTCAGTCGGTAGCAACTGTGCCTCTGAGTTAGAAGGCTCAAAGCTGGCATTCCATTGCAGCACCTTTTCACTTGAGAAAATATTGCACTGACGGAAGTACCATCGTAAAATTGGACGTTAAAATGAGATGCTATCAACTCTCTCAGGTGGGCCCAAAATACTAATTTGAAATTATTTCCAATGTCCTGGTGAATATTTAATCCTCATCACTAAAACAGATTATCTGGTGTTTGGAAAGCTTCATATTTACATTTTTTTGGAGGCTTTGAATTTTGAAGTATAGTGGAAATGAATTTATTTCAAGCTGTGGAGATACATGGCCTCATTTTTTTTTTAAATGAGTCAACAAAAGGATGGGGTCACCGGGCCCAAAACGTTAACTCTTGTCTTTCCTTCACAGATGCTGCCAAACCTGCTGAGCTTTTCCAGCAACTTTGTTTTTGTTGTTGTTGTTGTATTGAAAGTTTTGCTTTAAAAGGCACTTCTTGGAAATCACATGACTTCACCTAATTGCCTGGACTCACTTCTCGCATGTCAGTCACCTGGATTTTATGACAGTTCTGTTTGAACCACATTTTGCAGCAGTGTAGAGATTGCTTTGATTTTCAGTTGGGAGCTGGACTGTCCAGCCTAATGATGTTGCTTCTAAGTTCAGCTCTCTTGTTTCTGAAAAAGCCTTTATGTGTCCAGTGTAGTATGTGGGACACTGATTTAGATGGTCTCATGAAGGGATGGAAGTGGCGAGAAGGGTGGTGCATGAGGGGGAGCATGGAGATTGGGAGAGAGAAGCAGCAAGTAGAAGGGATTGAAACGTAAGAAGAGGCAGCAAGTGAGGCAGGAGTGCACAGTTATGACATAACTCAGCATATGATAGAAACCAAAGTAAAATGAAATTGGGATAAGTACTCCAATTTACAAACCTACTTAAATGAAAAGGCGTGATTAGAACATAATTTAAGCAGGAGGTATCTGTAAATCGTTGGCTATGAAGTGTTTTGGGATACCCTCCAATTATGAAAAGAATTAAAGTTATAGAGTTGTACAGCACGGAAACAGACCCCTCGACCCAACTCATCCATGCCAATTAGATATCCTAAATTAATCTAGACCCATTTGCCAGCATTTGGCCTATATCCCTCTAATCCTTCCTATTCATAATCCCATTCAGATGCCTTTTAAATGTCATTGTACCAGCCTCCATCAGTTCCCCTGGCAGGGCATTCCATACACACATTGGCCCCTTAGGTCCCTTTTAAATCTTTCTCCTCTCAGCTTGAGAATTCTGAAAAAATGCCCTCTAAGTTTTGGACTCCCCTATCCTGGGAAAAAGCCCTTGGCTATTCACCCTATCCATGCATCTCATGATTTTATAAACCTCTATAAAGTCACCCCTCAGGCTCCGACACTCCAGGGAAAATAGCCCCAGCCTATTCAGAGATAGTAAGAACTGCAGATGCTGGAGTCAGAGATAACACAATGTGGAGCTGGAGGAACTCAGCAGGCCAGGCAGCATCATACGAGCAGGAAAGCGTTTCTGAAAAGGGTCCCAACTCGAAACGACAACTTTCCTGCTTCTCTGATGCAGCCTGACCTTCTGTGTTCCTCCAGCTCCACACTGTGTTATCCCAGCCTAATCAGTCTCTCCCTATAGCTCAAACCCTCCAATCCTAGCAACACCCTTGTAAATCTTTTCTGCACTCCTTCAAGTTTAACAATATCTTTCCAAAGCGGGGAGACCAGAACTGAATGCAATATTCCAAATCCAAGTGTCTTTTTTTGAACAAAGATGGAAGAAACGAACAAAAAGTGTGAAGTTTCTCAACACGGAAACTTACTGGTTATAACAGTGTGATTCCTTAGAGCTTCAGCTGCTAATACTGACTTTCCACAACCTGCCATCCCATATATAGTAATCCATCCAGGTTCGTTTTCCAGCTTGTACAGTACGTTTCGGATAGATTGCACAAGTTCTGGACGATCAACAAACACAACAGGGCGCTGTGGCACACCACCTTCACAAAGTATAGTTTGAACTAGGAAGAAAAGAAAAACACAAGAAAATAGATATTGTTGTTATACAGGGTACTGGTACAGAAAAATTAAACACTAGTTACTTGATGGAGCATAAAAATATATATCGGCTTACGGTTCAATTTTCACCTTCGGCTGTTCTTTTCCTTTCTTGTGCCCAAGTACCTGAATTTAAATGGCATGATCATGTGGCTATTTGGTATTAGGGTCAAAAATTGGTTAATCAGTAAATTGCCTGAATCATTGAAGGAATCAGATGACTATCTCTATACTTCATTTAAAAAGTGAGTTTCATTCAAGGACCCGAACTGAAACTTTGCTATATAAAAGCTCAGGTCTTAAAAATGCAAGTCTGCCAGAATCTGAGGAGAGAGAAACAGAGTTAATATTCCAGCTTGATAGCCCATCATTGGAAAGTTTGGTAAACTTCCTGCAGAAAGCTACTAATCCTTACAGATGAAAGATGTACAGTTGTATTCCTGAAGATACAAATTTACCAACAGTTAACTGGTAGTCAGTGAGACAAGGTGTAGTAGAAACTAATTGTTGAAGTTGAGTTGCATATATGCTTGAAGAACAAAGGGTAAATGTAGCAACTTTTGCATTGACTCCAGACACCAGCTAGGTAAACAGACAGTAGTTTGACCTCCTTCAAGAAAAATACCACCTTCACAATAGGATTCTCATTCTCCATGCAAGGACATCGCATTCCCTCCACTAAAGACATTTCAAGGTAGCAGTGTGGCATGTGACTAAGGAAACTGGATCAAACTGTTCACCACACTGAACAAATGTGGCCCCTGAAACTTTGTTGCAGGATTTAAGACAATCCATCTAATAACACAGCGACTTGGACTGTCCAACTTGTACTTAAAAAAAGAGAGATGTCATACAAAAGAAGATGACTATGGCTACACTGATTTGCTGCTGTGCATTGAGCACAGTGTGGAAACATTTGCCTTCAAGGTTGTTACAGGATCATTCTTTCTTTTTCATTCCTTTTTCTACTGCAGCTCTCTTCCTCACTTCTTATCTCTCTTCAAAATTATTTTCTTCAGTTTGTTTTCATTCAGTATCATCCATACCCTCTTCCCCTCCGTCAATACTGGACAGAAGCAGTATTACACTGACAATCTGTTCCAAAAAGTGCCAGACATATAGTGAACTGAATGAGGCCTTTCAAAACCTCCACACTTGTCAAAGATTACCATCAATACTTAATTATCCTGCAAAGGCAACACTTCAGGAAAGGTCATATAATCAATGAAGACTGAGCAATACAGAAAAGGTTCTTCACTTGGAGTTCACACCATATTACAAGTTATCTGATAGAGAAGTGCCTCAAAGTGTCCAGCACAGTGGGCATGAGTGGAATGCTTCTGGGGCCGAAGGAGGTCAAAATGATCATGTAACTCGACTGGGGACAGTGGTACTTATTCACTTAGCTCACCCGGAGGTGGTAGGTTTGAAATGAGGCCATGAAAGGCTTTCTGTAGTATGATTAAAATTTGCAATTTGAACTACACACTGAGAACTAATGCAGGTCGGTAAGGAGTCACATTAGCAAAATTTTCTGCACGCTAGACTGTGGAAAGCAGACATTCTGATGAGCGGAGGCTTTTGGAAGATGAAGAGGAGGAGACCAGCCAGGTCAGTTTTGCAATATTGAAGTCTAAAGGTGAAAAAGACTCAATTTAAGGTTTCAGATGAAGATTATTCGAGATAGAGGTGAAGGTTCACAGTATCACAGATGTAGAATTGGACATCTTTGTGATGGAAAGGATACAGGATTGGAAACTCAACTCAAATTCATAGGATGATGACAAACTTTTAATAATCCAACAATACCAGCATCAGGCATTCTCCTTATAATCAGAGTTAAGGCAGACCTTTGGAACAGAACCCCTAAAGATTTAACCAGTACTTTTTCATGTTGGAATTTGACAAAGGCTATCAAAATATGAAACTGCTGCACTATCACAATGCTGGCGATATTCATCATGATAAATAGAGGTACCAAAAGCATAAACGGAAGGGTGAATAGTATAGATAAAAAGGCTAAAAATCAGCAAAGAAAGGATATATTTAAAATTATACATAATAGAGCAACCAGTTTTCTTTTAATGCAATTTTTAATCTAAAAAATCCTAGACTTCTTGGATGGCTCAGTGGATCACTGGTTCTGGGCCACGCAAGTCTGGTCTAAAAAGAATGAAATAACTTCAGTCAGGTTAACAGTGGAAGCACAGCAAATGTCTTCCATTGCTTTTGCAAGGGGCACTAAAGAATTCCAACTCAGCAACTTGAAAGTATATATGCAATTATCACCCAATGACAGGATCGCGCTCACTCTTATGCTTCCTTGCTAGTACTCACTAATCCTCCATGAAGTATTAGTAAATGGAACAAAGTATGGAAGAACGTGAGGCGCATAGGAATTTTTTAAGTTTTAATTGGAAGTGATAACCTCAAAATGACATTAAATCTCTTTTTCAATAAATATATTCAGGAACAGCATGACAGCTCAAGGGAAAACTGGGGAAAAGATTTACTATAAACCCAAATGACAAAACCAAAATATGAAGACAGTTTAAGACTTTTGAAAAAGCACTGGTGCAACATATACGCGAAAATATTAAAGAGCTGGGTTATGATCTAAGCAGCGAAAGGACAATGCCCACCATTCACCTCACAGATGGCTGTCCAGAGGCTTTTCACAGCCTTGTCAGCTGAGCTTTCCTCTCATCTGCTGCTTTTTTTCAGTGAAGGTTCATAACCTCTACAAACCCATCAAGAGACAGTGGATCTCTTCAACCACAAGACAGACCGAGTCCAAGACAGCAGACACAAAGCAGGAAATATAAATGAATTGAAATGATATACAGATAGCAAAATAAAGGTGGAGTTAAAGAACAGAGATGGGTGAGACAAAGTTTAAAAAAATGTTTTTGAATCACAACATTAATTTTCTTCTGAAGGAATGAGATGCCACACTTATAACAAAAAAATTGCACATGGCCAGAGAGAGGTTGTTAATTAATAACTATTATTTATTACAGTTAGTCTCAGTTAGTCCTGATTGTAGTAGACTGATCTTATCCAGTTATTCCAGACTGAAGTATTATAACAGGATCCTGCCTTGACAGTCATTTCAATGTTGAGTCCCAATATGTGAGGACTGCAACAATGCACACTGTGGAATAGCAAGCTCTTACAATTTCTGATTTCTGCACTTAACTGTGCATGTATGTACTTCCGAAATTGCTGTCAAATGTCCTTCATTATAACAGCGAAAATAGACTCCTTATTACTTTCATCACCAACTCTGGGCCATGAAGAGAAGCTGCAGGAAAGATTGTGACTTCAAAAATAAATCTATTCTAGGATCACTGTGTGATGTTGGGTGCTGCTGATCTTGAATACATTTGGCCAAGCCAAATAGGTGAAAGGTCTTTTCATCTGGCTATTAAAATCCGGTAAACTTCATGGACACAAATCAACAATGCGACTGGCTTAAGAGCCCTGTGCCACATGTAGCCAATGCAATTAGTTTAGGTATGTATTCGTCTGTGAATGAAGCTGTGTAAAGGAATCATACCCATTCATACTAGGCCAGTTCAGACATTCTTCATTCAGATCATCATCTCTGAGCGGTGCAGACCAATGAAATATTAGAAACGAATCTTTGTGATTTTGCCATTTTCACAGCATCAGATCAGAACCTGCTGCAAAGCATGCATCCCACTTATTGAGAATTCCGAAGCACTCAGCTGCACAATTATCCAGCTTTATGGATTGGTTTAGAATGGCATTGTGGTCGGCACAGACTCAGTGAGCTGTAAGGCCTTTTTCTGTGCTGTACTGTTCTAAGTTCTTTTTACAATGAAAATCAAAATGAAACCCAGATCTTACGCTAAGACTCCAACTTAAAACAAAAGACAATTCATTCTCCTTTTTGCAATTTCACCTACATCTCCAACAATGCTAATCTGTAATTAGTCGCACTGCGATGTAGTCTCTCTCTTTCTTCACCTCTCCTGTCAGACAATTGCCTGCACTCTACATGGCAACAAAGACATTACTGATGTAAAAAGGCAAGAAAATTGTATTACAGGAAGGAAGGGCCTACGCAAAATAACGACTACGGGACAGCAAAAGAATATAACTTTAGCAACAGTTACATTATCAACCATCGATTGTTTGACATTTTTACTCCTTTATTCAAACCACATAAGATGTAAATTATACCAAGGTAATGCAGAAAACAGAACCGGCAATTTGTCATCCTGACCTGCCAGAATGAAACAATGACGACTTGCAAACAAAAAGATTATTCTCTTTAACTGCTTTCAGATAAGAATCAAGAACAACCATTTGTTTACTAGCTAATGCTTCATGGTTTGCAGTTAATGTACAGCCATTTCTTCCTCCTGAACAATTCCAAAACCTAAGGGTGGCTTACATCCCCTACGAGCCAGAAATCTCAAATTTTACATGGTAACTGTAATAAAGAAGTGTATTTTAAGGCAAAGAAAAATATACTTGAAGAGGTATCAAAATCTTTGTGGAGGAGATAAATATTGAGAAACATCTTAAGAAGTAGCCATTACAAAGGGGATTCCAAACCTTACAGACAAAACAACCAAGGCACAGGCTCCAAATAACTAAATAATCAAAAAGGTGACAGGAAATAAATAGAGTAACTACCACTACAGAAATGCGTTAAGGAAACTAATGGGGCTAAAGGACAAGTCGTCTCCCAAGCCTGATGGGTCTGTAGAATTTTACAAGAAGTGGCCTCAGCGATAGTGGACATACCGCTGGCAATCTTTCAAAGATCCTTATATTCTGGAAAAGTTCCAGACAACTGGAAAACTACCAATGTAACATCTTTATCTTAAAAGAGAGCCAAAAAAAGGTAACTATAGACCAGTCATCAACAGAGCCAGCATGGTTTCATGAAACAGAAAACATGCCGGACAAATTTACTAGGATTCTTTAAATAGGTAACAAGCAGGATAAGTATAAGGGGCAGAAGTGGATGTAATATATCTGGATTTTCAGAAGGCATTTGATAAGGTACCATATGTTAAGCTACTTAATATGATAAGAGGCCATGGTGTTGGAGGTAGTAATTAGCATAGCTAGAAAGACTGAATAACAAATAAAAAATGTAGAGTTAGGAGAAGGGGGGAATTACAGATGGCTACCTGTAACTAGTCCGTGCCACAGGGATCAATGCTGGAGACACAAGTATTTACAATATAAATATTAATGACTTGGATGCCAGAAGTGAATACAATGTTGCCAAGTTTGCAAATGATGTAAAAATAGGTGGGAAGTGCAAAAGAGGAGGATGCCACATATAGCCTGCAGAGGGATAAGTGAGTGGACAAAAACTTGGCAGATGGAATATAATGTGGTAAAATATGAGGTAGATGAGTAGAGTAGTTGAACATTATTTACATGGTGAAAGACTATAGAAAGATACAGAAGAGGATTTGGGAGTCCTCATGTACGAATCACAAAAAACTAGCAGGCATATTCAGTGGAAAATGTAATTTTGGCCTTTGTCTCAAAACAAAAGGAGTAGATAAGTAGGGAGCCTTCATTAAAACTATGAAATGCACTAGTCAAACCTCAGCTGGAATACTGTGAACAGTTTTGGACACTTATCTAAGGAAAGATATCCTGGAATTGGAGGGAGTCTAAGGAAGGTTCACTAGGCTGATGCCTAATATGGACAAATCGTATAGTAAGGAGGGATTGAGTAGGTGTGGCCTATGTTCATGAGAGTTTAAAAGCATAAGAGGCAATGTTATCACGTTCGTATGTTTCATTCAAAACAAGATTCGTAGGGGTCTTTTCTAACAAATTTACAAATGGGACACAGGCATTGTTAGCTGGGCCAGCGTTCTATCACCCATTCTTAATACCCAGAGGGTAGATCAAAGTCAAACTCATTGCTGTAGGACTGGAGACAGATGTAGGCCAAACTAGGTAAGGACAAAAGATGTTTTCTTCTGACAGTCAGCAACAGTTTCACACCCATCATTAGTCTCTTAACTCAAGATATTTTACTGAATTCAAATTCCACCATCTGCCCTGGTAGGATGTGAACTCAGGTCCCTAGAACGTTGGTCTGGGTCTCTGGATTAATAGTCTAACAATAATACCATTAAGCCATCACCTTCCACAAAAGTGTGCACAAGTAGGGGTAGCCGAAGAATCTGAATCATGGATGAAGATTTTAAAATCAATGACCATGTAAGTCAGCAAACAGTGGCGATTGGTGAAGAAGGCTTAATGTGAATAGGACACCATCAGCAGGTATTTGGATGACCTCAAGTCCTTGGCAGGTTAAACATGGAATGAATGCCAAGACTGTATTGCTATAGTCAAATCTGGAGGTAACAAAGGCATGAATGAACATTTCACCAGAAGTGATGATGCGTCAGCATGGAGATATATCAGTGCTATGTGAAAGTGCAAGAATCAAGTGTTGTATTCAAGTTTTAAGTCAGATCACAGATGATTTGACCCAAAGGCTATGTGCAAAAAACATTCTTTTTTTACGTTGTGAGTGGGTGGGTTCTGGACTGCACACTAACCAGATGCTGGAGGCTGAGGCAATCATGTTTTTTTTAAAAGAATTAAAGGATCTGAAGAGGAGAATGCGCAAGGTTACAGGGAAAGGGCAGGGGAAGTGGGGCTAGCCAAGTTGCTCATGTGGAGGTCTGACATAGACTCAGCAGGCTGAACGCACTTCTCCTGAGGCGCAACTATTCTATGCCTGTGGAAGTTTGTAGACAGGTTTATCAGCAAGAGTATACTTTATGTCTGCAAAGGTCCAAGTAGCATTCCAGACAGTGTCTGTCACCTCTAGTTTTCGTGATAACAGGCATCCAAACTGATACAATTATTGAATATCTCCAAGCAAATCAAAGTAGCCATTGGCAGCTATAATCAGTGAACCTATATGCTCCTTTAATTATGTTTCATAACTTGACTGTTCCGCATGTGGCGGCATTTCAAATGAGAGATTATCGGGATAAGGAAGGAAGAGCGACATGAGCTTGGCCCAGTAATTATAAATTAATCGGGGGATCATTCTCTCCTCTACAAGGGAAGGAAGTAAAAGGTAGAAGTTTCAGAGATGCTGCTCATACTTTTTGAATCCTCCTTAGATAAAGGGCTGGTGCCAGATAACAGGAGGAACGCAAATATTACACAATCATATTTGATATGGAACTTTCAACTGCAAGTCAGTCAGATTAATGTCAGTAGTGGGGAAGCTTTTTAGAAACAATTAAAAACCATCACCACCACATGGACTAAAAAAGAAAGGCATGATGGATCTGTTAAGAGGAAATTATATTGGATTAACTTGATCTACATTTTTTATTGTGACAACACAGAGGATGGTTAAGGACAGTGCACCAGGGATGGGCAAGAAGTGCTGGCCAGCCAGCGACGCCCACATCCCACAAATGAATTAAAAACAACTTATGTATATGGACTTTTGAAAGGCTATATTAGGCTTGTTCGTAAAGTAGAAACCGATGAGATAAAAGGGCCGGTAACATTATGATGTAAATTGGTTAAGGAAGATGTGGTGATTGGCTTTTTTTTAAAGACTGGACAGAAATATCCAGTGGTGCAGTCTGAGACATGACCCAAAACCGAACATCAAATTATTCACATTTCAGGATTGTCACTGATGTTATCTTTTCTGGAGATCTTCCCTCCATTGCCACCAACTTCTCAGTCCCTCAATCCCTACAAGCCTGCTTGCCACTCTTTCCCAAGATTCTCAACAGTATTACCTTGCTAGACTTATCTGATATTCTGTTTCCGCTCTACTGAACTGATTTCTTCTATTGAATCCTTTTGTTTTCTCCCTTGATCAGTTTCCTCACATCTACATCATTTTAATAACTTCCATCACACAAGAGTTTCCAATTTGTTGGCCCTCATGGTCTCAGTTTTCTATGGATGTTCAATCTTACTACGCCTCTATTCCCAGATCAAGATGATTTGAGGACTCACCACTTCTTCCTTGAATAGAGGCGCAGCCAGTTTCCGTCCATCAGCACCCTCCTTCCCCAGATAATATTTTCTCACATTGAACAACTTTTCCTTTAACTCTCCTAATTTTTTTCAAATAAAAGGTAATGCTATGAGAAATGGGCCTGGGTCTGCCTACCTTTTTGTGGGTGACTGTAACATTCCCTGCCCCAGTTCCACTCAGTGCCCCTGTTGGAAATCTCTTTCTTTCAGTACATCAACTGTTGTATTGGTGCTCTTTCTTGCTCTTAATCCAAACTTTGAATCCAATTTCTGCTCACTAGCGCGCGATGCATCTCGGACTCTTCCTTTTTCAACTTCTGCCCGCTTTCCTGGGGATTGCTTATCAACAAATATTCAGCCCAAGCCCACTGCTTCCATATTTATTTTCTGAATATTTTCTATACATCCTGTTCTGAGATGTTATTCTGCCTCTGGAGCAGGTGGAACTTGAATCCAGGCCTCCTGGTTCACAGTCTGCTTAGTATCACTGCATCAGAAGAGCACCCCTATTTATTTTTAAGGTTAAGGGGAGAATTTTAATAAGGTGTTTATAAACAGCAGTAGCTGTTTTCAATAACTGAAGGGCTGATAACTAGAGATCATAGGCTTATGGTAATGGACAAAGGAATTAAAGACATGAGGAGTAACATTTTAACATGAATTGTTAGAATCTGAAACAGTTGTAAATTGTAGAGTTCAAATAGAAATTGGATAAATATTTGAAGAACTAAAATATTCTGTGATATGGGCAAGGAGCAAGAGAGTGGGTTTGCTCTATGAAAAAACTAGTGTAGGCTGTATGAGCCATCTCTATACAGTGGTTCCAAGTGCTAAGGGAAGGGAGTTCCTTTATTCAGTGTTCACATTTCTACTGGTCATATCACTACCTGTTTCTCATGTTACACATAGAGGTACATCAAAATTTCACCATTTTGAGACTCAGTGACACTGCAAATCGAATGAGAATCTCAGGATAACTCAATAGCAGCTTCAGATGCATAAGACAAGTTTATGAAAAGCTCCAAATAACTCATCATTTATACTTTCAGTCAACTTTCATGAACTGACTACTACTTAATCCAATTCTTTTGAAGGAATCAGTGGCCATATTAACACCTCACCACAGTAGCTGAGACCTCAGGAGGGTACAAGGACTCTAATCTGTCCTGTTGGAGAGTCACTACCCAATCAGTCAAATTAATTACCTTTGTACCACTCGCCAAAAATCTTTTGTACTTTCATGCCGTAAGCTTTTAAAGTGGATATTTCCCATAATGCTAGTTTTTACTTCCCCGTTTAGAACAATATACTTTGTCAGCTGACCAAAATCATTCGCCTTTAAATAGAACGAAAAATGATTTTGACATTCAGACAGGTTTGATTCCACCTTTCTTCCCTCTTTGTTTTTACAAGCAACTTCTCCACCCTTTTATTTGTTCAATTCTCCTCTCTTGCCTCTGACTCAAAAATCACAGCATGATAATTTCTCATATTCTTGCTTCTGCCTGCAACATGGATAAGAGGGGCCAAGGTCTCAATTAAATTTTCAACAACAATGCTATTTTTGGATATCCCAACCAAATATAAGCCTTTATGTGCAGTATCAAACCATTTTTCTCCTCTCCAGAAGATATCTCACTCAGCAGCTCAGCAGGGAGTTATCTTTACTGCGTAGGTAAGTTGAAAGAAAAAGGTTTCATGTAATTCAAACCCACAACGACTCCAGTAATGCAAATGTAAATCCCAGGAAATATCGCTTGCATGTCAACTGCTCCATAATTTCTTCAATTCCATTTAACAGTTGAAGTCATTGCCAAAATAAAAACACCCACAGCACTAAGATCAATGAGGTCTCTCTTCAGTACAATTATTTAACATTACATGCTCTCCAAGAAATCTGTGGCATAATTGCACCAGAAAAGTAGTAAAACAACTTTAAGGTTGTACATAGACTGCAAGTAAATTACCAGCTTACTTCAGCACACATAATTTTTAGATGCATATGAATCACAATAGAAGGAATATATAAGCCATTTAAGTAACCAAGACAACCAGAACAATGTCATTCTGCACTAAATATACTCACCACAAGCAGTTGGACCATCTATAGATGTTTTATTTGTAGAAGCAGAGACAATTGGAAGGCCATCTTGAAGAAGCGCGGCAAGTTCCTTGTATCCTTCATTCAGTAACGCATTGTAGAAAGATATGACAGCATAATTACCCTTTTGAAGGATTAGGTTTATAAGTAAAGCAGCTCGTTCTTTCTGCGTAACCTGAAAAAAGGTAGAAAAATATCATAACTGGGGATTCATTTTCCAGCGAAACACATATTCAACAGAAAACAATCTGGCATTGCATGAATTTGGCCATCACTTTATTGTGCTTT
This sequence comes from Ginglymostoma cirratum, assembly GCA_024137785.1. NCBI lineage: Eukaryota > Metazoa > Chordata > Chondrichthyes > Orectolobiformes > Ginglymostomatidae > Ginglymostoma > Ginglymostoma cirratum. Next base: position 34,301,452 of record JAHRHZ010000045.1, read on the forward strand.
CTTAGATCATAGATCATAGAATCCCTACAGTGTGGAAACAGGCCCTTGGGCCCAACAAGTCCACACCGACCCTCAGTGCATTCCACCTAGGCCCATTCCCCATAACCAACCTAATCTACACATACCTGAACACTATGGGCAATTTAGCATGGCCAAGCCACCTAGCCTGCACATCTTTGGACTGTGGGAGGAAACTGGAGCACCCGGAGGAAACCCACACAGACACAGGGAGAATGTGCAAACTCCAGACAGACAGTCGCCTGAGGGTGGAATTGAACCCAGGTCCCTGGCGCTGTGAGGCAACAGTGCTAACCGCTGAGCCACACTGCTGCGCTAATTTTCCCTTGGAAAGGTGGTGTTTATCATGCACCAGTTTATTTTCAATTTCAAAAATAATACTTTATACATAAAAAAATCTCACACACACAAACACAGTTTCCTTCTGTACAGTAGCATATCAAGGAAAGAAACAAATTTTGGAGTTTGGCTCTATCCAACAAACAAGCCAAAAGCATCTCTTACTTGTGCAAGATTATATTTACATGTATTTGAATCACCGAGAGGGTCTGATAACGGAACAGATCCCATTTAACTTTGGCAGAAACGCCTCACTCTGTGGTCTTTCCTCACTGCACCTCGGCAGCAGCTGCCCCAAGCTTTAGTGCGTCCGTCAGCACATAGTCCTGGACCTTGGAATGTGCAAGTCTGCAACACTCAGTCGGGGTCAACTCCTTGTTCAGGAAGACCAACAAGTTTCAGGCAGACCAAAGAATTTCTTTCACCAAGTTGATGGTCCTCCAGGTGAGGTCGATGTTTGTCTTGGTCTGTTTATCATGCACCCCCAGTTGTTTTGACTATTAAGGTCGGGTCACAAGTTTAGGAGGTTTTGTTCACGAATCTTAAGAGAGTTGCTACAGCGCATAATATACCTTACACCATGACGCACCAACGATGAAAGGTGTGCGTATTCAAAATAGTAGGTGGTTGCCTATCACTGGTACTATCAGCCTCTGACAAATTTGGGTGAATTCAATGCTTGAAGAGTTCTTAACCATCGACACTTAATAGGAAAAGTAATTTATGCATGAAAATTTACTCTTAGCTGAACGTTATGAACATTTTGTAAGCAAATCTCAAAGTTCAAAAAGTTTGTCATTAACAAAACTGCTGTATCTTAGCCGAATATCACTGCTACCAAGACGTGATGTGCTAATATTCAGCAGTGTCCAGAAGATAAAGCAACTTATAGTGTTGATTCGTCAGTGATAACGTGAGGCCTTTTTTTGCACCAACACAACAATGGAAGAAAACAATGAGTAAACTAATTTGACAGTGATTACAAATGAGCATTAGCACAAAAGAGCAGATTAAATCCTAGATGTGCCAATAAGCAAACCCGCACATACATCATTAAGAATAGTTTCCTACAGTTAGTTACCTGAGCTCTAACCTTCTGTTCATCCTCAAGACTCAGAACCTCTTCACTTATGAGGTGATCCATAATATACGAGGTCTTGATATCTTGCTCAAGTGCAGAGCGATTTTGTAATAAACAACTGCGCGTTCGTTCATCCATGTTAGCAATGATTTCCAGCTGAAGGAGCCTTGACACAGCCCTACAACTAAAAGCAGAAATATTGTAGTAGCCAACAAAATATTCAAAAATGATCAAAATTAATCTGAAGTTGACTTTTTTTTTTAAATTCAGCATTTATTGCCCGTCCCTAGTTGCTCTTGGGAAAGTGTCAGTAAGCTGCCTCTTGAACCTCTGCAGGCCATTAGCTGTAGATAGACCCAAAATGCTGGTATGGAAGGAATTCCAAATTTTGACCCAACACTGTAGGAACAGCGGTATATTTCCAAGTCAAGATGGTGAGTGGCTAGAAAGGGAAATTGCATGTGGTTGCATTTCCATGTAGTCGCTGCCCTTGTCCTTCTAGATGGAAGTGATTATGGGTTTAATGGAACTCTTTATTGATCTCTGCTGAATTTACGCAGCGCATATTGTAGATAATACACACTGCTGCTTCTGACCATCGGTGGTAGAGGGAGTGGGTGCTTGCAAAGGTGATGCCAATTAAGCAAGCTGCTTTGTCCTGGATGGTGTCAGGCTTCTTGAGTATTGTTGGCAAATGGGAAATATTTTATCATACTCCTGACTTGTACCTTTTGGACAGACTTTGGGGAGTCAGGAGGTGAATTACATACTGCAGTATTCCTGGCCTGTGATCTGCTTATGCAGCCACTGTATTGATATAGCTAGCCCAGTTCAGCTTCTGGTTAATGGTAATGTCTAGGATGTTGTTCATTCTTGGATCCTGGATGACAAAAGAGATGTAACTGCCCAAAATGGGCAGGCAGCAAACTGCTTTCTCAACTGTAAATTGGTGAGTAGTGCAGTAACTGCAGATGTCTTTATTCCCATCACTGAAAGAAACCAAACTGCTCTCATAGGTAAATACCCTAATGTAGCAAATGTATTATCTGTCAACAATATTGGACTTGTTAGGATCAGCTAATAAACATTCATATGGCAAGTTGAAAGGTTTTACTGGAAAGTTATCAATTATCATCATGTTGGATCACTGGATTTTGTTTTTACATTTATAATGGAAGTAAAATAAAGTGTAACATTTCCTCTGAATCATTCAGCCCATCAAGTGCACACCAACCCACTAAAGAGCATCCCACCCAGAGCCAACCCCTATTCTATCCCTGCATTTCCCATGGCTAATCCACCTGACCTGCACAGCCCTCGATACTACGGGCAATTTCACGTGGCCAATCTACCTAGCCTGCATATCTTTGGACTGTGGAAGAAAACTGCAGCACCCGGTGGAAACCTACGCAGACACAGGGAGAATGTGCAAACAGACAGTTGCCCAAGGCTAGATTTGAACCTGGGTTGCTGGCGCTGTGAGGCAGCAGTGCTAACCATTGAGCCACCACTTTTTTAAACTCTGCCCAACTTTAATAAAACTGATGCTGCAATGTACTAACTTTGACGTTTTAACATAATTTGAATGCCCTGCATTAAGATTCTCTAACGTTGACCAAAGGCAGTCAAATACAAAATTTCCTTCCCAGCACAGTCACAGAATGAAAAAAAATTCTGAAATTCAGTTCTACTGCACTGACATTGCTCATCTTATAATGTTACAAATTGAAAATATCCGAGGGCATTTCAGTTTCCTTTAAAGATGGGAATAAAGACATCCTCAGTTCCTGTGCTGTACACCATTTTACAGCTGAGAAAGCAATCTGTTTCTGCTCACTGAGGACGGGTCCAGCCCTTTATCAGTAATAGATACGAGAAATGAATTGCCCCTCTGATTTGCACACATCACCCTCCACTGCAATTTACCCTGACCAGCCGTAATAGAAATTCATACTATGGTAAATTTGCAGAAATAGTTCACACCTTAACATAGGGTACCATAGCATATTAATACTGCAATGTGCTACACACGTTACTTTCCCCACAAATTTGAGATTCTGTTTGTCACCAGGGCTAAGGTTAATGTAATGTACTTCAGCCTAAAATGGGGATAATTTAAATTTCAAAACCTTAGGATATTTTAAAGCACCCTTCAGCCATATAACATTTTTTTTTTGAAACGTGGTCACTGTGTAGGACTGTAAAGTAGAGCAATTTATGCACAAGGCTCACACCTACCCCACCACAGCCCATATCCTCCCCACAATACAACAAACTCACACCTTTAAATAATTCCTATTCATCTTTCGTGTTCGGTTAGGAGGAGCTCATCTTATCCCATCTGAAAGATAGCTCCTTTGACAATGGAATACCCTTGCAGTGTTAAACCAAACCACAAGCATAAATGACATGCTTGAGTCTCCAGAGCGAAGCATGAATCCACAACATTCCGATTCTATAGATGAGAATTCTATCACTAGCAAAACAGACAACTGAAGCATGAAAAGTCGCGTGAGGAGGGCACTCAGTACAGTGCATGACACTGCCACATTGTGGTAACGCAATGCTATTACAATTACACAGCTCTTCCTTAGCCTTTTCTCTGGTTAGTTGAGGAAATTTACACAGCCGAAAAAAAATCCTTTTCATCAAGGCCTCCCATCTGACTGAGGAGACTTGAAGTCAACCCCCTGAAAACTCTATTCACATTTTGATAGCAGGGACAAATTGCACCCAGTAGCTGAGAAATTCTACAACATTCTAAAACAAACATTCTAAATAAACCAACCCATAACATTCTTTAAAAAAAATGGTCTGTTAAAAAATTACGCAATCCAAATCTTCACCAAAAACTAATCAGCTCTTCCTTGGGCCACACTATTTTGTTGAAATCTATCCATTAGTTTTTCAGAGATATTGTTTACAGATAACCAATACAGGGTAAAAACTACATCAGATAAAAATCTGTATTGCGATACAACTCAATATAACATTTCTATCCTGTACAGCAGAATTCTAGTATAACAAGGTATAGAGCTGGATGAACACAACAGGTCAAGCAGCATCAGAGGAGCAGGAATGCTGACGTTTCAGGCCTAGACCCTTCTTCAGAATGTAGTCTTTTGCCACAATACATTGTAAGCTAAGTTTTGAACTTCGGTCATGCTTGCAGTAGGACACGAAGTAAAGACTTGGATGTTTGTCCACAGAAAGAAAAATGACTTCCAGAGTTGAGCAGCCATTGGAAACAAAGTACAAAAGTGGCTGAAGTTACAGTTATTCGTCACATCAATGTTCAAAGCATGTTAAAGTTTGTAGAAAAGGTGATAAGTAAGATGGCCTTACAGCTAAGCTGTCATACAGCAGTCATAAGAAAGTGTACAGATTGGTAGACAGCCTACAGACAGACATGAAGCTTTTCAACAAAAAAGCTTCATGAAAAAAATACACAGCTTCTGAAATAGTTGACATTCAGTGTTCCATTGTGAGGCTGCTCTACCGTAATAAAGCAGAATTAGGCCATTGAGTCTGCTCTATCATTCAGCCATGGTTCTCAACCCCATTCTCCTTCCTTCTCCCCATAGTCTTGATCTCCTTACTATGCAAGAATCCATCTACCTCTGACCGAAATACACCACATTACTTGGGCTCCACAGCCTTCTGTGGCAATGGGTCCATAGATTCACCACCTTTCAGCTGAAGAAATTCCTCCTCATCTCAGTTCCGAAGGGTCATCCCTTTAAACTGAGGCTGTGCCCTCAAGTCCTAGCTTCTCCTACTAATGAAATAATCTTCTTTACAGGCACTCTAGGCAGGCCTCTCAGTCTTCTATAAATTTCAGTGACATCCCCCTTCATTGTTCTAAACTCCATCAAGTACAGACTCAGAGTCCCCAAGTGTTTCTCATATGAGGATCATTTTTGTAAACTGCCACTGGACCCCTTCTAAGGCCAGCACATCCTTCCTTAGATACAGGGTCCAAAACTGCTCACAATATTCCAAATGTGGCCTGACCAAAGCTGTATACAGCTTCAGTAGTACCTCTCTACTCTTCTATTCTAGCCCTCTTGAAATGAGTGCTAACATTGTATTTTCCTTCCTAACCACCAACTGAACCTGCAAGTTAACCTTAGAAGTCCTAGTTCAGGATTCTCTTAAGTCCCTTTGTGCATCAGACTTCCAAAGCCTTTCCCCCATTTAGAAAATAGTCTGCCCCTCTATTCTTCTGACCAAAGTGCATAACCTCACACTTTTCCACATTTATTCCATTTGCCACTTCTTTGCCAACTTTCCTAGCCTGTCCAGTTTATTCTGCAGCCTCTCCACATCCTCAACACTACCTGTCCTTCCATCTATCTTTATGTCATCTGCAAACATGGCAACAAGCCCCTCAGTTCTTGTGTCTAGATCATTAATTTATCACTTGAATAGTTGCGGTCACAACACCGACCCCTGCCGAACTTCAAGAGTTACCGGCAGCCACCCTAAAAAAGACCCCTTTATGCTCACTCTCTGCCAGTCAGCGAATCTTCTATCTATGCCACTACCTTGCCCTAATACCATGTGCCCTCTTTGCTTATTTTGCAGCCTCCTATGCAGCACCTTCTCAAAGGCCTTCTGAAAGTCCAAATATATCACATCCACTTTCTCTCCTTTGTCTAACTTGCTCGTTACCTCAAACAATTCTAACAGATTGCTCAGGCATAACCTCTCCTCAAAAAAGCTGTGCTGACTCATCCCACTTTTACCATGCACTTCCAAGTACTCCACAATCTCATCTTCAACAATGGACTCTAAAATCTTACCAACAACCGAGGTCAGGCTAACCGGCTGATAATTTCCTGTGCTCTGCCTCCCTTCCTTCTTAGATGGGAGTGTTACATTAGCCATTTTCCAGTCCTCTGGGACCCTCCTTGACTCTAATTATTCCTGAAAAGATCATTACCAATGCCTCTACAGTATCCTCAGCAACCTCTGGGATATAGTCCATGTGGTCCGCATTATGAATCGACCTTCAGAGCTTTCAGCATCTTCTCCCTAGTGATGGCCACTGCACTCACCTCTGCCGCCTGACTCTCCTGAAGTTCTGGTATGCTGCTGGTATCTTCCAACATGAAGACTGATGCAATACCCCTATTCAGTCCTCCACCATTTATTTGACGCTCATTACTACTACTACTGCAGTTCAAAATCCACTCTTGCTTCTCTCTTACCTTTTATATATCTAAAAAAAACTCTTAGAATCTTCTTACTAGCTAGCTTACTCTCTTATTTTCATCTTCTCCCCCACTTCTTGCTTTTTATTTGTCTACTGCTGGTTTTTAAAAGCTTCTTAACCCTCTGGCTTCCCACTAATCTTCACCAACTGTATGCTTTTTATTTTGCTTTTATACCCTCCCTGACTTCCCTTGTCAGCCATCGATGCCTCGTTCTCCCCTTGGTATGTTTCTTCTTCCTTGGGATGAATTTTTGCTCTGCCTCCCAAATTACCGCCAGAAACTTCTGTCTTTGCTGTTCCACTGCCTTCCCTGCTAGGCTCCCCTTCAAATCATCTCTGGCCAGCTCCTCCTTCGTGCCTTTGCAGTTATTTTTACTCAATCATAATAATGTTGCATCTGATTCCAATTTCTGCCTCTCAAACTGCAGGGTGAATTTTATCATTATGGTCACTGATCCCTTCAGATTCCTTCACCTTAGCTTCCTAATCAAGTCCGCTTCACTGCACACCACGAAATCCACAATTATCTGTTCCCTAGTGGGCTTGACCCTATAAACTGTTCCAAAAAAAAAATTCCATCTCGTAAACAATCCACAAATTCCTTTTCTTGGGATCCATCACCAAACTGATTTTCCCAGTCCACTTACATATTGAAGTCCCCCATGATTATTGTAATCAAGCCGTTCTTACATCCCTTTTCTAACTCACCATTTATTTTCTGCCTCACATGCCGACTACTGCTAGGAGGCCTGCACATAACTTCCATTCAGGTGTTTTGTCCTTTACAGTTCCTCAGCTCTACCCAGACAGATTCTATGCCTTCCACTGTGGAAATTCTGTTGCGTTTTGTGTTGCTGCTACTATACTTATAGTCAATTATAAATAAACGCAATGAAGAATTCAGGAGAAATGTCTATACCTACAGACTGTTTAGAATACTCACTAAAACCCTAACCAGTTGTTCTGTAGCTTTTAATCTTGACCAAAAACACAACAAAACTTCTGCTGGTTAGGCCACACCCTCAAAACTAGATGTGAGTTACACAGACTCTGGAAGAACAGGGCAGAAAGTTACCAATTTCCTTTTTGCAAGTTTCGAGTTAGCAAAAGTACCACAACACTGACGATGACAGCCCCCAAATGTAGTAGCCACTCGGATGGAGAGGTCACTGGTGTTCCACTGGTGATAAGGGTGAAACTGACATAGTAATAAACATACAAGGGAATGGAGGTGGTGATCTTTCTGCCCATTGTTGACATTACCATCAGCACAGGCTTCAGCATTCACTAGCTCTGGAGTGTTTCAGATTTCCTGCTCCAGGATAACATTTTAACAAAAACTTTCCCTTCACTGTGTACGGTATATTCACACCTCCCTGTCACAGTGGGGTGGGTTAAAAGTGCTCCTCCAGAGATTTAAACCTATAATCGAGGCTCACAGCCTGAGCACTTCCTCCAGTGGTGACAGTACACCACAAAGTCCCTTTGACACCCATATGCTGAAGGGGCTCCAGTGAAATGATAAATAGTGTCCCTCCATCAGTTCAGGCCCTGGGGCCCATCACCACCGCAGGGGCCTGAACCATGGTGCGCTCAACAACCCGCTCGCCCCGGGTTTCCCCTCAAACTCACCCCCGCCGCGTTGGGCCCACCCCCCCGGGGCCGGGATCGGGAACCCGACTGCCCCCAAAGCCCGGGGAAACCCCCACTCCCGGTGAGCCGGCTTCAGGCGCCCTCCCCGCTCCGGCCGCTGCTTCCTGGACGCAACGTGCGCGCCCCCTCAGCGCCGAGAGGGAGGAGCTGTGTGCTGCGTGCGCGCCCCCGCGCGGCGAAGACTGAGCTGTTGCAGTATGGGCGCTGCAATCTTTCCTTTCTAGGCAGTGTTGTAATTAACCTAAATGTTGGTTTGGTCAGGGACAAGGCACCCAGGAACCACAACAATCACCTTCTCCTCCTCCCTCAGATACTGACTGTCCTGTTACCTTCTCTTCAGCATTTCATGCTTTAGTAGCAGATCCTACATTACTTTTCGTGTCTTAAAATAAATGTTGGTCTCCATTTGGTAAACTGTGCCAAGAGTATTGTGACTGGCAACTTGAGAAAAAACACACACGTTTGTTTTTGCATATTCTTCGGCACATCTTTCGTATGGCTTACACATCCAGGTGACAGGATGTCACTGTTTTATCCTGCATGTAAACAATAATCTATATTTATCCATTTTAACATCTTTGCTATGAATAGTGCAGCACAAGGCCTTTCACATAAGTATTTTAATGCAAAAATAGTGAGCAACAGTAAATTACATTTGTGCTGATACACAATATTTTCAATGCTATGTAAAGTACATACATTTGCAGCATTTAAGTCAAATTGTGTTTATTGCATAGTAAAAAGGGACCCCAAAAATGTGGCACTGGCTGGTGGTATCCACCTTTTGGAGCCTTTCTGTCCTCTGCAGGAAGTTCAAATCTGGAATTCAGCCAGCCCTCATTCTAGAGATAGTAGGAACTGCCGAAGCTGGAGAATCTGAAATA
>JAHRHZ010000045.1:34311044-34323787 GCA_024137785.1 Ginglymostoma cirratum
ACACAGCAGGCCAAGCAGCCTGCTCCTCTGATGCTGCTTGGCCTGCTGTGTTCATCCAGCTCTACACCTTGTTATCTCAGCCCTCATTCTAGTTGGTCAACAACTACCTGTACTACTCAATAATGGTGTAGTTCACATGCCTTTAAAAGGCTTGCTCCATGAACTCAAGGTCATTTACCTCGATCTTGGAACATTATTAAGCTGGGCTTTAAATCCTTTTATTTCAAACAGCCAGGTATTTGCAGCAACATAATGTTTTCACCCCTTGCACGTATAGATCGCCGTGAAAGTAGGGATATTGAGGATCATATCCACAGAAGAACATTAAAAATCTACACTATAGTCTCATGATCCCAGCTCAGATTTGATTCAATGCATCCAGGCAGCTGTGGGAAATCTGAGGATTATGACTCTATGGGATATATGTATGACCCTGATGATCTCCAAAGCACAAATCATGAGATTTGCTGCTAAGATTGTATCAGTGCAGCATGTGCAGAAGTGCTCAGGTTGAAAATCAACAGCTTGAGCACATTCACAGCATTATGCTTATTGCATTCCAGGCCCCAAGGGGAGAACAATCACATACAAAGGGCAGGACGCAAATACTGCAGAGGACTTCACAAAAAGGAAAAGAAAGCATGTTCAGTAGAAGGAAAGCAGCGTTCTCACTACAAGGAGCTGAATCACTTTGCACACAATTATATGAATAGAACATACGAGTTAAAAAGTTTATCCTACTATATACAATACCATTCAGATGAATAGCCAATGACAATATGCACATGTACAATAAAGAAAACCAATAGTTTAAAGATCAAGGGCAACGCAATTGCAGAGAATGAAGAAAATAAACTTCTAATGCATGAGTAGAGTTGTGTGTATTGGGTAACATGGGTAACTCAATACATACATGATAATACATGGATTTTTTTTGTATTAAGACAGAATGTTTGGAATAGAAATGCAAACTGTACCAATGTGCCTCCCTGCTTATCATAGTCAGGTGACCTCAATCATGAGACACTGGGTGAGGGCTGCCTCTTACAGCCAGTTGCAATAAAGTCACAGTATGAGCCAGACTAACATCATGAGACTTGAATAATATTGATTTCTGTAATATAGCTCCATGGTACGAGTTGTTAAATCCTCTCCTCATTATTTCATTAGCATGTGACTACTGAAGTCAGTGTTACATCATCTTATACCTCATCATGCCATTAACTTTTGTGTTTTCATTGTGCCATAGGAATCTCAAGACAAAGGCTTACTTGGACAGTCAGCCTGCCCTTTGGCTACTTAATTTGGGGAACATAAATGCTGGATAACTGTTTCTCACACATTTCTCACAACCCAAAGTTCCACCATAAGTTTTTACATATGCAGTGCTACAATCAATTTACTTGACATGTCTGTTTATGTAGCTACTTTCACAATTTTTCGTAAAAGATCAGAATTCATGAGAAAATGTAAGCGAAGGTATCTGACATTTCTAATAGCTAAAAGGCATGGAGCAATCTCAATATCTTGCAACTCTCACTCTAACTTATGTTCCTCTGAACTTGCAGCACTACCACCCCTCAGGTCCAACCCTGACACTGTAAATGAACCTGCTGACAAATACAGCATTGCATTGTTAGACAAAGACATTTACCTCGCAGAGGCTTCACACCAATCAACAGTTCATCCTACTCCTCCACATCTCCTCTCATTACCGATCATCAAGCCTTCATTCCCAGATAGTATACATTACATATTCACCACTAGAGATTTTATCTCTCCAGCTTTCAACTTCAGACTCCAATACCCTACTGCCCTTTTTCTGAAGATCCGCATATAGGATTGTTCTGGTAGATCCATGCTTTCAGTCTGATCTTGCCCCACAAACTTATTTCCTTTTTAACTCAACATTTTTTCTCCCCCTGTCCAGTCTTTCCCAAACAACATACACAATTCTTACCATCCCATTCAAGGCTTCAACAGCTTCTAGTTTTCTGCCGGAAACCAGCTTTTTGTTCACACAAACAGCCAGATGATCTTCATCTTCACTCCCTATAAAGAAAACCTGAGGTTTGTCTAAAACACTGCAGTAACAATTAAACTATGTACTGCAATACATGGACAGAGAACCATTACAACAATGACTCATTATTCATTTATGGAAAGAACAGTAAACAATCTCTTCATCTTTAAAAAAATCATGTTCTAAGAGTTTCCAGGGCTACTATGGGCTGCCTATGTACTATTAAACAGATTTCCACCGTACCGAATTTGTATTCTAAATACTGAGAACTTGAGGCAGAGCGGTATGACTTTTAACATCAATTGGCTTCATTTCCTATGGGTATCTAATATCTGAATTTGTTAAACTGTCATTGATGATCTGAAAATGTTCCCAAAAGAATAATACTTTCTTGAATAGTGTTTTTAAAACAATTCACTCCTTGCCATTCTTAAGAAGCAGAAGATAGACAATCCATAAGTAATACATGTTTTGTAAATACACTAACAGCAAAATGAAAGCCTAGCTGCCATACAAAAATCGTCACATTTATTTGGATTTTTTGAGATATTTACAACAGTTCATTTTGATTCATGTAACAAGGCAAATTCAAGTTCATCTGTGTCTGAAGTCACAAACTTTATATATTCAATTTTCACTCCATACCTGTTGCTATTGTGTTATATTGATTCATAAGCATTTTCTTCTCATTTATTCACTTGGCTACAGTTTTTCACATGTATGTGAAAAAACAGTACATTTTGAACTGCAACGGATGATACACAGAAGAGGAGGCAGCACTGACACCTTTCGAATACTATTATTCATCTAAAGTGCCTGTCAAAAATGGTACCGGGTTCAAATGTTGCAAAATCAAAGTGTTCGCTTGAAAGATCCATGTTCTGAACTTCAATGAGACATGAAAACAAGAAAGAAGCAGCTCCGCTGCAGTTTAACTGCAAGCACACTGACGATTATAAAATCATCCAAAGTTGGTGGTGGAAGTTGAAGTAGCTACAGTTCTGAAAATATGAGCATATTCTCAGCATTATGAAGCACAGTAGCATCCAGCTACATCCTCATACAAAAACAAAGATTCAAAACAAGGGATATGCTTGATATGAAACAGCTTTGTGATGGTGGATAATTTGAAAAAGAAAGCTGAATCTATGGAAAAAGGTCACATCAATATAAACCAGGAGAATCACATCTAAAAACAAAACCACTTTAGCAAAAATATACACAGCATTATTATGCAGGATGAGGAAAATAAATATTCCATTTAACAGAACTTATGAAGATCTGCATCACTGTAGTTAGTGAACCTCACAAACACTTTTTCAAGAAAGGAAGAAAGCAAGACAAATAGGAAGATGGTTAAAGAATAACTGGCATTACAAAATATGAAAACTGAGCCCTTAAAAATACTCATCAGAAATCCATAAAAGGGGGAAATATGGAATATAACAACATTAGGGCAAAACAGTTGTTTTGGCATTACAGTAATTCTTTTCCTGAAACTTCCTTCGTACATATTTGCAGGGAGAGCAGAACTGGGGTGTGGGAAGTGCAGTTAATTGGAGGGATCTCTTCCAAAGCATACAAATCCTTCATTAATCTGCTAAGGAGCAAGAGCAGAACTCAAAGGAAGGAAATTTAGGTGGCAAAGGTCTACTGGCTGAGATTCTGTGAAGTATACTTTTCCGTCGCTCTTGCTGTAGCCAGAAGAGCATCTCCACTTTGTCCCGCTGCATTTTCTCCATATATGGCCGGCCCTGTAATCAGAATTTTGAGGAAACATGATTTAAAGGTAGGTAGCAGAATGCACATCATGCACAAGAATTAGCACAGCACTGCAAAGCTGAAGGAAAACTAAATGAAAATAATGTCAGTTTTTTTAAAAATTCCTTTAAAAAATTTGTTTAACCGAACTATTAATCAGACTGTCTTACAACCAATCTTACTGAATGCAACTGGACTAGGAACCCAAAGACACAGATAATGCTCAGGGTCCCACATTTGTATTCAGAAAAATTTGCAATTATAAGTTTAACTATGACCGTTAAACCACTATGGATTATCATTGTAGTTCATTAATGTCCTTTAAGGAAGGCAATGTTCCCTCACTTGAGGCTCCAGACCCACAGCAATGTGGTTGATTCTTAACTGCCCTCTGAAATGAATTACCAAGCCACTCAGTCTCAATTACTAAACAGTCTCAAAAGGAATTATATCGGATAGATCAACTGGCAACGACCTAGGCACTGGAAACAATAATGGCAAACTCAGTCATGCAAAGACCTCCTTACTGACATCTGGGGGCTAGTGCCAAGACTGGGAGAGCTGTGTTTCGGACACCTCAGGCAACACCTGATATACTTGGGGTGATCTGGGAATCCTCAAAATTGACTCCTGACCCGATTAAATCTCATGATATCAGGTGAAACATGGGCAAGGAAGCCTCCTGCTGAATACCATGTGCCGCTTGATTCCTCAGCTGATGAATCAGGACTCCGAGATAGTAAGAACTGCCGATGCTAGAGTCTGAGATAACACAGTGTGGAGCTGGAGGAACACAGCAGGCCAGGCAGCATCAGAGGAGTAGGAAAGCTTACGTTTCGGCTCGGGACCCTTCTTCAGAAATGGGAGTCCCGACCCAAAACGTCAGCTCTCCTGCTCCTCTGATGCTGCTTGGCCTGCTGTGTTCCTCCAGCTCCATACTGTGTTATTGTTGAATCAGCACTCCTCCCTGTTGAAGCATTGAGGGCACAGAATTTACTCTGGTGGGGGGGGGGTCTTCAATATCCACCAAGAGTGGCTCAGCAGTACCACTACTAACTGAATTGATCTGGATCTAAAGGACACAACTGCTTGGCTGGGTCTGTGGCAGATGGTGAGGAAATAATCTGCCTGCCACAGATGCATCTGTCCTTGACACCAATGGTAGAAGTGATCACCACAAAGACTTTGTGGAGGCGAAGTCCCATCTTTGCATTAAAGATACTCTCCATTGTCATGTATGCCACCACTCAATGTGCTAAATGGGATAGATTTCGAACATATCTAGCAACTCCGACCTCAATCTGTGAGGCATTGTAAGTCATCAGCTGCAACAAAATTACACAAACATAAAAATACAAAGAACTGCAGGTGCTGGAACTTTGGAAATAAAAACAGAGATTTCTGGAAAAGTTCAGCAGGTTTGGCAGCATCTGTGGGGAGAAAGCTGAGTTATCAGTTCAGGTCCAGTGACTCTGTCAGAACCTCAGAATGAAAAACACAATCTGCAACCTCATGGTTTAGCATATTCCCAACTTTACCATTATCATCAAGTCAAGAAATTAACTCTGGTTCAATGAAAAGTACAGGACGTTATGTCAGGAGCTGCACTAAATGAGTCAAGTTGGTGAAGCTATATAGTTCGGGTGAACTGGGAGTCCTCAAAACTTGCATGCTAAACAACATAAGCAACAAAGATAAGAAATTCCACAACCAGTAGATCAGATTTCAGCTATGTGGTTTAGCCGCTACTATCATGAATGGTGTTGGGCAATTAAACAACTCATTAGAGGAGGAAACTCCACAATTATCTCCATTCTTAGGTAATGGGGGCGCCTAGCACATCAGTGCAAAAGATAAGGTTGAACCATCTGCAACAATCTTCAGCCGGACGTTTTAAGCAGATGATTCATCTTAGCCTGTAAATGTTGGTGTGCTCGCCGAGCTGGGAGGTTTGACAGCAGACGTTTCATCCCCTTACTAGGTGAAATCCTCAGTGCTGTGGACCCTCCTGTGAAGCATTGTTGTCTTGTGCCGGTTCGAAATTATATATGGTCGGGTTTTCGCTGCTTCCGGTAGGTGTATGTTCCAGCTGTGTGCTCTAATGGTTGGTATATCAGGTCGTATTCAATGAGTCTGTGGATGAACGCCAAGCCTCCAAGAATTTCCTGGCTATCTTCTGTTTGGCTTGTTCTACGATAGTAGTGTTGTCATAGTTGAAAGTGTGGTTTTTCTTGTCTGTGTGTATTGAAACCAAGGACATCTGGTCGTGTTGTTTAGTTGCTAGCTGGTATTCCTGGATGCGGGTTGCTAGTTGTCTGCCTGTTTGTCCCACATAGTGTTTTGTGCATTCTCTGCACGGTATCTTATAAACTATATTTGTCCTCTCCATAGTATCTATTGGGTCTTTAATCCTTGTTGTCATCGTGTGCCAAAAAACTACTTGCAGATACACACGCCTACTAACAAAGAGAGTAGGACCCCATTGTTAGGCAACTAACAAACAGAATAACCAATACACTGTGGAACCTACACAAAACAGGATAGATAACAAAAACAGAATTACAAAGGATGAAACCAAAAGACAACAACACTCCAAGATTCTACGGACTCCCTAAGGTACACAAGCCTGACATATCCCTCAGACCAACTGTGGCTCTACCAGGAACCCCATCACCCCAAATTAGCAAAGGAACTACAACAAACGTAAACATCTAATCAGTAGTTCACGACACTCCATACAATCAAAACAAGAATTCCAGGACAACATCAAGAACATAAAAATAGACAAAGAAGAGGTGATGGTCTCGTTCGATATAACAGCATTGTTTACATCAGTCGACAGAAACCTGGCCAACGAAACCATAGCCAACCTAAAGTCAAACATAACAGATGACAGAACAAAGAACAGATCAACAAACACTACACACTAAAACTACTGGACCTACGCTTAAGAACCCACTTTACATTCAACAGCAGGATATATGAGCTGATCAACAGGACTCCCCTGTGTTCATCTGTGATAGCTGAGGCAGTCATGCAAAGACTGGAACAAACAGCCCTCCCACGGATCCAACCTGAGCTCTGGATCAGATACGTGGACAACACTTTTGTAATCATAAAAAGAACAGAAATTGTGAACACTCACCAACTCATCAACATCATACTCACAGGAATCAAATTAACAAGCGTGGAGGAAAACAACAAACTTGCATTCCCGTACGTGATGGTGGAAAGAAAAGAGAATGGTGACCTCACGATAAAAGTATACAGGAAATCCACACGTACTGACCAGGTCTTAACTTATCACAGCAACCAGCCCAACTCACACAAGAGGAGCTTTGTGAGGACTCTGTACAAAAGGGCCGCTACACACTGCAGCACAATCAATCTGCAGAAGGAAGAGAAGAACATCCCTATGAGGTCTTTAACAGGAATGGATACCCGCGCAACTTCATCCACAGATGCCTAGCCAACAGACAACACAACCAGCACGCTCCAAAACCCAAAACAATAACAACCATACCATATATAAAAAATAGCTCAGAACTGACAGCCAGACTGCTCAGACCGCTAGGAATCATGACAGCACACAAACCAGCAGCCACATGATGACAACATGGGTTAAAGACCCAATAGATACCATTGGAGGACAAATGTAGTTTATAAGATACCGTGCAGAAACTGCACAAAACACCAGGTGGGACAAACAGGCAGAGAATTAGCAAGCCGCGTCCACGAACACCAGCTAGCAACTAAACAACATGACCAGATGTCATTGGTTTCAATACACACAGACAAGAAAACCACACTTTCAACTATGACAACACTATTATCATAGAACAGGCCAAATAGAGGATAGCCAGGGAATTCTTGGAGGATTGACATTCATCTGCAGACTCCAACAAGAAACACAGTGAATTAGACCCGATATACCGACCGTTAGAACGCACAGCCGGAACAGGCACCTACTGGAAGCAGCAAAAACCAGACAATATGTAATTTTGAACCGGCACAAGACAACAGTGCATCACAGGCGGGTCCACAGCACTGAGGATGTCACCTAGCAAGGGGACGAAACGTCTGCTATCAAACCTCCCAGCCCGGCGGACACACCAACATCTAAAACCAGCACCTGAGCTACAAATCTTTACTCAAATCCTGATCATCTCAGCTTACTTCAGAGGGTTCCAGCAGCACAGGTGTTGTTTGTGGTCAGTTAGCTCAACTGGCTGGACAGCTGGTTTGCCATGCAGAGTGACACCAACTACTTAAGTCTGTCTTTGCACACCAACTTAGGTTACCATGAAGGTCCTGATTTCTCAACTTTGCCCTCATCTGAGATTTGGTGACCCCCAGGTTGAACTTGCAACCAGTCACTTCTCTCTCATTAAACAGCAGCCCTATGGTCCTCGACGACTAAAGTGATTTACGTTCTTCAGCTACTTCGATTCACCCCACTTGATATCAAGAAATGGCTAAGTCACTGGACACTGTAAAAGTTATGGGTGCTGGCAATATTCTGTCAATAATGCAAAAAAAGTGCTCCAGAACTTGCTGCATGCCTGGCCAAGCATACAACAACAATATTGGCATCTACCCGGCAATATGGAAAATGGCTCAGGTTTGATCTGTCATAAAAAAAAGCAGATACCGCCTGGTCACGTATTGGCTTATCAGTGTTCTCTCTATCATCACTAAAGTGATGGAAGGGGTCATTAACTATGCCATGAAGTGGCACCTGCTTAGCAAAAAGCTGCTTACTCATGCTAAGTTTGGGTTCTACCAGGGCCACTCAGCCCCTCACCTTAGTACAGCCTTAGTTCAAACATAGACAGAAGAACTGACAGCAGAGGTGAGTTGAGAGTAACTGCCTTTGACATCAAGGCAGAAATATTCCATGTGTTATCAGGAGCCCTAGCCAAACTAGAGTAAATGGGAATCAGGCAGAAAACTCTCCCGTGTTTGGAATCATACCTAGGACAGAAGAAGATTGCTGTGGTTATTGCAGGTCAGTCAGCTCAGACTAAAAACATTGCTGCAGGAGTTCCTCAAGGTAGTACTGTAAGCCTAAACATTTCAGTTACTTGGTCCATGACCATTCCTCCATCATAAGATCAGAGTGAGGATGTTTACTGATGACTGCATGATGTTCAACATCATTCACAACTCCTCAGAAACTGAAGCATTCAAAATGCAGCAAGACCTGGACAATATCCATCTTTGACTGACAAGTGACAAACAAAATATGCCCTACTCTAGTGTCAAGCAATGACCATTTCCAACAGGAGAGAATCTATCCATTGCCCTTTGACATTCAATGACATTAACATCACTGAATACCCCACTATCAATGCCAGGAAACTCAACTGCACTATACATATAAAGGGGCTTTTGTGGCGCTGTGGTAGACTCCCTTCCTCTGGGCTAGGGGTTCCATGTTTAAGTACTACGTGCCACAAAGGTGTCTCAAATCATGCCCAAACTATTTCAAAACACTTATAAATGATGTGGTTACAATAGCAGGTCAGAGGCTAGGAATCCAGCAGCGAGTAACTCGCCTCTTCTCTCGCAGAAATGGAATATTCCCCATTTGTCTTTTTGTGTGAAGCACCAACAGCATTCAAAATGATTGACACCATCCAAATATTCAAAGCACAAATATTCACCACCTCCACTAGTGATGCACAGCAACAGCAGTGTAAAATATTTAATTCACCAAAGATCCTTAAACAGCACTTTCTAAACCCATGGTCACTATTATCTAGGAGGACAAGGGTAGCAGATTTAAAGGAACATGACTACCTGCAAGGTCCTCTACAGGCCACTCAACGGACTGACTCGGTAATATATTTCCACTCTTTCACTATCAGTGATTCAAAATCATGGCGCTCATTTCCTACATCATTGTGGGTGTACCTACACCAAATGGGCTGCAGCAGTTTAAGAAAAAAGCTCACCACCAACTTCTCAAATACAATTAGGGATGGGCAATAAATGCTGGCATAACCAGTGAAATCCCGTGAATGAATTACAAGGAAAAATAAGTAAGTCCTAAGAAATGGAACAAACAAAATTACTAAGAAAAAAAAACTCACATACAGTTTAACTAAGATACTTAACTGAAATAAAGATGTATACAAATAATATTGTCTGCAATTCTTATGTAAATAGTTAAATAGTTAATGGGAATAGGTGGTTCTCTCTCCATTGGATGGAGTCGTACCTAGCACAAAGAAAGACAGTTGTGGTTGTTGGAGATCAGTCATGTCAGCACTAGAACATTTCTGCAGGAGTTTCTCAAAGTAGTGCCCGAAGCCCAACAATTTTCAGCTCTTCAAAAAGGACCTTTCCTCTATCATAAGGTCAGAAGTTGGGATGTTCTCTGGATGACTGCAAAATGGTCAGCATCCTTCACAATCCCTGATCACTGAAGCAATCCATGTCCAAAGACCCAGACAGTATCCAGATTTGGATTGTCAAGTAACATGGATGCCACACTGTTCCAGGCAATAACCATCTCCATTGAGAAAATCAATGCATAGCTTCTCGAAATTTAATGGCACTACCATTGCTGAATCCATCACTATTAACATCTTGGTGTTACCACTGACCAGAAACTGAACTGTATTAGCCGTATAAGCCTGTGGCTACAAGAACAGGTCCGAAACTAGGTATCCTGAAATGAGTAACTCAACTCTGTACTCCCCAAAGCTTCTCCATTATCTACAAGGCACAAGTGAGGATTGTAATGGGATAGCCCCACTGTGTGAATAACGAAATCTCGAAAAACATTCAAGAAGCTTGACACCATTCAGGACAATGTAGCCAGTTTGATTGGCACCACATCCTCAATTATTCACTCCTTCCACCATCAACACATAGTAGCAGAAACGTGTACCATAACAGCACGAGATGAAGAAGCAGAATAGGCCTTTCAGTCCATCAAGTCTGCTCCACCATTCAATGAGATCATTGCAAATCTGATAATCCCCAATTCAATTTTCCATCTTTTTCCCTGATAACCCTCGATTCCCTTACTGATTAAAAATCTGTGTATCTCAGCCTTGGATATACTTAACACAGCCTCTACATTTCTCTGTGGTAAAGATTTCCAAAATTCAATACCCTCTGAGAGAGTCCTCCACGTCTCTGTCCTAAATTGGCAATCCCTCATTCTGAGATTACGCCCTCTGGTCCCAAACTCTCCCATAAGGGAAAACAACATCTCTGCATTCACCATGTCAAGTCCCCTAAGAATCTGGTATGTTTCACTACTGTCACCTCTATTTCTTCTTATTTCCAATGAATACAGGCCCAACCTACCTACCAATCTACTCAACTTCTCATTATAAGACAGTCCCTTCATAGCTAGGATCAGGCTAGACAACTGTCTTTGGACTACCTTCAATGCCAGTACATCTTTTGTTCAAAAAGTGTCTGCTACTGTTCACAGTGTTCCAGCAGTGGTCTGACTAGTGCCTTGTATAGTTATAGCAAAGCCTCCTTATTTTTGTACTTCATTCTCTTTGAAATAAAGGCCAACATTCATTTGCTTTCCCTTTTAACCTGCTGACCTTGTAAGCTAGCTTTTTGTGATTTATGCACGTGGACTCCCAAATTTTTTGGCGCATTAGCCTTCTGCAATCATTCTCCATTTAAGTAATATATAACTTCTTTATTCTTCCTCACAAAGTGCATAACCTAATTTTCTCACATGACATTCCATTTGTCAGATCTCTGCCTACTCACTTAACCTGTCTATATTCTTTTGCAGGCTGTGTCATCATTGTTTATGCCTTCCCATCCAGTTTCATGTCATTCACAAACTTAGCTATGGTACATTCACCTCCCTTATCCAAGCTATTAATACATATTACAGACAACCATGGCCCAAGCAGTGATCCATCGCACTCAACTACTTACAGGTTGCCATCTTGAAAATGCCTCCTTTATCCCAACTCTCTGTTTTCTGTTAGTTAGCCAATCCTCTATCCATGCTAATAAACTACCTCCAACACCATGGTTTCCGATTAAGTAATCTAACATGTACAGCCTTATTAAATGTTTTCTGGAAATCCAGACATATTACATCCACTTCTTCCCCTTTATCTATCCTACCTTCTACCTTCTCAAAGAATTCTAATAAATTTGTGAGGTATGATTTCCCCTTCACAAAGCCACATTGACTCTGCATGATCATAGTGTGTATTTCTAAAATCTCTGCTATTACATCCTTTATAATAGATTCTAACATTCTTCCAAGAACGGATCTATGGTTCAGAGATAAAAGGTACTGCAGATGCTGGAGAATCCGAGATAACAAGCATGGGGCTGGATGAACACAGCAGGTCAAGCAGCATCATAGGAACAGGAAAACTTGACGTTTCGGGCCTAAACCCTTCATCAGAAATGGGGGAGGGGAAGAGGGTTCTGAAATAAATAGGGAGAGAAGGGGAGGCGGATAGAGGATGGATAGAGGAGAGGATAGGTGGAGAGGAGGCAGACAAGTTGAAGAGGCGGGGATGGAGCCAGTAAAGGTGAGTGTAGGTAGGGGGGTAGGGAGGAGATAGGTCAGTCCAGGGAGGACGGACAGGTCAAGGGGGCGGGATGATGTTAGTAGATAGGAGATGGGGGTGTGGCTTGGGGTGAGAGGAAAAACAGGTTAGGGAGGTGGAGATGAGCTGGGCTGGTTTTGGGATGCGGTTGGGGGAGGGGAGATTTTGAAGCTTGTGAAATCCACATTGATGCCATTGGGCTGCAGGGTTCCCAGGCTGAATATGATTTGCTGTTCCTGCAGCCTTCGGGTGGTATTGCAGGAGGCCAAGGATGGACATGTCATTTGAGGAATGGGAGGGGGAGTTGAAATGGATCTCCTCCCTACCCCCCTACCTACACTCACCTTTACTGGCTCCATCCCCGCCTCTTCGACTTGTCTGCCTCCTCTCCACCTATCCTCTCC
>JAHRHZ010000045.1:34331627-34381830 GCA_024137785.1 Ginglymostoma cirratum
TTTCTGAAGAAGGGTCTAGGCCTGAAACGTCAGCCTTCCTGCTCCTCTGATGCTGCTTGGCCTGCTGTGTTCATCCAGCTCTACACCTTGTTCCCACAGCAACATTTGGTGGGTAAATCTTGTAACTGCATTTGGAAGAGTTTATTAAAACACAAAACAGCAGTTATTGCATTTCACCTGTGTTTGTGGCAGACAAGTTATGACACAATGAATGGTGAATATACTAGTCAGAGTACCACCTACAGGTATTATAGGTAGATACAGTCTCTAATATGGTGTGATTCTACATTGTATTGAAAAGGTTAATGGCATCCACGTGTGCATGCACATGATTTAAATATAAAATAAATAAGATCATTAGCACTCCACAGTTATTTCATTAGCAAAACCTATATTTTGAGGTGAATAAATCGCAATTCAGATAACATTAATAACTGGCATTTTTGTAGCAACTGTATATAAATCTCGTTCTTTAAGTATGCTGTCATCAACTCGCTCCATAAAAAAAATCCCTCAACTTCACAGTCCTTCCAAACTTCAGCTCCATCTAAAACATCCCATTACTTTGCAAAATTGTTGAATGTGCTGTCGCTGCCCAAATCTATGCTTATATTTCCTGAGTTTCTACATCTGAATTCACCTCATCAGATTTCCAGCTGTGCCACAATACCAAAATGGCTCTTACCAAGACCATAAGTAATTTCAAGTATAACTGTGACATAGGTAAACTTTCCCTGCTCATCCTTCTGACCCATTTGCAGTCTTTGACATATTAACGACACCATCCTCCTCCAATACTTTGTCACTGCCGTCCAGCTGAATGGGACTGCTCTCATCAAGTTCCAATCTTATCTAATTGTATCCAGAGTTTCCATTGCAATGATTTATCATCCTGCTCCCACACCATCATTTCTGCAGCTGACTCCTTGATACGCTGCTATTTCTCAACCAAAAGAACACAGCATTAGTTTCATACATATGTTGATGAAACCTAGCTCAATCTCACCATTATTTCTCAAAGCACTTTCACTGTTACTAAATGATCAATATTGACAATGTCTTAATTTTAAAATTCTCATCCTTGTTTCCAAATCCCTTCTTGGTTTTGTCCTTTCCTATCTCTGTAATTCCCTCGAGTCCCACAACCCTCCAAGATATCTGAGCTTCTTCAGCATCCTCAATTTTATATTTGTTCCATTATTGCTGGACATAGTTTAGTTGCCAAGTCCCCAGACTCTGGAATTCACTTTCTATATCACTCCACCTCATTATTTTGCTTTGATCTTTTTAGACATCCTTAAAATCTATCCTTACAACTGAAGTCTTATGCATGTGGCCTGTAGTTTGGTGTCATAATTTGTTTTACAGTGCTACTCTGAAATATCTTAATGTTTTATTAAATATATAGTACATTGTTGTCATAAAATTAAAAATGTCAAGGCACTGAACGAAGTCTCAACAGCCCAAACAGTTTTGGATGCATTGAGACAGACTGCAATTTGGTTAAGTATTGAATTGGATCCAGTTTTTAATAAATGTTTAAAAAGGTGCAAAAATTTGTTACCAAATCCCAGAAATCTCAGTTGCAATCGGATTACTGCATCCTATGTGGTACCAAAACTTTGAGGTGAAAATCTCCAACAACATATTATTCACATTATTGTATTAGGGTTTTGGGAGACGAGAGTAAACCTGTGATGATATCACTGAGTTGCTCCTCACTGGGCATTAATATAATGAGTGGAGTTACAGAGGAGCAAGAGAAAAACACATGGAGAGCTAGGCAGAAGCCTGAAACCTAGCCATGAGTATGGTAGAAACATGTAGAGAGAAGCTTGTGGAACAGACTGACAAGCATAGGTCATTGAATTTATGCAATAGTCTTATAATAATGTCAGAAAGATTAGAGCCTGGTATACGTCTGAATACCATTTATTGTAGCATTTAATTTTGGTCTGTAATAAAAATAGTACTATAAAGAATTACAAATCTGAAGATAGTTCTTGACCTTGCCTTTTCCTTGACCACATTAAACCACACAAATCTAGGACATTATGTGTGTCAGTCTTTTTCAGGGGATACAGAGCTTTGCAAATTAGCATTAGAAAGTTTCAGCAGATGTACCTTAGAAGTGCCAAGTGATGTTTCACTATACAACTATCAAAAGCTTGATAACGTGCAAATTTCCTTCAAAAAAAAAGTATGTACGTTATATTTATGGTAAAAGATGCTGTACCAACTTAAACCTATTCCATCCATATACCTTTGAAACACGAACTTTGTGTTTAAAAGAACTGTATTTAATAGCCATATCAAGACGTTCCGCATCAGGGACATGCAGAGTGGTCCAAATATGTTGCAGTCTGTTCTGGATCTCCTCCAGATCTTCTTGGTAAGGTTTCCTCCCAAGCCGTTTCTGAACCTGTACATAGTCCTATTATTGGAAGGAATAAAAAAAGGCAGTAGAGGTTGTCTATTTTGTTTTAAACACGCACTTGAAGCATTTTTATACAAGAAACCACAAAATTCTCCATTCAAAAGCTTAGGTTTATCTATTGTATCCCATTCTGAGCCATTTGGTACTGTGATTTAGTTGATAGTATTTTTGGCTTGCTTATGGGAGATACACAGCATTCATTGCTGCAGGGGCTTTGGCAAAAGTCTGGATTGAATGGGACAGGACAAGTTCTTCTGATTTTCCTTCCTGTGAGGAATTGCTGGTGACGGCAATTCAGAAGGCAATGGCTCAACATGAAGTTACTATATATGGAGTGAAGAAGAAACAATCGGAAATAGTTATAAAGTCAAAAGGATTTCAGAAAGGAAAATCATATCTAATAAACTGGATGAATGTTCTTTTAACAGATATAATAGGTAGAAAAAATTCAATCAATATGATGTGCATGATTTTTCACACAGAAGGCTACATTGACAAAAATTAAATGCATAATTAGAAAATGATGGAAAATTGGATGAAAACCTGGATAGGAGGAGGGAAAAAGGGTAGGATGGAGTATTGGGAGCACTGTGAAGCATACCAAAGGTTTTGGTTCTGAACCTTTTTGTTTCATTGTTACATTAATGATTTAGAAGTTCAACCAGAAACAATGTTTGCAGACAATATTCAGTTTTTAAAGAGGCAATGTAAATTATTCTGAAGACTAAAGGGAGGTGCAACATAATATTGATAAGAAGCAATTATTAAACAATAGGAGGTTGAATGAAATTGCTCCACAGAACTTGTCTTTATTCATCTAAAACCATAGCTTGCTAACAACTATCTATGTGGGCTCACACATGGAGGATATCCACTTTATCTAAGTACCAGACAGTGATCACTGCCCTTAAAACCTACACCTAGCAATATTCTGCAACATTGGGAAGGCGCATGGCGAGAAGAATTCTCACTCAGCTTTGGAGGTGATAGGTCAAGGTATGAATGTTTTTAAAAGTGTACATGACTTTATTATTAGGGGAATCCATATTGCAAGGGAGTTGTGTCAAAACATTATAAGGTCAAGCCTGGACTGGGATACTGTGCCAAATTACATGCACCACATGTTGAAAAGAAAGTCAAGGCTGTGGAGAGGGTGCAGCAGAGATTTACTTGAATAATACCAGGGATGAAGGATTTCAGTCATGTGGAAAGGCGAAGAAGTTGCAGTTGTTCTCCTTATGTCTATGAAGGTTAAGAGAAGACTTGATAGAAACATTCAAAATTGTGTAAGGTTTTGATTGAATAAATGAGGAGAACCTTTCTAGTGACAGAGGGTCTGTAACCAGAAGACACAGATGACAGGGGAGACATTGTGTGGTTCCTTTAAAGATCCTTAAAGATACATAGTTCCTTTAGAGGTCCTTCTGTATAGTTTGATTTTATTTTATAGACATATAACATGATATGGGGATCTGAACAGGGTTACGCAGTTATGACAATTGCTCACTCAGCAAACAAATATCAAAACATACTAGTTAAGTCTGACACCTGTTTTGATGTTACTTCTTTGTAATCCTCTGAGAAATAGCATTCCCAGAGTGCATCAAATGCAGAGTGTAGTGCCAAACAAATCTACTTCTTCAGTAACCTTCTCCAATACAAAGTATAACCAAAATTCTTTCCAACTTTACAGTTCCTTGGTAAGAAAAAAAATAGTCAGGGCTGCCTAAAATTAACTGTTAATAAAATCAAAGACAACAATGTCCAAATTTATCAGCAAAGACAGTATACGTAGTAACTATCTCTAGCAATTACATCTGAATGCAAACAATAACTTTGAGCAAATAAAAACCAAAAGAACCGCAGATGCTGTGAATCAGAAACAAGAACAGAAATTGCTTGAAAAGCTCCAAGGTCTGGCAGCATCTGTGGAGGGAAATCAGAGTTAACGCTTCGGGTCCAGTGACCTATCCTCAGAACGTTCTGAACACCTTTGAGCAATTGTGTATCTAGCTGAGAGTACAGACATTTTCTAATTAACCTATTCAGAGATGTTAATATAATTTCAGCAAGTGGACAATTGCTTTTCAACTCACATCTCTAAGCCGCAATTTTTAAGAACGTGTACCCAAGCATTCTAAGGTTAGTGAAGCAAATTGCAGCCCTATGGGGAAAATAAATACATATCCCATGAGATTTACCTAAATTCCATTCTATTCTGTCCTATTCATACAGTTCATTTAGCAGTTTAATTTGAAGTTCCTTAGGGATAGCTATACATTTTCACACATCAGAAAAAATTTACTAAAACATCTTGATGATTAATTGATCCACTTGTGACATCCAATTTATGAAAAATGAGAAGCCAAACAGATAGCCTCAGCAGTAAAAAGAACAATGTTGATGATTTCAATTACAACAATTTGAAATTCTTGCACGCTGCTATATTACTGGGCATCCCCTGAAATCAGAAAGTTTATCAATATTCTGTGCTTGTCGTAATTACGACATGTGTATTGATATATATTAATGTTCATCTTACTCTACATTATTGCAAGGTACTTAGACAGACCAGTATATGATCACCTGCATTATAAAAGGACATAAAATGATATGACACAGAAGTCATTACCTTTTCACCCGCAGTGGACAACCTTACCTTGGCAACTGCAAAAGCGAAATAAAAGACCAAAGTCAATACTAAAATAAAACAATTCCACATTTCCATTTAGCATTAAAGTTATATATCACAGATAACTGCAGAAGACAATAATAGCATTTAATACTACATTAACCGGTTATTTAGATTCTTCAGTAATAACTTTTACCTAATTAACAATTTAAAGAACAAAATTATAATATTCAGAACAATTTAAACACGAAGATACAAAAATAGAATAATACAAAATGGAAAAAAGTTTCAATTGAAATGAAGTCCCCAATGACACTGGATTTCAGAAATCTGATTTTCTCAGTTTTATATCAGACGATATTTGTATGGCAGTTGGAAATCAAGCAAAGATCAACTTCCATTGATACCAGTGAGCTTGGTGAGAGTATCTTGTGTTTCAAAATAGACAGTTGTCCAAATGGAAGAACTCATATTGCAATATTAGTTGCACATCATTTTTAACTTATTTGTGAATTTTTGCTCTTCGATGCAAATGCATTGTTTATAATCATCCTCCTCAACACCTGCTTTCAGATATTCCATACACTCAAGTCTGCAACTGTGTTTAGTTGTATGTTTTCAACTAATAGGAACATTTGTTAATAGCTCAAACATTGTGGCCACCAACTATGTACAGCATCGTTTATCCTGTGATATACTGTGACACAGTCTGCGTGCGAAGGAAAATGGTTATAGAAATATATTATCTGAAAATCATTATGCTGGATAAGTATCCAATGTGGTAGGTAGCGTGGACATTCTTCTCCTGCTCTGAAAATGCATTGACCATGATGGACTGGGTTCTTCCATAACTGTGTGCAGCGTGCATACTAGAAACATCTTATTAAACCCATATAGGGTCCTATATATGACACACAATGAGATCCATGCTTCTGTTTTTTTTTCATTAACAGGATGAGGGCATCACTGGCTAGGCAGCATTTACTATTCATCCCTAATTAAGAGTCAACTTCCATCCACTTTGCAGTAAAAACCTAAATGCATGTGTTGCATTCTCAAATGCAACATCACAAGTGACTAACCCCTACAATTTACAACAACTAGTGAGGCAGTATAAGTCCTAAGAGACTGTCATGCATGGTCACAGACATTCACCCCAACCATGGCAGAGAAGGAAAAATTGCTGATCTGCTTTACAGACAGGCATCTGGAGGTCGGTGGTGGATAGTGCGATACGGAGGAGGGCCGTCCTCTTCAACCAAAACCAATAGAGAAGACCACAACACAAGACTTGCCAATCTGGTTTGAGGTACCACCCAGGGCAGTACAATCCCCATAGTCCAATGGAATGCCCAGCAATAATTAAAGAGGGTTGATAAATTTCTCCGCTCTACCACCACCTGCTTCTGCTACTGCACTCACCTCCCAATTCATGCTCTACCACTCTTACTATCCTCCCTCACTCGCTCTTGTCCACACCAGCATTTCCCACACATGCACACACCGAACACTACTCTACCACTAACCCTGCACGACCTCTGCACTGTCTGCTCACTCAGTCACCCATTCAGTTTACCTCACCACATTACCCCACCTGCAACAGCAGCAAGTATACCATCCACTTTCATCTCACTCACTCCCTCACTTTCTTTCCTTCCAAGAGAAAATAACTTTGAAGGGGCAGATAGCTAAATGCTGAACATTCACCTCCTCACCCACTACAAGGCAAGGATATTGGGGCCTGCCAGTGAAGACTGGACTACTCCTGCGGGGTTGTGGAAACTTCCTCTCCTGGCATATAGATATGAAGTATTACTCGTTATTGTGTTACTCATCTTTATCCCTACCATACATTTAATGTTAATATGCCTCAACTTTTATCCCTTGGTCACACATTCCTTCTTTTGTCTTCTTCAGGCATCAGTGGGATGTCCACAATGTTTGCTGTCAAGAGACCCATCTAGCAAAACTCCAGGAGGATGCACTTGCCTCTCGGCAGTATGTCTGGTCCCTCTATATAAAAGGATTCCAGAGTTGCCTGACCAAATTTCCAAGGCCAACAACTCCACTGTAGGACAGACATCCTACACCCCAATTGCAAAATCTGGGACTGCACTGTGACATAGCAGGAGGGAAAGAAAGACGATGACATTCTGACGAACAGAGGATCCAAGGTGTGAAGCGAGTGGCTCCGCAATCATATGTAGGCAACGGTTAATTCATCGTTCGCTGCTACTTAGGCAACTAGGCTCCATTTTATCAAGTAGACAAACATCAAGACTGCATTACATGCATCAGTGGGATTCATTTGTCATCTTGCATGATATGATCAGGATTGCTTGGGCCAAAGATGTGCAATACACACAATTGGCTAATGCCAAAGCTTCACAAAATGTGTTCTGCTCACTGTATATTTTACTTCAGCGTATGGGTATTTCTGTAATGCTGTTGCCCTTTTAAGGACCTTACATCACTTGAGCTTAATGCTTTCTCCTTTACAGAATAAAGCATATAACCTGCCCACTTTGGGTGTGGTCACAGCCACCATCATCTCCATTGCACACTTGTTATTGAAAGTCCAATGGGAGACAACAGAAGTTGGTCCTCAAATAGTGAGTCTCAGGCTCGGCCTCTCTGTCTTGGTGAATTGCCATATGGCAATTATATCCCCCTCCTGGTAGCCCTACTCATCACCTCCACAGGCCTTGCACTTCCCCAAATCCCAACAAAACCCATCTATCATGTCTCCCCATCTAGTCTTCATCTGTCCACTTTACCACCCCAGCCCCATACATATACAGTAGCTATGCCAGTATTGTAGTGCATTGCCTCCTCATGGAAGCCAGGAGTCTTGCTCACCATCAATGATTGTGCCTCTTGCATGACCCTTTTCCTTCCCATGTTCTATTGCCTCTCTCCCCACTTTACACATTGAGCCAGCCCCTTCAGTACTGTAATTCCTTCTGCATTCCAGCTATATGACTCAAATCAACAAAATTAATTCTCTAGCTTTTAGTAGCTGGAATGAGACTCCTCCATTCTCTGAGCCTTGATGCAGATTGCCAAGAGTACCTGTCATTTTCTAGTCAATCTTCATTAGCCTTCCTCTGAAAGCTTAAGGCTGTGAAGTCAGCTCCTGAATCCCCTGGACTTGACTAAATATATAATCGCTTCCTCTGGCTAGGCATCCTATTCCGCTGGATTCTCTTAATGCAATCCCAGTCCAATGCTCACATGGTTCTTGGCAATGGAAACATGCAGTATTCTTTGTCAAACATGCTCAAACATGTTAGACCGTCTCTTATAAAGCTATTCTCTAGGCAGCTCTTTTGTACAAGATAGACTACGATAGAAAAAAAGTTTACTGGGAACAAAAATTCTACCTTGTGATAGTGGTTCTTTTCCGAGGCCACCAACCATTACAGAGTTAATATTCCATGATCCAGTAATGAATTCCTCCTTTAGGTGGCGAATTTCTGCAATTTCCATTTCTTCTTTCCTGTTTTAAGAAATGAAAAAAAGATTAATTAGATCCTTAGACCCACAAATGATTAAAAATAAAAGCCATAACAGCCCAAATATTGCAGTGGTATTGACTACAAACATGTCAGCAGTCACTAATATTACAACTCTGAAAAAGACAGCAGTTTCAGCACTTTGCACATGCACAGAGTAACAGAAATTCTCTCCCTAATGGCACTGTGGGTCGACTTACAGCACATGGCCTGCAGCAGTTGAAGAACACAGATCACCACCATCTTCTCAAGGGCAACTAGGGATGGGATATAAATGTTGGCACAACCAGCAATGCACAAATCTCATGAATGAATCAAAATAAAATCATCAGCTACTGTCAGTCATTCTATTCTCCTGCTGAAGAAGATCTCCCAGAGGGAAAATAAATGAAAGCAAAACAAATCTTTTAGAAGCTCTGGTGTATCTGGGTTTAAAATTACTGCCACTCAGCCTCAATTGTCCACATTTTATAATTATGTAATGTCAACTTTCTCCATTACGATGAAAATCACATTTGTTTCTATTTATATTTCAGCTTTCGACTAAATCCAATGATAATTATTTATTTGTTGCATGAAAATTTAAACTAAAAATAAGATAATTTACTGATTTGTTATTTGTAAGAATGTTTCAACACTATCAGGTAATAACTTGCCTTTTTATATTCATGCATAGGGACGTGGGCATTACTAGCAAGGCCAGCATTTACTGTCCACCATGGAAAAGGTAGTCATGACTGCTCTCTTGAATCACTGAAATCCTTGGGGTCTGGGTATACCCACAGTTCAATAAGGAAGTGAGGTCTAGGTTTTGATCCACCAGCAGCGAAATAATGACAATACAGTTGCAAGTCAAGAGGGTGTGTGGCATGGAGGGAACTTGTGGGTGGTGATGTTCCCATGCAACAGCTGCCCTTGTCCTTCTAGGTGATTGAGGTCACAAGTTTGAAGATGCTGTTGATGGAATCTGAGTGAGTTGCTGCATGGCATTTTGTAGAAGTATTGCGTGTCAATGCTGACTGGAGTCAATGTTGAAGGTGGGGCTGAGGCAAGTGGGGAGTATGCCAAGACATGCCTGATCTATGCCTTTCAATGATGGACAGGCACTGGGAAATGGAGAGGAGTTACTCACAACAGAACTCCTAGCCTCTGCCTTGCTCTTGTAGTCACAATATTCATATGGGTGGTCCAGTTCACTTTCTGGTCAGTGGTTGATAGTTTGGTTCATAATGATGACGCAATGTAATGCCAAGGGGAAATGGTTAGATTCTCTCAATTTGGTCTTGCTTATTGCCTGGCACTTATGTGACACAAACGTTAATTTCCACTATCAGTACAAGCCTGGATACTGTCTAGGTCTTGCTACATATGGATATGGGCTGTCTAAGTATCAGTACACCAGGAGTAGCGAATAGTGCTGAAAAATATGCAATCACAGTGAACAGCTCCACTTCTGAACATCTGACGAATGGAAGGTCACTGATGAAGCAACTGTAGATGATTGGGCCCAGGATACTATTCCAGGAACTCTGTGATGTCTTGGGATTGGGATGATTGACTTCGAACAACCAAAACCTTGAGAAGATTTGTAGCTTGGGTTGTGGATGAGGTTGTAGAAATGTTCGCCGAGCCGGTGGGTTTGGTTACAAACATTTCATCAACCTGCTAGGTAACATCGACAGTGCACCTCCAGTGAAGCTCGGTGTTCTGTCCCGCTTGTTATTTATATGCCTCAGTTTGTTGCAGTGTTTGGTACCACTTCTGGTTCTGTTTCTCAGTGGTCTGTACACAGGGTCTAATTCAATGAGTTTGTTGATGGAGTTCCGGTTAGAATACCAGGCCTCCAGGAGTTCCCTGACGTGTCCCCATTTGGCTTGTGCAATTATGCATGTGTTGTCCCAGTTGAATTCGTGTCCCTCGTTGCCCGTGTGTAGTGAGACAAGTCAGGATTGGTCGTGTCTCTTGGTGGCTAGTTGGTGTTCGCGTATCCGTATTGTCAGTTTTCTTCTGGTTTGGCCTATGTAGTGTTTCTCACAGTCCTTGCATGGTATTTTGTATATTAAGCCAGTTTTGCTGGTTTTGGCTATGGGATTGTTTACGTTCATCAGTAGCTATCGTAAGGTGGTTGTTGTTTTGTGGGCTACCCTCATACCTAGGGGTCTTAGTCTTGTGGGCATCTCTGAAATGTCCTTGATATTTGGTAGGGTGATTAGTGAATCTGATTTTGTTGTGTCTTCCTGTTGCGGTCTGTCTCGGAGGTAACAGCAGATTGTGCTTTTCAGGTATCCATTCCTTTTGAAGACTCCGTATACGTGCTCCTGTTCTGCTTTGTGTAGTTCCGGGCTGCTGCAACATGTTGTGGCACTATTTAAACGGGCCACAATACATTGCAGCAATCTTCTACATTTCCAGGTAGATGTCAACAGTACAGCTGTACTGGTCAGCTTTGCTAGGAGCCAGAGCACTCATCTTCAGTACAATGCTGGAATTTGTAAAGGCTCTTGGCTTTTGCAGTATTCAGTGTCTTCAGCTGTTCCTTGATATCACGTGGGGTGAATCAAACTGGCTAAAGACTGAAATCAAGAGGTGGCCAAGAAGCTGTTTGCAAACCTCAGCCTCATCTTTTGCACTGATGTGCTGGGTTCCACTATTATTGAGGATAGTAATATCTGTGGAATGTCATCTTCCTGTTAGTTGTTTAATTGTCCATCTCTATTCCTCACTTGATGAGTTCAAAATTAGCACACTGCACAGCGGAAAGTATCCTCAATGTGAAGACCACATGTCACCTCCACAGGAATTGTGCATTGGTGAATCCTACTAATATTGTCATGGACAGATGCAAATATAGCAGATGCATTAGCAAGGACAAGGTCAAGTAGATATTTTTCCCCTCACCAACTGTCACAGACCCAGTCTAGCAGCCCATGTCCTTAATGATTTGTCCAGCTTTGTCAGCAGTTATAGTTGATGAGCTACTTTAGGCTATTGCCAGTGAAGACCCCCACCCAGAATACATTCCTCGGTCCCCTCAACACTCCTTCCATTGGTGTTCAACAAGAAAGAGGGTGTTAAGGGATGGGTAGTAGGTGGTAATCAGCAGGAGATTCCCTTGCCCAGGTTTGTCCTGATGCCGTTAGGTATTACAGTGTCCAAGGCAACTCCCTCCTGCCCATACACTATTGTGTCACCACCTCTGAGGGGTTATCCTGCCAGTATGACCCAGGAATGGCAATGGTGGTATCAACAGCATGCTCTATGAGTGTGTCAAACTGTTGCTTCGCTGATCTGTTTGATAGTTCTCCCAAATCTGCACAAGCCTCCTCATGTTAGTCAGGAGGACTTAACAGGTTTAAGCCAGCTAGATTTGCTCATGTCATTTCCAGTGCACTGGGTAAGAAAGGCTTCATTCTTCTCTTACGCATAATAGTTATATACAACTATGTGACTTGCTTGTTAAGAGAACCACATTGCTGTGGGTCCGGAGTCGTATGTGACCATACCAGGGATGATAGACCATGTAAGACTTCTGTCCCTAAAGGGCATTAGTGATGCAAGATAACAAGCATGGGGCTGGATGAACACAGCAGGTCAAGCAGCATCATAGGAGCAGGAAAACTTGACGTTTCGGGCCTAAACCCTGGGTTTTTACAGCCATCACCATTCCAGATTTATAAAGTGAATTCAAATTCCACCATCTGCCATTGTGGGAGTTAAACCCCTACCCCCAACAGCTTTAGCCTCAACCTCTGTATTATCAGTTCAGTGACATGCACTCAATCATGACCTCAGTTTAGGACATTATTTGTGATATTACTGCTGCTGCACACTGTGTAATCACATAAATTAACGGCAGATTTGAAGCATTGCTGGGAAAGGGATAATCTGTAGAAAAGAGATTGCTAGATTTTTAGCTTGCTTTCTTCAAGTTCAGTGCCGGGTACCATTGTTTTGTTTCTGACTGTACAATCTAGCCGGATTTGATCAGGATTTTAAATGATGACAGTTAATTCTAATTTAAAATACTCTACATCCATGAAACAAATTCTAAGCAGAAGCTATTTACTGTTTCAATTCTGTTTCTTGAGCAAGAAGTGAATTTATTGCCTCATCTCCTTCATCCTCACTGTCATATAAATGAAAGGCAACTCTTAAGTAGTCTGTGCCCTGCAGAAATAAAAGATAAAGATTAATTCTATTAAATGCTAGCTGTTGATATACATACAATTGTTTTGTTTCTCCTTTGCTAGGTGCTTAAATGGTTCAGATGGAGATTAGAGAATTGTCAATGTCCAAAAGTTGTTACAGCTCCAAGAAGTTAAATGTGTAGAATGGATATGACTCC
Organism: Ginglymostoma cirratum; assembly: GCA_024137785.1. Classification (NCBI taxonomy): domain Eukaryota; kingdom Metazoa; phylum Chordata; class Chondrichthyes; order Orectolobiformes; family Ginglymostomatidae; genus Ginglymostoma; species Ginglymostoma cirratum. The sequence goes on from JAHRHZ010000045.1 coordinate 34,344,557, forward strand.
ATTTTGACTGTAAATTTAAGTACAGGCAAAACAGTATAAAAAACCCCAGTCACTGCTTTTTTTATGCTTTAGGAAGTTTCAGTACTATAATTAGACATGAAGTAGAAAGATTTTTAAAAGTACATCACTGACAGTCTGTAAAGAACTCAGAAGTCACATGACACCAGGTTATAGTCTAACAGGTTTATTTAAAATCACAAGCTTTTGAACCACTGCTCCTTTGTCACCTCGTCCAACACCAGCACCTCCACATCAGGTCTACAATGAATATCAACAAGGTTGGACATATTGTACAAATTTTTTTTTATTAGAATGAGACACAAATTGTACACTTTTTAAAAGGCAAATTTATTTTGAATGCGACATATTGTGCAGTATTGAGTGGAGTACAACAGAATTGCTGAGGCCTGCAAGTTCCCTTCCAAGCCATACATCACCCTGACTCTGGTCTGTATTGCTGTTTCTTAATTGACATGGGATTAAAATCCCTTCCTAATGGCAATGTAGGCATTCCAACACCCCAAGGACTGCAGTAACTCAAGAAGGAAACTCATCATCACCTTCTACGGGGCAGGTGGGGCCAGGCAATAAATGAAAAATTCAGTGAGTGCTGCACTATGGAGGATGTCAAATGAAAGATGTCCCATAAAATTCAATATGACCCAATATGGGCACAGCGCTCATAATGTGCTGTTGAACTATGTCCACTGCTTCTGTTGCAGGCCCAAGCAAACTTTGCACTGTCTGCTTATTTGCATGATTACAGTGAGCAGGCTGTATGAAACACTCTGTAGAGTGGTAGGGTGGCTGCATATCTGAGAAGGGGGCTCAAAATCATGAGCAGTCAGCACAAGTTCAATCTAACCAGTCTGCACCACCTAAAGGGGAGATATATTTTAATTGGAGCTAGTGCTGGAAGTGGCTGGGAAAGAATACCTGCTGTACAAGAAGCATTGCAAAGACTCAACAGGGGAGGGAGCAAGTTCTGAGGTACAGGGGAGATGTTGGAGGTTCTAGGGACTTAATCCCACCACAGTAGGTGGAGTTTAAAACTTGTTTAATAAACAGGGTCGTGACAAGGGCTGAATCATCCAGCCCTGAATAATGTAGGCATTAACAAAAAGGTCAGTATGGAGATTAGCATCGTGACAGATTAGCAGTGAGGAGCTTCTCAACAGCAAAAGCAAAAAGTCAAATTTTCCAACCAAGATGAGATTCTTGCCCATCAGCATCAGGAGGCCTATTTACATGCATTAACATCTCATTAGTAGTGAATCTTGCCTCATTTAGAATCATATGCTGTACAGCGTGAAGACAGACCCTTTGGTCCAACTTGTCTTGCCAACCAGATATCCTAAATTAATTTTGTCCCAGTTGCCAGCATTTGGTCCATATCGCTCTAAACCCTTCCTATTCAGATACCCATCCATATGTCTTTAAATGTTGTAATTGTATCTGCCTCCACCACTTCCTCTGGATACAAGTACCACGCTCTGCATGAAAAAGTTGCCCATTAGGTCCCTTTTAAATCTTTCTCCTCTTACCTTAAACCTATGCCCTCTAGTTCTGAACTTCTCCACCCTGGGAAAAGGCCTCTGCTATTTACCCTTTCCATGCCCCTCATGATTTTATAAACCTCAGTAAGTTCACCCCTTGGCCTCCAACCCTCCAGGAAAAATAGCCCCAGCCTATTCAGCCTCTCAAAAGCTCCAACCCTAGTAATATCCTTGCAAATCTTTTCTGAATCCTTTCAAGTTTCACAACATACTTCCTATAGCAAGGTGACCAGAATTGATTGCAGTATTCCAAAGGTGGTCTAACCAATGTTCTGTACAGCTGCAATATGACCTCCCAACTCCTATACTCAATGCACTGCCCAATAAAGGCAAGCGTACCAAATGCTTTCTTCACTACCCTGTCTACCTGCGACTCCACTTTCAAGGAACAATGAACCTGCACTCCATGGTCTCTTTGTTCAGCAACAATCCCCAGGATTTCACATTTATCTAAATTAAACTCCATCTGCTACTCCTTAGCCAAATTGGCCCATCTGATCAAGGTCCCATTGTACTCTGAGGTAACCTTCTTGGCTGTCCAAAACACTGTCAATTTGGTGTCATCTGCAAACTTACTAACCATACCTCCCATATTCACATCCAAATAATTTATATAAATACGAAAAGCAGCGGACCCAACACTGATTCTTGTGGCACATTGCTGGTCACAGGCCTCCAGTGTGAAAAGCAACCCTCCATCACCACCCACTGTCTTCTACCTTCGAGCCAGTTCTGTATCCAAATGCCCAATTCGCCCTGTATTCCATGTGATTTAATCTTGCTAATCTATTTATTTGCAGTTTCTCAGTTTCCCACCCACTAAAGGGAAACTGGATGCCAACAATTCCTGATATGAAAGTCAGAGTGATTACGTGTCAACTGCAGTTCACCGCATACTCTTCTGGACCTTCATCTTGCATTGCAATCAGCAATACCTCAGGGCATGAAACCCATATCGCACCTTATACAGACTCTGGCATCTATATGTACCACAATGTCATAGCTGATCTCTGACCCATTTGCAAGATGGATCTGCATTTTGGAGCACATGGCAAGTATCATCATAATGTTGCCATTAGGACACTTTGCGCAAAAGGACAGAAACCCATCTATGGATTGGATCACGCTGCATCTCAGGGTTCCTCATATGCTCTCTTCGTATTTAATCACTTTGCTCTTTTGTGAATATTCACAACATCCCAGCTCTGCCTTGCCGTGTAATGCTTTGTCACCTCAGCCAGAACTTAAAGATTCACTACTTCTGCCTTGCCTTGCTGCTTAACATTGGCCAAGTCAGGCAGCTTGCATGGTTGGTCAAGGGGGTTAACACGTTGCTGTATGGCACTGTGCTATGTCAATCTCACACTTTGTCATGTGCCAGCACTATACATTGCAAACATGCTGCATGTCCATCAAGCAAATGACCGGAGCATAAAATCTAAGGTAAGTGGTCCTCGTTCAAGGGAACCAACCTACAATCAGTATGTCAAGGGTTTTGTCCACAATCTTTCATGGGCATGGACACAGTCATCCGGTCAGTTGGGGCTGTCAGCGTCAGGGGTTTGTATCACTACAGTCCAGGAAGTGAGCCTGAGTCAATCCTGCAGGTCTAGTGTAATCAGTCTGGGGAGTTCAGCACAGGCCAGTCAGAGATCTGGCAGTTATCAGTTGGAGTTGTCTGTGCAAGTCAGTGAGCTGAGCAGACAATCATCAGTCTGCGCAACAAACGTGAAGGGAAGTTATCAAGGGCAACTGCTGAGATAGAGAAGTGGGGAAACTCAATTCTGTGGATTGGAAGCAGGATGCCAGGATACAGAGGGGACAATAACTGTGAAGGGTTTAAACTAAACTCCATTTATGAGGGTGGCTGGGGGGAAAAGGGATGTTTAGCATGACGGTTGGCCTGATGAAACTAAAGGGCTAGAACTCAGGGTAATATTCAGAGCTGGAGGCAAGTCAAAGTGTTAACTTGCAGAGGTTCAGTACTGATGGGCTCAACAGGGTGAGCTAGGAACAAAGGAGATTTGGCAAGGAGGCTGTGATTATCGATCTGAATATCTAGCTCACTGTGCCAAGCTCAACCTGCACTGCTTTCCTAATTCATCCAATATGTGAATATGCGGGGTACAAATGGAAAATGCTGCAATAACACACAGTGTAGACAGTGCTAGTTTTAAAAAAAAAAACCTGTCTGAGCATACAGGCACTTCTTGTAAATGATAAGGCCCTTCAAGAGGGAATTGCATTAATTAAGCACTTTCACGATAGTTGAAGTCATCTGTAATCAAAGCATCCTGCATGTGAAAAGGTTCCTGTGGTGTCTCTACCTTTAAGCCAGGAGGTCTGGGTTCAAGTCTCATCTGCTTTAGAAGTGTGTAATAACATTTCTGTACAGGTTGATAAGAAAATATCTCCTGTGTGTGAACTGCATGCAGTTACCAACTGCAAAAATTCTGATCACGAGCTATCTTGACCATGTCATTGGTCACAGCAGACTGAAGGTAACTACCACAATTTAACCACAAGAGACCTTGACAGTAGCAACTGCAGGCCACAATGTACAAAAATAGTCTAAGATCTCATAGGCTTCCTGGTGAATACCATCTTGAATTAGATGAAAGTCAGAGACCAATCCAGCATCTGACAAGGAGAGCTACAACTGTACTCCATTCCAGCTGAAAAACAAGATACAACAGCTGGAAATGAAAAAAAAATCAAAAAAGTATCAATTCCTACACATTGGATTAGAAGCATGGCAGCAGTAAACAAAAACCTGGAAAAATAAGGCTGTGCTTGGGATCCAAAAGATCTCAATTAAGCTTTGACGAGATCTCACTATCCTATGTCAGCCATTGAAAAAAATTACCACAACTTATCATAGCAAAGTCTTTACTACCACCAATGCAAAGGGTGGTTACTGTCAAGTGAAGTTGGATGAAAGCAGCAGTTTTCTTACTGCATTCTGGGCACCATTCACTCAGTACATTCTGGACAACATTCAGAAGATACAGATGGCTATCAATGCATTCAGCATTTCCATTCCTCCAGAGGAGTATCAACGCAGTTAGCAGTTGTCCCAGAATCTAAACTACTGTGGATGATCTGCTACTTTATAGATATCGAGACACATTGAAACCAAAATGTTGGCCTTCATAATGCAAGGATTTGAGTACAGGAGGAAGGATGGCTTGCCGCAACTGTACAGGCTATTGATGAGACCACCAGCATGTTGTGTGCAGTTTTGGACTCCTTATCTGAGAAAGGATGTTCTGGCAATGGAGGAAGCACAAAGGAAGTTTGCCAGACTGGTTCCTGATGTACGGGGAGAGACTGGATTGATTAGCACTATATTCACTGGAATATAGAAGTATGAAGGAGGAATCTGATAGAAATCTATAAAATTCTAACAAGATTAGATAGAGTAAATGCAGGAAGGATTTTCGTAGTGACCAGGGAATCCGGAACCTGGAGTCACAGTCTATGGATAAGGGGCAGGCCTTTTGGGATAGAGTTGAGGAGGAATTTCTTCATGCAGAGAGCAGTGAGCCTGTGGAATTCTCTGCTACAGGAAACTGTCAAGGCCATAACGTTTTCAAGAAAGATGTTAATTTAGTTCTTAGGGCTGAAGGGATCAAAGGATATGATTAGAAAGGAGGACAGGGTACTGAGTTAAATAATCAGCCTTGATCATACCGAATGGCGAAGCAGGCTCAAAGGGCTGAGCAACCTACTGCTGCTCCTCTATTCTATGTTTCCAAGAAAAAGAAGCCATTGCAGATCATGATCGGAGTCAGTTGCGACTAAGGTCAGTGCCTGTCAAATGAAAATGAAGTTGAACAAGAAAAAATTGCAACTGAGGAGTTCCAAGTCAAGTACATGCACTGGTATGCGCTGACAGCAAAAGTTCTCCACCCAAATCCTGATGAGATCAGAGCTGGAGCAGATGTGGCAATTAACATTTGTGAAAGCAAAGCAACAGATTCATGAACTATTTTTCAAAGGTCTTCCCAAACTTGTCATCAGAGTGTGAATCTCTATACAAGTTAAAGGATAAGGGTGGGGAGCAGAACAAGAAGGGCATCTTCCTCTAGGATCAAGCAATGAAGTGAGAACAACACTGAGCTATTACAATGTCAATGTTTAAGTCACATTGCAGTGTGATACCAGAGACCAGATAAGGAGAAGCCTTAGTGCAGGAAAGATAACTAACTTTATCTTCATCCAGGGCATTATACAGACTGATGCCACACTCAGATTTAAAATGAATGCTTGATTATGGTCTTTAATTGTGAACATTTTAATCAATACCTGTTTGGGAGAGACAAAATTACAGTAGAGTCTGAACACTTCAGAGTATCTTCCCCCAGCAACTTTTACCTGCTCTAAAGTTTCTGCAAAGAATGTTAATTTGTTTGCAGAGATATCTTCTGGAAATGAAACACAAACAAGGAAAGTACATATACATTTCCACCATGCTGTTGAGAGCAGTACTCCCTGTGAAGACACTTGAGGATGCTAAGGCAGAGTATGAAACCTTCCCAAATTCAGCAATATGCCAACAGGTTACAATGCCCTGGAAGTCATAAACCCAAAAGACACTGAATTTAAGAGAAAAAAACTTATTGCTTAAATCAAGTAAATTATACAACTTGCCAAGTGCTACAGGAAGCAGTGCTGAAAGGATGTCCTCAAACCATGAAGAATAGTTCCATGGCTATATGTGAATATTGGACATACACAGGTGGGAAATATCATTATCCCTAAGAAGATGAGAAGAGAGATGCTGATACACATCGATTTAAGCCATCAAGGAAATTAGTTTAATCTGAGAAAGGCAAGAGAAGTGTTCTACTAATAGGTAACGTTTTGCCATTTATACCTACTTCTTAGTAAGTAGGTTTTGCACAATGAAAAATTAATTCACACAAAAATTTTTAGCATTACTGTAAAGCTTTGAAAAGGCAAAGACCTTATGTGGTATAACTCAGCTGCTTCAGCCTAAACCGATTCTAAAGCAAAGTACAATCTTACTTTGCTTCATTCCAATGTCAGACAAGGATTCAACTCCAAACTCAGTAGAGTTATCCTGAACCTCTCACATTGTTCCAGTGCTGGGCTTTAGACCTAAATACAAGCTTGTACTTACAGCCAGGATTAAAAATTAGAAAATATGAAATTAAATATTTACCATATTTAAACATAAATGATAATATAAAAATATCAAGGTTAAGTAAGTGAATTTGGACATTAAAACGGGAAAGAACATTTCTATTTTCCTCTGTTTATAATGTATACATTGATTTGGTTAAAATAAATTTTTGTTTATCCAAAGTGTTTGAGGGAAATGAAATGATTCGGATGAAACAGAAGTCTGTTATATGCAGGAGCAAACACATTGCAAAAGGACCGAAGTCAGAGATCAAAACATAACAATACAGCCAATATTCTCCAACTGGTGCTTAGATCCAATGAGGCTCTAGATCGAAGATGTGGCTCTATAGGGTTTATTCTCTAAAGTACTATGGTAGTGATGGAAAAACAAAATATGTATTAAAATATCAGTCAACAATAGAGTTTCATCACATTTGGAATTGGTTAGAGCTGACATTATTCCTTAATTAATATCTAATGACATAGTTAGAGGAGAGTAATCAGGGTCATCACAACACAGAGAAGTCACACAAAGAGAACAATCCTACTCTTTCAGTTATCTAAGGTACTTAGCAGCTATATTTCTGACACAAACAAAGCACTGTGAACTGCCTTGTTTGCTTTCCTTTCATGCGATAAATAAATCACAAGTAAAAGATCAAGTTATTTTCTACTTAATTGTGGAAACACTTGCAAATGTAGTAATGGATTCTTACAAAAAGGAGTATATTCATTCAAAGTCGTCTAAAGATCATAATGAAGCACTGAGTCAACAATTCAACAACATACCTGTATAGAAATGTTATTTAGATAATCTGACACTGAAACAACATTTCTGGATTCATCCTTAAAGTTAGATGCAGCACTTTCAGCTTCCTGCTTTATTAATAAATACCTGTAATACATTCAAAGGGATGATATAAGCAAACATGTCAAGTGCTTGACTCTCCTTTGAATCAATATTTTAAGTGGTTGCAACTCTTTGTTTCTGTTACTTACAGTTACAAGTTTAGGTCATTGAACTGTCTTGAAATACATACAGAGTAATATTTATTTTAAGTAAGGTCCCAAGCGCTTGATGCACTGGGTGAAACATTTTTAGAATGCAACACATACTGATTTCAGACTTGGGGCTAATGAGGGGGACAGTTTGTATTAATTCAAAATTAGCCCTAAACTACACAGACTTTTTCTGCACTTTCAAATAGAATTTGAACATCTTTTGCTCTGAATGGCACATGTTGAACATGTGCGCTGGCTGTGATTGGAAAAGGGTTGTTGCATCCATGGGAGATAATGATCATAGCCATATCCTACATGTTGAGTAACTTTGCTTTGCAAAGGTAAACTATTGCAGTGATCCAGGGAGTAGAAAGTCCCAAATAATTAAATAGGAATCTTAAAAGGGTGTGGAACCATTCTGCAAGCCTTTGTTCAACAGACTTTCCGTTCATTGCATTAACAGTCCCATCTTTCCACGCCTTCCACAACTATCTCTTTGCTGATCGTGCCTTAAATCTTTCAAACAACTCAACAATCACAATCACAAGCATACCTTCAGATATCTGAGCCAGAAATCTCCTCAAAGCTGTCCTACTTTGCCAATATAGGTTCAATGGAAGGGCAACTGAAACACCATCTCCTGGAAACATGGAATGCAGCCTCAGGATAAGGGGATAATTACTCAGGACTGAGATGGGGAGAAATCACTCACTCACAGGTTGTAACTCTTTGGAATTCCCTACCACAGAGGACTGTGGATGTTCTATCATTTGAAATGTTCAAGGCTGAGATCAATGGACATTAGATCTTTTGCAAAAATCAAGGGACATAGTAAGCAAGTTTAGTTGAGACTGAAAGTGGACTTCATCAATGATCATAATCAATGGTAGATCTGGCTCATAAGGTTGAATGTTCTATTCCTGCTCCTATCTCCAATGCTCTAAAACGCTGCAGACCTCTTGTAGCAGCAGCAATTTTCAAGTGAGAAACTGTTAAGTTCCCAATCACAAGAGGCCTGGAGCTCCCAGAGTTTGATCAATCATCTTTTTCTGAAAAACAGACAAACGTAAGCAAATTAATCACGCAGATTCTCTTCACACAATGTCCTAATTTCAGTCAGTCTTTTGGCCTGTGAGAAAATCTGAGCTATAGAATCATGAAAATTATGGTCCATTATTCCTATACCACTACAGTTTTTCAACTGAAAATATTCCCAATCCCATTTCCAACTACGTTATATTCTTCTTGTTCAAGTACTTCACCAGTTGCCTTTGAATTATGGTATACAGCTTCTGCATCAATGGTCATTTCAAAGTCTGATAATGATGATCAACCCAGCCACCCTTATCTACACAGCTTTGTTCCTGTAGTGATAATTTTCAGGCTATTACACTCATTACTGAGTAACTAATGGCATGAAAAATCGACTTCCAAAGCCCTCCACCACCTATTACTCCCTATCCCTGCTCCTCCCACCACTACTAACCCCAACAGTTCAGAGCTTGGCCAGCAGAGCATTAGGATGAAAGTTCAGCGAGCAGCACCGATTCTGGTATGCGTGACGCTACATAGATCTCAGCTGACAAGTGTGTGAACTTTCATTTAAGCCCCAGTCAAGAAGAAAGAATGCACAGCCCAAAGAATCTGCGTAACCAGGAATATGATGATTCCTCTTCAGAATGTTACATCGGGAATGGCTCGACTACCCTGAATTCTGCAACATTAAACAGTACACAGGGAGACACACAATCCCAGAGATCAGTGGAAATAGCTCCACTGGCCTGCACTACAGTGCTGCCCAGACAACCATTTAGTCAGCCTCAGCGAGTGGCTTCAACTTGGTCAAATGGATCATGGCAATATATACGGGAAAAGGAACCAGATTAAATACACTGGAAAAGCAACCTACGATATCAAATTGAATAGGGATACAATGGACAATAGAAATAAAGAGGGATGTTGTGGGGAGCTGCTGCTGCAGCAGCTGACCCGATCTGTTTTCTCGCAATCTTGGCAGCCGCGGCTTGACCAATGGCTTCAGCGTTAATGAAGGTGGTGTGGTGATTCCTGATTTCCTCAGGAATTTGGACAGTCCTTGGAATGGGACCCAGTACTCAGGAGTTGAGACAGTTTCCTGGCTGTGGCAGGAGCTGTAGTGGCGGTGGCTTGATAGATGTCTTTGGAGTCGTCAACTTGATGGGATCTTTTCCATTCTCCTGGCAGTGATGCAGCAGCTTTAGCTTTGTCAATTGCGGCACGGTGGGTCCTGTCCGAGATCTTTATGGCAGCGGCAAGGGGCAGTTTCAGCAGTGGCAGAGGCGTTGTCTTAAGTTTGTCTCAATTATTCCTTTTTATAATTTCTGTATTTAAAATGGCACCAGATTCTGGTGACTTATACACTTTTCACTGTTTTTATAAATACAAGTGACAATACATTCCTATAAATATAAATTACTAATTATTGTAAATAATTTGTGCAAAAACATAACAAGCAGAATTATACATAATATGATCAAATTTTACATTCAGTTTGAGGAAAAGAAGAGCGGGGCCAAAACTAGTATTTTAACTTAATTAAGGGCAATTATGAGGACACGAAAGCCGAGCTATCTAAAGTGAACAGACAAATTAGCTCCAGGGGTGGGTCTGTAGAAATGTTGTGGCAGATACTTTAAGGAGCTATTTCAGTATACGTGAAATAGCGACATTCCAAAAAGGTAAAGAACAAGGCTAGAGAACAAGGGTCACAGTGGGGATTAATTAGAGGAAGATGTGAGTTAGGCCCTCACTGGACCCCTACAATCTAACTAACCAATGTAGAAGTATTAGCAAACTTAGATTCTTTATTCACCCAAGTAAGTGTAGAATGCAAATTTAACAGTGCTATTCACTGCCCTCAAGAATTTATACAGAGATAAGACAGGCTGCACTACCCCAACACTAGCCAATGTGGCCTCTCCAATAATATCCCTATCATAGGCCCAGAAAAGCTGACCCAAGTAACATAACAAGTGCACATAGCGAGGCAAGGAGGAGTGCTGTCTAGTGCTTCAAAGGTGGAAGAAGTAATACAGTTCCCCATTCCCTCAGTAACATGGGAAATTGTGAGGTTCTTGGGAATGTGTCAATTCTACCAAAAGCTTGCCCTACACTTTTGTACAGTTGTGCACCACTGAGAGGTCTACTACAGAAAAGCAGCAAAGGTAGTATGGACTGAGAAATGCCAAACTGCTTTCGAAAAGTTGAAGGTCACATTTACAAGTAAGCCAATGATTGCAGCTCCAATCTTTAAACAAGCTTTGAAAGTAACCATTGAGGCTTGTGGTGCTGATGCATGCTCTCCTTCAGGAAGATAGGTCCAAAATAGGGGGTTCAATCTGGAAGTACTCCATTGTAGAGAAAGAAGCTCTTGGTTTATCACTAGCTCTCTTCAACACTTCAAGATAATGTTTCAAGTGGGTACCGAGAGAACAAAACCTACAATGACCACAGCTTTTGTGGAAAGATTAAGACCTAGAAGCTAAGTTAATTTTATGTTTTTAATTTTTAATTATATTCCTTCAATTATACCACCTGAAAATTAACATTACAATGAAATCAAAATTGATTGCAAGCACCCTGTCCAGAATCTAGAGACTCATTTGGAATTGAAGAGGAACTGACCAAGGCTAAAAGAATGAAAATGTTTGAAAGTGTGTTTGTTGTTTTATACATTCACCTCTTTTTCACTCTTTGTAATGAAATGGAAAGGAATCTCATTTAATTCTTCTGGCAGGAAATGTGAGTTGCTGATGGGTCAGAATCTCTAAATATAATGAGCATTTTAGTCCTTAATTCCAAAATGTGTTTTTTGAAAAACAGGACTGGTACACAAATAAGATTTAGATTTATTGTCACATATACAAAAGTACAGTGAAAACTGTTTTTTCACATGTTATACAAACTATTTAACAAGGAATCAGGACAAAGGAACTTCTGTCAGCTGACAAAACCAAGAATCCAGCCATTCAACCTCCAACGTCAAGTGTTGCCATGCTCCGGCCCCACCTTGACACACTGAATACAACATAAAATTTTACTGAAGTAGTGCTCATCTTTCTCTCTTCTTCTTGATAACCACAGATCCAAAAGAAAAATCTGTATGGGGTACATTGGATACACCAACTAAAGAAGCTCAAATAAAACTTCAAACAGATTGAACCACAAGGGTAACAACGAGCTGATGACCCCCTGCTCAACAGAAAGTCACCCCCTGCAGATTACGACCCAAACAGGAGTTATGTTTTGATTTTTGCCTTTGACGAACACACAAGGACAGGGATTAAAAAGCCAGTTTCAACCCTATTCGAATGTGCTAGCAGAACAGAGCATTCACACATGTACTAGTCTGTGATCAAGCATGAGCATGCTGTGAAGGCCACAGTTGAAGCAGCACCCCCTAGTTAGCCCTGTAGTGCAGGTAAAGACCCTGCTTCATTCTGAGTGCTAAAGATCATCTAACCAGCAGGACAATAAAAAGAAGACTCTTTCTCACTCTGAGTGCTGCAAACTATTTAAAAAGGAATCAGGACAAAGGAACTTCAGTCAGCTGACAAAACCAAGAAACCGGCCACTCAACCTCCAACGTCAACACTGCTGGCAACCTCCACTGCTACAGCTGCCAACGGACAACTGTCTGTTCTTTGTGGACAATTCAGAGACTGATATTTTTAAACTTTTATTCTTTTGGACTCACCGCTTTTTCTAACTTTTTTTCTAACACGTATGTTGCATTACTAATTCTCCTTGCATTTAGGGATTAATAAATTGATCATTTTCATAGATTCGAGAGAGCCATTTAAATTGGATTCGTTTAAAACACAAGTTAATTTGGGCCTGAGAGATAGGTACCGCAAAAGGAGGTGGCCTTTTTCAAGTAACCTTGTTTTTTCCCTTTATTGATTCACGGGATGAGGGGCATCACTGGCTAGGCAACATTTATTGACCATCCCTAACTGCCCAGACGGCAGTTAAGAGTCAACCACATTGCTGTGGTTTTGGAGTCACAAGTAGGCTAGACCAGGTAAGGATGGCACTATCCTTCCCTGAAGGACATTAGTGAACCAGATGGAATTTCGCCTGACAATCGGGCAATGGTTTCACAATCATTGGTAGATTCTCAATTCCAGATATTTATTGAATTCAATTTCCACCATCTGCTGTGGGTCTCTGGATTAACAGTCCAGTGATAATACCACCAGGCCATTGTCTCCCCTGTCGGGAAGCAAGAAACAGGAGACTGAAAGTAGGCATAAATGGGTTGTTTTCTGTTCGGCAAGATGTAATGTGTAATACATCAGAGGGATCAATGCTGGGGTTTCTACATTTTACAAATTTCTAGAAATGGCATGGACGAAGGAACAAAATTTATGCTTACTAAATTTGCTGATGACTCAAAGGTAGGCAAGTCATTGAGTTGAGAAGATATATAAGAAAGATACAAAGATCTGGCCAATAGGCTATTATTAAGGATAATGTAAAATTGTTCTTATCGGCGATTAGAATGAAAAAATGAGCATGTTATCTCAACAGTGAGCGCATGCAAATGGATCTGGGTGTATTATTGCATGCTTGCAAATGTTGTGTTTAACTAGAACAGCAAGTAATTGGAAAGGCAAACAGACTGTTTTTACTTATTACAAAAGGAATTGAAAACAAAAGCAGGGAGGTTATGCTTCTGTCATATAGGATGCTGGTGACACCACATCTGGATTATTGTCCATAGTACTGGTCTCCTCATTTAAAGAAAAATATAAATACAGTGGAAGCAGTTTAGACTATCCTTGCAATGGAGGGCTTGTCTTTTGATGAAACTGCACTTTACTGCATACAGTCCCGGTGGTCACACTACTTATTGTATACAGTTCTGGTCACCACACTACCAGACGGATGTGGATGCTTTGGCCAGGGTACAGAAAACATTTACCAGGATGTTGCCTGGTATGCAGAATTTTAGCTATGAAGAAAGGTTGGATAGACTGGGTTAATGTATAAGATTGCAAATGGCATGGGTAGAGTGGAAAGTATGAGGGTGCAGGGGTCAATTACTAGGGGAGGCAATGGCCTAGTGGTATTATAGCTGGACTGTTAATCTAGAGAGCCAGATAACATTCCGGAGACCGAGGTTCGAATCCCGCCATGGCAGATGGTGGAATTTGAATCCAATAAAATATCTGGAATTAAGAATCTAGCGATGACCATGAATCCACTGTTGACAATTGGAAAAATCCATCTGGTTCACTAATGTCCTTGGGGAAGGAAACTGCCATCCTTGCCTGGTCTGACCTACACGTAACTCCAGACTCACAGCAATGTGGCTAATTCATTACTGCCCTATGGGCAATTAGGGATGGGCAATAAATGCTGCCTAGCCTGCGACACCATCATCTCGTTAATGAATAAAGGAATAAAAAAGGATACAGGTTCAAGGTGCAGGGTGGGGGCAAGGTGAGTTTAAAAGAAATGTGGGAGTCAAGTTTTTCACACAATGGGTAGTGAGTGCCTGGAACATGCTGCCAGAGGTGGTGTTGGAAGCAGACATAATTGCAGCATTCTAGAAGCACCTGAACGAATACATGAATAGGGAGGGATGAGAGGGCTACGGATCCTTCTAAGTGAAGACAGTTTTAGTAAGGAATGGCAAAATGTGTCGGCACAGGCTGGGAGGGCTGTAGAGCCTGTTACTGTGGTGCATTGTTCTTTGTTCTCTGAAAGACATTGTAACATGGCACTTAAAGTTCAAGATAATCAGGTAACAAAGAAATGTTGGACGAGCAAACTTGTATACTTGTATCTACTAGAGTTCAGAGGAGAAAGAGGTGATGGCTGAATCATGCAAGTTCCTGAGAAATCTTGACTGGTTTGATGTGGTAAGGATGTTTCCTCTTGTGGAGGAATTTAGCACTAGGGTCACTGTTCAAAACTGAAATGTTATCCATTTAAGTGGGTGATGAGAAGAAAAGGTCGACAGTTTACTGCCTTTTGAGGTAGAAAGTCTTTGAATAATTTTAAAGCAAAGATAGGTATATTCTTGACAAAAGAAACAAAAGAACAAAATCGGAAATCTGAAACAAAAGCAGAAATTGCTGGAAAATCTCAGCAGGTCTGGTGGCATCTGTGGAAAGAAATCAGAGTTAATGTTTCAGGTCCAGTGAGGGTTCTGAAGGAGGGTCACTGGACATGAAATGTTAACTCTGATTTCTCTCCACAGATGGCAACAGACCTGCTGGGGTTTTCCAGCAATTTCTGCTTTTGTTTCAGGTACATTCTTGTTAAACAAGGAGATGAAACGTTGTCTGGGCTTGGTGGGTATATGGAGCAATCAGATCAGCAGTGATTTTATCGAATGGTAGAGCAGACTCAAGGGGCCAATTGACCTACGTTTGTTCCTACACATATGTTGGTGTGTGCAGAAATATAGAGATATGCATTTATACTATTTCAAGTGGATTCATGGATAGTAAATTCAAATTATTCTCCATTGAAAAAAATTCTCCTGCAACTTCCTAACACCACAACATTAACACATTCAGAATGACTTCTCAAGCTCATACCAATAAGTTTCACAGCAAACTGAAACAACACCCAAACCCTACCTTTCAGTCCCAAACTTAGGTTTCAACAATTTCAGTTCAGGATTAATGGCACGCTCCTCTTTCTTCTTGGACAAAATGGAGGATGCAAAACACTTGGAAGGATGTACATCCATTGCTGGAGAAGTTACCATTGGATCCTAAAGAACAGAATACAACCATGTCCTGTGAAATATTGATAAGTACCTTTGTGCATTTGAATCTAATTTGTAATACTGACTCACTCAAGTCCTTTAACTTTGAGATTACTACCAGTGGATTTCCAAAGTGTCACTCTTCCAAGGCATGCCAAATTTAAAAATACAGACACTCACTAAAATCGATTCCCTGCAAGATCCATTAAAATTAAACTTAATGGCAGCTGGTATTAGTTAGCCCTAGCCATTTGAAATTAGGCTTGCATGGAGGTACACTAGCAAAAAAAAAAATCAAGGAAAACCCAAATTTCACAACCACACCAGGCATGTCCTCAGAGCAATTCACGAACTGCAAATTTTGTATATACTTATTTAGCCCCCTTTTAGTATTTTTTGGTGCACCAATTTAAAAAGAACTAACATCACACCTAAATGTTTTAAAAAAGATAAAGGTCAGTTTAATATACAACTATTGCTAAATTAAAAAGTAAACAATGACAGTTATTAGCTAAAAGATAGATGTAAAGATTGAACGTCATTACAGACTTATACAGACAAAACTAAGATCAGTTTCTGCCATCATTTCAAGCTTGGCTTGGTAGAATATTTCTCTTTCAGGTGAAAGGATTGGAAATTTGAAGACAAAAGTCTGCACATGGAATGGTTTCTGTAGTCAAATAATTAGAGGGTTCTGCCACAGATGGATTGAGTGTACCAGGTTTTAGTATAGAACAAAGACTCCTTTGTTTTGCTTTTATGGCATTGTAGGTTCTGGCACTTGATAGCCTGCTTAGTACAGTAGTGCCTTCCTCCACTTCCCTATTGAGAACCCACTCTCATAGCTGGTGCATCTCAGAATTCTTCTTGCAATTCCATCCAAAACAGTGGCTCACAGCCTGTCATATCAGTACCAAAACAAAATTCATGCTGTGTTAATTTCAAATGAGCCATTATTCTACAAGGTAAAATTAATTTTGTTGGAATTTCCTTTCCAATTTGTGTTTGGAACCTCCCAGTTCCCTGTTCTCTCAGAAGTTTTGAACTCTTAAAGACTTAGAAGGATCCATTGTGTTGTTACGGGTTAATTTAACTATAAATGTCTCCTTTTGTGATCAGTCCTGAGGTAATATCGTTCAGTAGCCTTTGAAAACACAGTGGAACTGACAGTTGTCTGCTGTGCCTATCATCTTAAAAGAACACTTGAAACTTAAAACAAAGAACTGTGGATGTTAGAAATCTGAAACAAAAACGCAGCAGGTCTGGCAGCATCTGTGGAAAGAAAGCAGATTCAATGTTTAAGCTCCAGTGACCACTCGGGACCCTACCGGATCCAAAACTTCGACTCTACTTTCTGTCTACAGATGCTGCCAGACCTAAGGAGTTTCTCCAACTATTTCAGTCTTGTTTCACTTGAAACTTAATTTAAAAGGATTTTCTTTTCAGGTTAGAGATTTTAAAGCTCATGAAGCAGATTTCTCCTAAAAATCTGCAATATCAGAACTTCACAGACATGAGACAAAGATGTTTTATAAATATGTAAAGAGAAAGGAAAACAAAGGCCCATTCAAGAGAAAAGAAACATGTGTTTGCAGAAGACTTAGAATGGATCATAATGAATACTTAGCATTTGTCTTCCAAAAGGAGGATTGTGCATGCTTGCAGTTATAGGGTTTGACGGTAAATTATCAGCATTCACCTCCATTAGCTCTACAAAACAAACTGCAATGTCAAGACTTAGCAAAAAGATCAAATTAACATGGAAATCCTGAAGATGCAGACTACTGCTTAGTGTACCACCCTGTTATGCACTAGGATTTCTACCACTGACCCCCACCCAAAAGGCAGTAATCATTTACAGTAATTCACATGGTGCAAATTTGCCTTTTTCCATTCTCATGTTGCTGTTAGAAACCCCACAAAAAAAATCATACTTTATTTAATCAAGTGCTACAGCTTCTCATAGCAACATAATCATAACTATTGCCGAGCATTCTAGCCCTGAAAAAATAATTTTGTTCTGGTGGAGTGCTGCTAAATCTTACCATTACGTTTGTAAGACATTTAAAATTTTTTTTCTGAAAGAAGTATTTTCAGAATATTTCACTTCTACCTTCACCTCTTGTCTTTGTCCTAATCTTTATTTTTCTCCATGTAACATTTTTCAAAAGCTTTTTGATTTTAGTGATACTCATTTCCTGGTTATTTGTCGGTAAGAATGTTTTAATGTGATCAGCTACTTCGACAGCTTAATACATCACTGCAGCTCCATGCTAGGAATCCACATTAAAACAACATTACAATTCACTGAGCCCACATATGAGAATAAATATTTCCTACCCGGTCAAATAACAGATAGTCTTCTGGAATAGTATTCAAAAGCTCCTTGTAAATCTCTTGGAGTTCTTCCCCATGGGACAACCCACTGTCCAGTTCTTTCATCATTACTGAGTCCACCTTTAAGAAAATTACAAGAAATACACTTTTGTCACTTAATTCTCATTTCTTTAACAAATAAACTCAATCAATACTAACAGGGACTTTTCGCTGTCTATTATGGCTGTCGAAAAATCAAAACATTTGCACATTTCAGGTACTCTTATTGCCATATGAAAACTATTCTTTTCTCCTTAACTAAGTAGATTTGAGAATTCAAAGAAACAAAAATGACAAAGAAAGAGTTCACAGACCATAAAATATAGGAGCAATAACAGGCCTGTCAACCTATTAAGTTTGCTCCACAATTCAATGGGATCATGGCTGATCTGATAATCCTCAAGTTTTCTTTCCTATCTTTTTCCCATTACCTTACTGACTAAAAATCTCAGTCTTAAACATGCTTAATGACCCAGACCTACAATTTTTTGTAATAAATAATTCCGTAGATTTACTACCCCCTGCGAGACGAAAGTCCTCCTCATCTGTATTAAATGGTGAGTACTTACTCTGAGATTATGCCCTTTGGTCCTAGATTCTTCCAAAGAGAGAAATAATCTCTCAGCATCTGCCTCATCAAGTCTCCAAAGATGTTTCAGTTTCAATGGAACAAAGGAACAAGAGTAGGCCATTCAGTCCTCTCGAAACTGTCCCACTGGTCAATGACATCTGGTTAATCTGTGGCCTAACTCAATATATTCATGGCTTTGGCCCATACCCTTTAATATCTTTGCTTAACAAAAAATTACCTACTTCAGATTTAAAATTAGCAACTGATCCATCATCCATTGCCATCTGTGGAACAGAGTTCCAAGCATTTACCATCCTTTGTGTGTAGAAGTGCTTCCTAATATCACTCCTGAATGGTCTGGCCCTGATTCTCAGATTTTGGCATCTAGTTCTAGAATCCCCAACTCGTGGGAATAGTCTAACTAACTTGTACTTCTTCTGTTTATATCCTGAAGACTTTGATCAGATTATCCCTTATCCTTCTAAATTGCAGAAAAAAATCAGGCCTAAATTTGTATAAAAACCAGAAGAACTGTAGATGCTGTAAATCAGAAACGAAAACAGAAATTGCTGAAAAAGCTAAGCGGGTCCCCAGAACCTTTCCTCAGACACTTCGGTCTCAGGAAGGGTCACTCGACCAGAAAGGTTAACACTGATTTCTTTCCACAGGTGCTGCCAGACCTGTTGCGTTTTCCCAGCAATTTATGTTTTTGTTTCTTAATTTTCATAATCTCTCCTCATACCTTGACTCCTGAAGTCCTGTGCCATTCTTGTAAACACTGTACTCCTTCCAAGATCAATATATCCCTTCTAAGGTGTAGTGTCTTGATCTGCTCAAAATTCTCCAAATGGGAGTACCATCTGGAAAGTACCCTGTTCAATCCTTTTTCAGTTTGAAATAGATAATTTCATACTTCTTACATTGAACCCCATCTGCCACAATTTTGCCCATTCATATAGTCTATCAATTCATTTAGTGCATCAAAGGTTTCAGTAAGTTGCCATTAATTTGTTTATATCCAATGAATAGAGATCAATTTAACCTCTACGCGTAAGAAAATAGTTGGGTTCAACTTAGTAAGTGTTTTTCGACTGGAACCAATGCCAAAATATCTTTTGTTAAATAAGGGAATCAAAACTATACACTGTATTCTAGGTGTAGTATGACTTGTGCTTTATATAGTTTTAGCAAGAGTTCCCTATTTTTCTACCGTACTTCCTTTGAAGTAATGTGCAACATTCTATTTGCCTTCACTATTACATGTTGAACCTGTATGCTAGCTTTACTGATTCTTATATGAATACACCCTAATGTCTCTGTGCAGCTTTGATATGATATTCAACTCTTTGATATGATAATCAGCTCTTCCATTCTTCCTGCCAAAATATCTGCCACATTTTCTCACATTATATTCCATTTGCCAAGTTTTTGCCCCCACAGTTAACCTTTCTATAGTCTTTTTGTGTCATCCTCACCACGTGTCTTCCTAACAATGTACTACAGCCAAATCAAGTACAGAAAGATTAACAAAAGGAAAGAAACCTTAGATTAAGACAGCAATAAAGTAGTAAGAACAAAAATATAAATTAAAAATTGACATTTTCAAACAGTTCAAAAGCAAGTTATCATCTGTTGGAATGAGACTGCACCAATTTCAGTCATTCCCTTTCTGACTTTGAGGAGTTGATTTACATTAGGTTAACAACCAGCACATCGTTAATAATCTTAGTTTCCCATTATACTTATCACAAAGTTAATGTCCAAATCAAACAAGCTCTTCAAAAGGCAATTATAACAAAAATGTCACTTGCACGAAGCAAATGATAAAGTGACCAACGAGTAAGCTTGAATATCCCATCACTTCTCCTCAACCTCTGAACTTGCTGCATGATCTATCCATTGATAAATGCATGCTTTGTTAAATCACCATTAGTTTCTCAGCAAGATCTGTTACATGCTTTAATCAAAAACAATAATCTTTTTACAATGAATAAATACCTCTCCCTCAATGTGATCGTATACAACAGGATATATCTGGAGATAGACTGTGTCAATAAACTTTCTGTCTGAAATTCGAACATCTGCTGTTCGTGCTATCATCTTTTTGGACACCCTGATGTTGACAGTGGCAGGCTGCGCATGCTCTGTTCCCTTTTGTCGTATTCTCCGATTTAGTTTCTTTCTTTTCTCTTCCTCCTCAAGTTCCTAAAAAAGAAATCTCTTCCATAGATTAACTTGCATCTCGAACAAATGTAATTATCCATGAAATCTGCATTAGAGTTTAATTTTCTTTGCCCTACCCTCAGTTGTAGCCAGGTTATTTAATCTATTTGATTCATGATTTTATTGGGAAGTGAATTATAAATATACTTTGGGCAAATCAGAACTAATGCTCAGCTCCTGTACAATTTATTCCTTCAACGTTCATGCAGGGTAATTTATTAAAAATGATCTATTCAGAAGAATAATGCATTGTCTTACTCAGTCTAAGTCTTCCTTTTGAAATATTCATCTTGTTAAAATACTGATTATTTGGACACCCTTTATAAAGTAATGCATACAATGTACATCATTAAAACAACAACTATTTTTCAATTGTATTACACATTTGTGTGGAATGTTAGGATCTAGGAATAGTTATTGACAGTGATTATTAAATACTTCAGAAACCACAAAGTATCAGATGCTGGGATCATTAAAAGTGCACAGTGCATCTGGCAGGGCTTAAATTAAATAAGATGTGAATAGAATTAGTGACAATGTATATGTGCATTAGGAACAAGTATAACTTTTGCACTTAATTAGGTAAAGGGCAATAGTGTTGCAAAGTGGGCAAGAAATGCTGGCTCAGCCGGTGATATCCTCATGCCATCAGCAAATTTAAAAAAATCTTTTACCCTTAGAACATTGATTCAAAATCAGTCAAGACTGTAAGAATATGACATTATCTCTGATGGCTGCAAAGGCCCAATATCACATCACTTGGTAGTCTCAAATTTGTTTCCAGCCAGTCCAAACCTACAACATAAAACAGATCCTAGCATGACACAACCACCAATTTGCCCCAAGGCTGCAGTAGCAATAATCGCTCTATAGCAGTGGTCATGCCATGTGCATCAAGCCATCCTATATCTGATACCGATGCTAGGTGGGAGAACTTTAAGAAATGCTCTTTTGCAACACACGTGTTGATAACTAAAGCATTGCTGAAAGGTTTTCTAACTAAAGCACTGCAGCCAAAAAAACACAAATGAAAGACATATCTGCAAGTGGCACACAGATACTTCACTAAATACATCTAACATAGTATTTGTTTCTACCATATAATTTGCACTTATGTACTGTTATGATTCCTGAAGAGATTGATAACTTTTGAAATTATATTTAAGTTTCCAATGATTGACTGCAAGATCATACAAGAATTCAAGTTTGAAGATTTTTACTGTAACAAACAAGCTAAAAGCAGCACTGATGTTTAAACAATCAGCAGGCAAATATTAGTCTAAACTACAGCAAAAGAAACTGCCCGTTTAACTTCCAACGTAACCAAACATCCTATGCCATGGATTTATGTTATGCTGTCCCTTCTTTATTGTCCAGGAGCCAGTCCATATTTATGCTCAGTTCCTGATGATCTCTTTTCTTTTGCTAGACAGCCATCTGCTAATCACAGGAATGACTCCAGTTTACACTGGGGAATACTTCACTCCAGCCCAAGTTAGGGCTACCAGCCTCCTTCAAATCTTCATTAACCCGGTCTCCTCAATGTGAGTGTGAACTCCCACCACACATCCACCCCAAGGTCTGCATGTTGAATCAACAAACTCAGTATTTTCTTTGCTTCAGGTGCAGGACTGCTGTCTCCATCTCCTGCTCTCTGTTTCTCAGATGGCTGAAGATTTATTTATGTCTGAGGGTCAATGATGTTGTAAGAAACTGAAATCCAATATGATTACTGTACTCTGTTGACCCTTCTGCTCTCAAAGCTTATCACCCTGACAATGTGATTCACATACCCTGGTAGAAATAATAATGGACCATCTTCTTAACACCAAATTCCATTCTCCCTTAGAATTAAACTGACAACTGAAATCATATTTGTTTATAAAACCTGACCATTTTAACATTTGCCTGTGAGTCTTGGAGACTAACCATTTTTCAGTCAATTTAACTGCTCTTCTCATTGTCTACGAGTGTGAACATCTTGTACCTTTTTCACAGTATGTCAACCAAGGCAATCCAAGCTCATAGAAAGAAGGCTATTGTTGGTTGTTGAGTAGAATTCAAAGACTCCTTCATCGTTCCATCCTACCTTAAATTGAAGAGGCAGTTCCAAAAAAAAATCTTACAAACATTTAATTCATAACTGTACCATCAGTATTTTCTCTTGCGTGTATTTTTTAACTTCCTGAGTCTGATCATATGTGAGTGCTTGAATCAGGGGAGGAAGGCTTGTTTCAGGATCACTGTCTCCTCCGTCTGGAGTGGAAGTTTCCAACAGCCTGTATAAAGGTAATAAATATGTTACACAAATTATATTCATTGATTATAAAAATTAAAATTTTGATATTCGAGACATTGTGTTGGATCTCCTCGTTTTTGGTCGACCCAATTACACCATCCTATGGCAGATATGCCAAGGATGTCTTCCCTGGTGCATATACAAAATGGAGTTTTTGGTGTACCAATTCTCATTGTTTTATCTGCTCTCCAAAATGACTGTCTCAAACAGAAACATTGATCCAAGTCCAACAGAGTAAGGAGGAAAGATATGATCCAGATCCAATGTTGGGAGAAGATAGAGTATTTAATCTTCATCCAAGCAGATGTGAAAGTGGTGCAAGGCTCAGAGAGAACATAATCCCAAACTGAGGAGAAAAATTTGGGTCAATGGAGAAACAAAGGCTAAGACCCCAACTACATCTCAGGCATGACCCCTGAAGACTTGTACTCCAGACCTAGCTCTGCCCCTCACCAACCTGTCCCAGTACAATCACAACAAACACAAGTACCTTACAAACTGGAAACGTACCCTGGCATGCCATATTTACAACGAACAGGAAAAATCCAAGCTACCTAATTACATCATCAGTCAAACAAGGTGTGACTACACCATGACGTTGAGAATATAGAGGGTAGTTAAAAAGGTGTTTGACTTGCTTGCCTTCATTGCTCAGCCCTTTCAGTACAGGAGTTAAGAAGTCATGTTGAGGTTTTACAGGATATTGGTGAGGTCTCTTCTGGAATACCATGTCCAGGTCTGTTCACCTAGTCATAGGAAGGATATTAGCAAGCTGGAGAGAGGTCAGAACAGACTTGCCATAATGTTGCTGGGTATAGAAGGTTTGAGTAATAAAGGAAGGTTGGATGGGTAGGGACTTTTCCACTGGAGGCTGAGACACAACTTGATAGAAGTTTATAAAATAATGAGAGGTATAGATAAAGTTAATGGTAGTTGTCTTTTCTCTGGGATGGGGGACTTCAAGAATGTGGGCACATTTTTAAGGTGAGAGGAGACAGATTTAAAAAAGACATGAGAGGCAAATTTTTTTACACACAGGTTGGTTCGTGTGTAGAATGAACTTCCTGAGGAAGTGGTGGGAGTGCTTACAATTACAATGTTTAAAAGATGTTTGGATACATACATGAATAGGAAAGGTTTGGAGAGATATGGGCCAGGAGCAGGCAGGTGGGACTAGTTTAGTTTGGGATTATGTTTGGCACAGATTGGTTGGACCAAAGGGTCTGTTTCTGTGCTGTATGGCTCTTCAACTCTAAGAAGTGTATTTTGTCTGGTTTCTTTTTATATAGAAAGGTTGAGACAAAGGTGTCAAGAGAGCTTCTCAAAGCCAATACAGTAAACAGCTTGTGAGGCCTTAGGTGTCTTTTTTTGTAAGAGTTGGAACAATAGAAGCAACCTGAATGGGTGGGGTCAAGCTCCCATGGAACCAGGATTTTTAGTTTTAGCTTTCTGCAGCTGCTGGGATTTTGAAGCGGGATGCAGAAGCTCTTATTCCTCTCTCTGTTACAGAAGGAAGCTGGGGTTCACTTCCTGCTGCTAGAATAGCATGGGAGGCAATCGATTTTACAGAATTTGCTTTGGCCAAGTGTGTGTTTATAGGATGTTACTACATTGGAATAGTTAAGTAGTAGTACTTTATATACACATACATACATATATTTACGGGGCAGCACGGTGGCTCAGTGGTTAGCACTGCTGCCTCACAGCGTCAGGGACCTGGGTTTGATTCCACCCTCGGGCGACTGCCTGTATGGAGTTTGCACATTCTCCCCATGTCTACGTGGGTTTCTAGGGTTGAGGTGACAAAGTGGCAAATCACATTGGTGTCACCCCACAAGCCCTGATTATTTGTCATATTCAATTAGAGAAAATCCAATCATCTCCTGTTGGTGTTCAATACCATTACCACCATTGAATCTATCACTATCAACATCTTGGGGGCTTACTACTGACAAAAGCTGAACTGGAACAGCCATTTAAGTACTGTGGCTACAATGCAGGTCAGAGATTATGAATTCTAAGGCCAGTAATTCTTATATTGCCTCCCCAATGCCTACCATTCATAAGCTACAAGTCAGAAGTGAGACAAAATACTCTCCACTTGCCTGGACAGGCACAGGTAAGAACATAAGGTAATATTATTCAAGTGAAAACAGCCTACTTGATCACTACCCCATCCCACACTTTCAATATTCACTCCCTTCAACATTGACATACAGTGATAACATTTACAAAATGTACTGCAACAATTCACCAAGAGAATTTCAACAGCCCTATCTGAACATATGTCTTCCACCACTCGGAAGGTCAGGGCAGCAAATGGATGGAAACAGCCCAATCCCCAGGTCCCCTTCTGACGATGTACCATCTTGATTTGTAAATATATAGCCTTTCTTTCACTGTTGTAGGGTGAAAATCCTGGAACTCCCTCCCCAGCAGCACTGTGGGTGTACCTACACCCCAAGTGCTGTAGCTTTTGAGACCAATTCCTTCTGAAGGGCAATTAGGCGTAGGCAACAAATGCTTGCCTAGCCAGTGACACCCACATTCTATTCACAATCCATGACCTGACGAGTTTATTAAAAGCCAACTTTTGTTAAATTGTCTCAACTTTTTCCAAGGGATTTTACAGCAAAGCCAATAGCACAAAAGTTGATGTTTGTAATAATTCACTTGATGTCATATAATGTCTGCCTATAGGGTCTTCAACACTTGACCCTATGGAGGACCAAGGAATCACTGACAGCAAACTGAGCCTGACAGCCCCATAGGACTGAGATCAATCAATTAAACATCTTAGAACATTAAGGGATACAAAGATAGCTCAGCTGTGCCAAAATCCAATTTCTGTATGTTCAAGTGTATCAGGGATACTGGCGGTGAGGGTGGGTAGGTGGAAATATTCAATTCCGCCCAGCAACAGAGGACAAGGCTTATTGCAAGGTTCCTAATAGATGACACAGATGTCTTCGAGAATCACTTAACAGGAGTTCAAGTAAGACACACATTTATGTTAAGGAGACAAAGAGTAGGCTCTCAAATAAATCCACAGAGGCTGGTATCCATCACCATGCCAGCCTTTATTTACACATGATCAGCCCTTGACTTTAGTACTGCCTCATTCAGTGCCAGCTACCAGAGTGTCCACATCTCTGACATTCCCCTTTTTATCTGTCAGTTAGGGTTCCCAGATTGGACCACATTAACAGCCCCAATCAGGGAACTCATATTCTGTGAGACCCAGCTGGCTGATCTCGTTACAATCACTCCAGACTCCATGTTGTAAGTGCTGATTTTTGGTTAACCTGCAAGAAAGGGAACTGAATGATATGCATCCTGTGCAGGAACTGTGAGCAAATCCCAATAGCAGTAGGATATCTGCACTGCTAGAACTCTGGCTACATTATAAGATTTATTAGGCAGATACATGTTGCATTCAGGGCATAGGGAAAATCCAGGAGATTATGGACAGCTCAAAAGTAGTTGAGTGCCACTCATAGGTAAATATATAAGAATTGAGACAGAAAAGCCAACAAGCAATATCTGCTTGAGTCAACTGGGTAAAATTAGAACATGGGGAAAACACAGAAAAGATCTAGATCGAAGAGCTGTTAGCGAAAAGCTGGAGCTGTGCCTGGAACTATGAACTGGAGTGAAGTTTTCAGGGTCCAGGGGAGCAGTGATCCAGAAAAGGAGCCATCAGTGAGACAGTCCATGATGGAGAGACTCTTGAGATGGAGTTTCAAACCAGATTAGCAAACATGAAGAATTATAATCTCTTGTGAAGTTTAATGCGATCTGTTGGCCCCACTTGGTGAAGGCACTGCTTCCTCAGAGGAACACACTCAGAGACAGGTTTGTAGGACTATGAGTGGCTCAGCTGTACTGCAGCAAACGAATAAGAAAGGAAAAGCAATAGCAGTCAGGGATTCATTAATTAGGGGAACAGTCAGATGTTTCTGCAGCTATTGAAGTCACTCAAGTACAGTACGTGGCCTCCCTGGTACGAGAATCAAGGATCACAGTTTGGCTTCATGGAGATGACAAACAACCAGAGGTCAGGGTCCACATTGGTTATAATGCATTGGGTAGAAAGGGTGATGTCAGCCTGCAAACATCGGAATTCGGAATTTCGGAATTTCGGAAGCAAGCTAACAAAAATAGGCAGCAGCAGGACCTCAAAAGCAGTCATCTCTGGATTGCTCCAATTGGAGAATAAAGCATGGTTGGAAAGATGGTACAGGAGGAAGAGATTTAGAAGGACACTGGTGCCAGAGGACATGACTCCTGCACAAGCCAGATGCATTGCGGCCAAACAGAGCATGGAGTCAATACTTGCATGCATTTGGCTAGTGCTGTTGGACACTAACTCTGCAGGGTCCGAGACCAGGAAATAATTTCAGGGAGGAATATTGGGTAGCACAGAATACTGGGAGAAACAGATGGCAGTAGATTAGGCAATAGTAACATAACAGACAAAGTCTAAGTAAGGGACGAAGAAATGAAGTCTAAATGAGGGTTATATTGTAGGTATGTGAATGTACCAAATACAGTAAATACAATCGATTAGCTGCAGGTTTAGATTATCATGTGGAATTAGAATGTTGCGACGATAACATCGACCTAACTCAAGGAATGTCAAGTCTGGAAGTTAAAAAAAATTCTCTGGACAAAGTATTCAGAAAAAATAGGAAAGGAAGAAGAGGAGAATGGTGGCAGTATTGGTTAAGGACAGCATTGCAACGCTGGAGAATGAGGTCCCAGAGTGTCCAAGGACAGGAGCAACTGGCTAAGGTGTATAATTACATTGCTCAATATAGCCTACAGACAATCATCTAATAGAAAGGTTTTAGAGCAGCAAATGTGCAGGGAAATTACAGAAGTGGAAATATTTTAGAGTAGTTAGAATGGAGGACTTTAACTACTACAAAACAGATGGGGATAGTTGTACTGTAAAAGGAACAGTGTGGGAAGTGTTCATAGGTTGTACTCAAGAGAATTCTCTATATAGCAGCAGATGTCCAGTTCAACAAGAAAGGCGGGCACTGATGGATCAAGGTTCTTGGAAACGTGGTAAGCCATGAATGTGAAGTAGTAGTGGGGGAATACCCAACAGACAATGCTCATTGTATCATAAGGTCTAGGCCAATGGTACAGAAGGTCAGTGCCCAATCCAGAATACGAACAATAAACTGGGGACAGCCAACTTCAATGGGGCAAGAATGGAGCTAGGCTGGATAGACTGCAACCAAAGGTTGGTGGGTAAAACTGTAGCTGAACAATGGGCTACCTTCCAAAATAAAGAAACAGTTCTGGCACAGTCAAGGAATACTCTTCAAAAAGGAAAGATCGGGCAAAGAAACACAAATCTCCCTGGATGAGAAAGCACATAGAAATTGATGAAGAAGAAAAGTTCACTTACGACACATCAGTTCAAAAATACAATCGAGAATCAAACTGAATATAAAAGTTTCTTAGGTATAAAAATAAACAGAGATCATGAATAGAGATTGACAGGGCACTCCAGAGCCTAATCTGCACCAAGCCCTCAGGGCCACAACTGCACCAAGGCCCCATGCTATAAAGTGAGAGTATGGTCAAATTTATCATACCCTGATAAACTCCAAAGGATTAAGACTTTGCACATTTTCCATAGGTTTTGCAGAATATCTGAGGCTATAATAATATTATTGGATGTAATGATATTTTGGCAAGAGAAGTTAAAGAATAGTTTGCTTAAATTTTAAAATGCTAACAATTCACCTTTGGGTCTTTTCAACAGATGGAATGCCATAACAGAACATGGCAGGCTGAAGTATATAAAAAGCTTTTACTTCATTGTGCTTCACAGAATTATTATTCACAAGTCAATTTTATAGTTTCATAACTAATACAAAAAATACATCATTTATCAAATACAAGTTCAATAGTGAATGTTATTCAGGAACTAAATCGGATGAAATAGATGTTCTATTTGATGGTCTCGAACTACCATTCCAAACCCACTCTGTAGCAACTTTAAACGAGCTGTTCTAACAGCTGCCTCAGTAATATAAACTAGACAAAACCTTATAACACACATCGGGCTCTGAAGTGATTTTAGAGACCTAGTGAGCAGTGCACAGCCTGTAAGGGAAGAAGTAGAGACAGGAAGAGGCATTATAGTATTACTTCATCCATGTCTGGGCCTGAGCTGCTTCACAATATTCTCCATGTTGACTCACTATATCCCACACCCTACCCTCGTCTTTTCCACTTGCTAGCGTGCAATTTCTCATTATTGACTGCCAACAATCATCCAAACTCCTCTTAATGAAGGTCAGTGCAAAGCAAATTCAATTAATCACAGCTGAGGCCTGAAGTCCAGTGGGGTTGGGCTAGGAAGGAGTGAAGACTGAGAGTCAGAAGATCTGCTGGGGGAAGAATCAGATGCAAGGGGTGCGGTATCATGGAATCCCCACAGTGTGGAAGCAGGCCAATCAGCCCATCGAGTTCACATCGACCTTTCAAAGAGCATCCCACCCAGATCCAGCCCCCTACCCTAACCCTACATTGCCCATGGCTAACCTGCACATCCCTGGACCCTACGGGGCAATTTAGGATTGGGACAAAGCAGGCTGATCACCTGTTTTAGTGTGATCTTCACACACGTTCATGTAAATGAGATCACTTGTGATTGCGAGCGTTGTATGGGTAAGATTTTTGCAGCAGTTTTGGAGTGTACTTTGATTTAATAAAGAACATTCGGGAAAAAAAAAACACTGTCCTACCGAACTGTACAACTGCTCTCTCATGAGAGAGAGAGAAGTGGTTGTGGTTTAACATTAGTGTCACCACCCCTCAGAGTAGGGGAGAGATTGAGAAGGGCAGTCTTTTATGGTAACCTCAGCTGGAGCAGGAATTATCATCCAGTCCCTACAGTGTTAAAGCAGGCCATTCAGCCCATCAAGTCACACTGACCCTCCAAAGAGCATCCCACCCAGACCCGCCCCCCACCCTATCCCTACATTTCCCACCCTAGGCACTATGGGCAATTTAGCATAGCCAATCCACCTAACCTGCACATCTTTGGACTGCGGGAGGAAACTAGGGCACCCACAGGAAACTCAGGCAGACATGGGGAGAATGTGCAAACTCCACACAGACAGTCGTTTGAGGCTGGAATCGAACCTGGGTGCCTGGCGCTGTGAGGCAGCAGTGCTAAGCACTGAGCTACCGTGCCGCCCCACACTGTTGATGTCACTTTGCATTGCAAATGAATCATCCAGCCAACTGAGCTAATCATTAACATTTGGTATATTCCATTGTTAAAACTGCCTTTTTTTTTGATATACACAGTAAACTCAGTGGACTACAGAAAATGGGAATAAAAGCCTTCAATATCACTGAGTAGGGCAATTTAGTTAACATAGTAGTGCTTACTTCTGGAGATCATCAGCAACTGATGAATATTTTTTATTATTTCTTTCAGATTTTGGGACTTTGTCGAAGCTCTGCAAACCAGAAGTATATCCAATGGTACCAAGATCCTCTGCAAAAAATGTTCCTATTCTTAGATTTGGATTGGGTTGCAAACTCTGAAAAATAAAGAGTGTATGTAGTGAATCATTCTATTTCGAATAGGTCTCATTCATCTACATTTTCTTTCTGTGAATGGTCAAATCAACAGAAGTAATAAGCATCTCACCGTGAGACATTAATGTGACATATTTAAACTGCTAGATTAGAATTTCCAAGCCCCAGAAACAACTGGTCAAAGCTCTTATAGAGTCACAGGGTCATAGGGCATGGAAACTGACCCTTCGGTCCAACCATTCCATGCCGAACATAATCACAAACTAAACTAGTCCCACCTGCCTGCTCTTGGCCCATATCCCTCCAAACCTTTCCTACTCATGTACTTATCCAAGTGTTTCTCACCAAAACAAGTCAATTGTGGTCCAGTTTTAAACCCCTGATATTTCCCTGACTCTTGAAATGATACCAGAGCTATAAATAGTTGTGAATATGATTTTAAATAACTTCCCATTATGAATATTACCTTTAGATTTATATGCTGCTCTTGCTGTAAATATTTTATTAATAGTTGTTCTTTTTGCTCCTTTGAAAGAGTAGAGGTTCGTACTGCAGCAACTATAAACAGAAGAGACAATGTTAAACTTGGTTAGACATTTGTGAAGATAGTGCTTGAAAAATATTTCATGATCAGTCTGTTAGATCAGCCAAGCAATGAATAATAGTTGAGACAAATTTTTTTTAAGCAGTTGAGATTTCCCATGCCAGGACCAATAGCAGGATCTATAATTTCAGTAATGGCCAGCATTTTACCAGCAGTGACCAGAGACCAATGTCCAATGATGGCAGCAATCTGCCTCACAAAGCTACCAGCTGCAGGTTGAAGAGTATTTCCATGATGATGCATATTAAAAGACAGGTATGTTTATTTTAAAGAGACAGGAAGGCAGGCTCTTACCATCAGGGTTAGGGTTTCAAGTTCACCATCAAACAGGTGGGCCAATCACATTCATAGTTTACGAAAGAGCTATAAAGAGGACCCATTACATCCAGTGAACATACTGGCAGAGAGTTTATGAGGATACTTCAGTTGATGTAGTGTAAGTGCACTTTGAAAAGACATTTTGGAAAATGACACATGATAGGCTTGCCAAGAAAATGATGCCCATGCAATAAAAAAGCCAGATACTGATGGGAAAATAGACTAGCAGTGAATGGGTGTTTTTGAACAAAAGGGAAAGTAAAAAATGAATGACTTAGACCTGAGTGTACAGGACCTAATTTCAAAACCAAAACCTTAGAATATTGTTAATTATTTCTATTGTCAACAGTTCGGAAAGGGAAATGAATGGGCTCTTGAAAGAAATAGAACTGCATTCAGAGGGGATCAAGAGAGAGATGAGAGGGTTTGGATTGCTCCACTGGGAACCAGCATGGACTCAATGTGCTGAATGACCTTTTACAATGCTGCATATGACTTTGACTCTGACTCTTAACACACACCCCTCTTAATTCTAGCCTTCCTGCTTCCAACCCCATCACCACAGGACTAGTGAAATTCAGCAATGCATATCTACTTTCACAAGAACATATGAGCAAGAGTAGGCCATTTAATGCCAGAAGCCTATTATACCATTCAACAAGATAATGGCTAATTTGCAATTTAACTCCACATATCCATGCCTGATTCAATTTCTTAATAGCTTCTGTTAACATAAGTCTACTACCCTGATTTTAAGTTTATAGTTTATTTAATATCGATTACTATCTGCATAAAAGTATTTTAAACCGCTGCCATTCTTTTTGTGCAGATGTGCAGAATTTATTTGAGACGGAAGCGGTATTACCAATTTTAGCAGGTATGAAAGTGGATAAATCCTCAGGTTCAGATGAGATATACCCAAAGCTAATGTGGGAGGCAACAAAGTAGATACAGAGGATCTGACATTAATTTTCAAATCCTCTCTGGCTACAGAAGGATACCAGAGATCTAGAAGTCAGGTAACACGGGTGTTAGGAATAAACCAGGAATCTACAGGCCTATGAGTCTCACATCTGTGGCAGGGAAACTATTGGAAAAATCTGACTGACAGGATTAATCTGCACTTGGAGAGGCAAGGATTAAACAAGGATAGTCAGTATTGCTTTGTAAAGGTGGGGGTCATGTCTACACCTTTGATTAAATTTTTGAGAAGGTGACCAGGTCCATAGCGCAGTTGATTTAGTTTACGTGGACCAAATCAAAGTCTGTTCTAGAATTGGTATCACCTGTTCAAATTCAGGTATTAGAGGCTCCTGACTGATACCAAGTCTTACCAGTTAATTACCTCTATGAATTAATACAAGCCTCCATATAGTCCTTGTGCTGAACTTGATAGAAATTATTTGTCATTTTAAATATTTTTCTAGTAATGCCTTTTCTTCCTCTTCCCAACATTTCCACAAAGTCTATTCCACAGTAATAAACCTTTTTGAACAAAAACAGAAGTTGCTGAAAAAGCTCAGCAGGTCTCACAGCATCTGTGAAGAAAAAAATCAGAGTTAATGTTTCGGGTCTGGTGACCCTTCATTGGACCGAAACATTAACTCTGATTTTTTTTCCTTCATAGATGCTGCCAGACCTGCTGAGCTTTTCCAGCAACTTCTGTTTTTGTTCCTGATTTACAGCATCCGCAATTCTTATGGTTTTTATAAATCATTTTGAGGTTGTTTGAGTGATGTCTGTTTCTAAGACTCCTGTGTTACACTTAAGGCAACCGCTAAGCAACACACACAAAATGCCAAAAGTAATCACTCTCAGCTTTTCATTTATTTCTATAAACATTATATCTTCTCTGCTTGGCCCTTTCCCCTTGGTGACCAATACAGGTGATCCCCGATTCATGAACATCCAACTCACAAACAAGATCTCATAGTAATATTAATTTTAAGGATCCAACATGCAAATATTTGCTTGTACTGACAAATGACTATTTAATATCGCACCGTATTATTTTCCAACTACTGGCTAAAACAATTTATGAACGTGCTCAGGAATGGAATCCGTTTGTAAGCTGGGGACTGCTGTATTAAAAACATTGTGTGTACAATCCTTATACTGCTGATCATAGCACAGCTGGTAGAGTGGAAGCAGACTACACCACCATGTGAATTTAAACATGTCATTTTAAAAATATTTAAGTAGAATGATTACTAATTGTATATCCATTGGATTTAATTATACGCAGTGGAGGACATATGGGCTTTAACTTCAGCAGATATAAAGAGAAGTTTACAAACTACAATGAGGTAACGGAGGTTTGGTAGTAACATTTTTGTATTGTTTCACTTTGTAAATAAATATTAGACTAAATAAAAATTGCCTCCTGTACTATCCAACTGGCATTTTGCAATTTAACACTAATCGAAATTCAGAAGAGTTGGAATAAAGATTGGAGTTAGAAAACAGTAAAGGCCCCATTTTTGTGCTCAAGCAGTTGCCATTGACCTCAAGGAAAGCTGGCTGCAAAAGTTTAGTGATCCTTCCAGTCTGATGTTCTCCTTTCTGATAACAATTGAAATCTTGAGCCAAGAGTAAAGGGATAGAATAACATCCAGCAGCAGTGATTTTAGCCAGCAGATAAAGAATCATTCACATCAGAGTATTTGCATGTAGCAAACCAGTGAGTTAAAAGCATTTTATATACTTCTAACTTAAGATTTTTGTGAAATAAATAATTGTTATTGACTAAGTCAAAATTCCTAATCCTGACGATTTCACCATTATTATCGCAGTATATCTGAGCCATTGCTAAATGCTTACTTTCCATTTGCCTACGATCAACAGCTGATTCAATTTGATGAGGGAACATATTATAAACTTGTGCTTTGTTCAGCTCCGGCATATTTTCATTGATCTGTTAAAAAAAATTACACAAGTGTTGGAAGAAAATAGAGAATTCACCTTACATTTAGTTGAACAAAGATCTACATTCATAATTTAATAAATGACTAACTTCTTGAAGATCTGTTTCTACAGTTTGTTCTCGTGGTGGTGGTGTTTTCTTAGGTCGGCTGAGACTGAAAAGCTGCTTCATTGAAAAGTTGGCTTCAGGAGACATTGATTTTCTAACCATATGTTTATATCTTTTTAAATATTCAATTTCAGATTCTTCATCAACAACATCTGTCGATTTGCGTGAAGCCTTGATTTCTCTAGATATCCAACGCTTTATAGCTGATAAATTCAAACTTTGAAAAAAATCATCAGAAAATAGAGTTGAAAACAAACCAAAGTCTAATACTTAAATCATTATTTCTATTATATCAGACTTCTTCTCCTCTCTGTAACTTTCTCATTACTCTGATCTGAGCATTTCTGTACAATATTTTCAAAATAGCAATACAGAGGTAGACATTTAAATTCCATCATAACAAATTTTGAAATCAAATTCAGCATACGGTAATATAGTAACTAGCAAAGTAATCCTGGCTGCTAGACTGGCAGAAAATCACATGCTGGTTCATTAAATCTATCATCCAATGACTAGTGCTGCTGGTAACTGGTCTGAATCACAAGTGATTCATGTATCTAGCTGATTGACAACTTAACATTCTGAGAAGTGATTCTGCAAGTTACTGAACTGTACAGATTATAAACCAGTAGGGGAAGAAGGTCCGTTAGCAGAGAACTGGCTGAAGGAGGACAAAAGGATTAACAGATATACTTAAACAATAAATACAATCATCTCCGAAGGGAAAAGGAAAAGTGTTCTTGCTCACTAAAGTACATTATGCAGTTTGTGAATTACAGCCGTTTTCGTCCTTACCTGCACTTCCTCAATCTTCCATATTTGTTTGTGCCTATCTTCTACAGTCCATCAACTATGAATGTATTTAAGCTACCACACAACATAGAAAATTATAACTCAAGCAACTTGAATAAGTGGTACAAACAGACAGACAGTTACCACACAGTTGCCATTCAAATATGAATCAACAGAATTGGAGGGGGAGGAAGAGAAAGGAAAGAAAGTGCACAACATGTGTATTTGAGGTACTCACCTTCAGAAACATTAGCACCTCAACAGTATCACAATGAAATAACACAAACCTATGCACACATTTACTTTACAGGTGGTTCCATCACATGCGAAAGATAAAAATATAAATGCTAACATGTTTTCTATCAATATTAAGCAGATAACTGAGATCAGCTTCAAACAAGCTCTTAACTAAGATAATTTATTCAAACACATATTCTAGTCACCAAAGACCAAGGGAGACATCAAAGCATTTACAGGCTGACATTGAGAAGAGTCACTGGGTTCATTCTTATTGACAATAAATTCAGTTAAAAAGAAAAACTGGAGAAACTCTTCTTGAAAGAGAAGGAACTAACTGAGGTATGATTGTATAGAAGCATTGAATATAATTAAAGGAATGTGAAAAGCAAATTTAAAATAATTAAATTTAAACTATGAATAGGGCAAAAGAGGACAATGGTTCAGACGAGTAAATTGTAAATTTAGCATTGTTATCAAGGTCTTCATAAAAAAAGAATAATCAACATTTAGTATTGAGTTTCGAAATGGGTCATCCAGCTAATAATCTTGAAATCATTCACAAAAAAATGAGATAGGACAATAAATGGAATGAATAGATGAATTACGATGAGCCAAATAAGCTCTTTCACCCCTAATCTGTAACAACAATTATTTGTTTTAACTCAATTATTTGTTTTTTCAGTTGTAAGATCTGAATATAAATAACTGCTGGCCATCACATACTTTTTAAATGTAGTATGAAAACTGCAAAACATTTTGTCATATCTCATTATAAATTAACTAGTTGTGCAAACTTTTGTTGCATCTCAAACTATTTTCTATAGTTCGATTTTATGTGAAAAGATTATATAACAAAGCGGAAAAGAATACAAACAGGTGCATTAAAACGGTAAGGCCATGCTTATTTAAGTTGAAAAACTTACTATTTTGTGCAGTCAACAGTAAGCTGAGCCTTTAGTCTACTAAGATTAGCTTCATCAGTGAATATGGAGCGCTGTCTTACTACATCCACCATTTGAAGATAGTGAAGGAATAACTGTTCACAGACTGTGATGATGTGTGTGGTAATTCGTCTGCTGAGTTCTTTGTTTTCCAGGTTTGTCAAAGTAACGTCATCAGAATGGTGCAAAAACTCCTCCCAAAGCATCTTTACATCTGCTAAAATCATTCCTCCCTAACAATAACAATTTCAACTTCAAATTAATCTGGTCAGAAGCACAGAATGCTTTTAAAATAATATTGCATAATTAGTTCAAAAGAGGTACTGCAAACTTTTAATTAACTGGCACCTGTGGGATCAGGAATGTACTGATTGATCAAATACTCAGATTGATCAACAGGTCCAAATGATCAGTGTAAACACACACATCAATACAAGGGGCATACTTATAACTTTTATACTTTATTCACAGAATAAATCACTTAAATAATAATGCAACTTTGCCTTAAATAAAACTTACCAGCCTTACAGAGCCTTCTCAAGCACCATCAACTGACTACTTGGACATCACGACAATATAGTAAACTTCTGGTATTTGAGATAAACTTCTGCTTTTGGAGGTACATAATTTTTGCCAGTTTATCACGAGCGCTAGTTCATAAAGCGCCAGTTAAAACAAAGTTTGCTGTAACTGCTTTTTCTATATTAAAATTCATTGTTTTCCCAAAAAAAACTGATAAATACAATTTCTAATGTGATTTGGTGAGAAACAAACCAAAGATCCAACAAATGATCATTGGTTTGTAATATGTTTGCAAGTTTGAGCAATGC
>JAHRHZ010000045.1:34382684-34417766 GCA_024137785.1 Ginglymostoma cirratum
ACCTACACTCACCTTTACTGGCTCCATCCCCGCCTCTTCGACTTGTCTGCCTCCTCTCCACCTATCCTCTCCTCTATCCATCCTCTATCCGCCTCCCCCTCTCTCCCTATTTATTTCAGAACCCTCTTCCCCTCCCCCATTTCTGATGAAGGGTCTAGGCCCGAAACGTCAAGTTTTCCTGCTCCTATGATGCTGCTTGACCTGCTGTGTTCATCCAGCCCCATGCTTGTTATCTCGGATTCTCCAGCATCTGCAGTACCTTTTATCTCTTATATATGACTTCACAGTTGCACAATGGCATAGGGAATAGCTAGGGTTCCCTCACCCAATCACTCCTGAAGAAGCTCTGAAGAAGCTATATTGGACTTGAAACAATAACTCAATTTTGCTCTCCACAGATCATGCAAGAATGAGTTCATCCAGCACTATTTGTTTTTATTCCTAATCATCATTCATGAGTCTCATGAGAAATCAATTTTGAAGAATGATAACATCACGTTCAGCTGCGTCAATTTGCAAACCCCAACAGCCTACTAACGTCACCAAAATCAGACGATAAAATGAATCCAACATGTAATGTCAAACATTAAAAAGCATGAATAAAATTCAAACGACTGTCAAAGCTGGACATCTGAATCAGAAAACATAAAATCAACACATGCAGAGAGATCAGGGACTTCATATCAGATTCACATCTTTACCAAGATTGTGACGAAAGATATCAGTCCAAAACATTGACTGGGGCTGCTCACTCCATATGTTAATATATCCCTTTCAAAAAAAAAGGAAACACCTACCAGCGCTTGTTGTGTTGCCAAAGAAACTGATGAAACTTCTGTTTTTGCAGCAATCCTTCTTTGAACTAATTGACAGAGTTCAGTGAGAGTGGACGGGGCCGACTGAACATTTTGATCAATAGGAGTTACTGGACGCTTTAGCTGAAACACTTCAAGGGCATAATGAAAAATGGATATAACCAATAACAAACCACACAAACGAAGTCCTACAAAGATGCTCTGTCTTTGTGATATCCTATAAATACTGCATGTCTATTTGAGTACTGGTTTGATATTGGTACCTTTCAGTGAGTGTTTTGAGGCATTAACATGTTACACTGCTCCGTTTGCATGTTCTTCGCTTAAGCAAAGAAGTCTATGCAGTTATACACAGATCATGGCTTAGCACATGAGAATTCAAGTTAAGTTTAAAAACTTTAATGGAGCACCTGATTCACACTGGCTACATATGGTAATCCAAAACCACCTGTTAAATCAACTACCTTGAACAAACAATTTATACATCGATATGATTCAAAATTTATTCATGATATACTTTACCTATAATTTTTAGAATTCTTATTTATGTTTATATACCTCTTAACAGATTGATAACTCTGGGTTGGGTATATTGCTGGAGGTTTCATTACAGGACATCTTGCCTCTAAGCATTCTGCCCCAAGTGTCTTGATATTGTTGACCGAATATGGCCTTCTTCATGGTAACCTGGTTTTCTATGTCAACTGGAATGTGAATAGACACCTCATTGCTGACTGGTAACTCCAAAAACACTCCACTGGCTGTCAAATGCTGGCTAGGTGCACTAGCCTTGGTAAATGCTGGGTAACAGCGACTGGGTCGGGCATAGGTGGGTCTGGCTGGGATGCTTTTGGAGGATTGGTGCAGACTCAATGGACCAAGTGGCCTGAATCTGCACTACAGATATTCTATGATACTATTTACCTGTAGCCCGAGTCTACTTTGTTTTAATGAATAGTGATTCTTGTTCAGTACAGAAACCTAATGTGTATTTTCTATCCGGCTAGGTTTGAAAATAAGGTAAACTGGGAAACATTTAAAATCTTTTAACTTCTGTGACAACTCCGAGATTTTTAGTGTACTACCCCAGTGAATCTTAACATTATGGCAACTTGCTTGACATCAGGAATATGCTTTTAAAATAATTTTTCGTAATGCATGTTTCAAATCTGATATTTTAGTAAGCAATGATTCTCTTGACAATACGAATTTGGGTCCTAACATTTGGTTGGTTAATAAACTATTCTCAAAAGTATTCCTGGAGAGATATTACCTTCAATTCCAAATGATCCAGTGACCACAATACTCCTTGTTAAAACAAATAACAAATTAATTACCCAGAGTACCACCTACTGTTTCTAAAGCAACAGGCCTACACCATTTGAAATGTCTGATGTGCTCAGAATCAGTTTTGGCTATGATGTCCTCCACAATCCAATAACCTTTCTAATGAGACAATGAGTCTCCGGTTCTTAATGAGCACTGAAGAATGAACAGCTTTCTTCCACTGCAGTTTCGGGTAGGCAAATTTTAAGTAAAATTGCACTGGATTACTGAATGCCATTATAAAACACTTTGGGGCCAGATTTTCACTGCCAAAGCAGGTAGCTTAATTCAGGGAGTTTTCCAACTTGGTAAACCTACTAGGATTCAAATGGTCCCTTTGGGTTCAATTTTGACTCTGGGGAGAAAGACAGGTTAGAAGGCTTGATTCAGTCCACTTTGTCCAGCTGTTTTAGAAGCTGTTTTGGCTTCCAGCACTTGACATTCATAACCCCTCACCACTCACAAACCTGTGACCTTGATGGGTCCCCAACACCCGACCATGACCCACCTTACTTCCATAACAACTCATGCCCTTCATAACCCATGCCACCTCTATGGCTACTCATGAACTCCAATCACCCCAGTCCCTCATACTCCCAAGTCACTTCCATGCCAACTCAAGCACTTTAATTGCTCTCATATCAAACCACCCTCCAGCATATAAATTACGATTCATTCAGTATTCATCTGGAGCCATGGGGAGATGAAAAACAATTCCTTTTTATTCACTGGATGCGAGTGCTGCTGGCTCAGCTAGCATTTACTACTCAATCCTAATTAGGTTCAGATAAGAGTCAAGTTGGTTGAGGCTCAATGAGCCAAATGGTCCCTTTCTGCACCATAGGGTTTCTATTATTCTAACTGCTTACCAGATGCTTGAGTCGAATTACTTTTAATGATTGTGATTCATGTCATCACAGAAATCCACGGTCTGTACTTTCTATCAGGCATAGTGTTGTTGGTGTGGAGTCTCATGTTGGTCAGAGAAGGTAAGAATGGCAGATTTCCTTTCCCAAAGGACATTAGTGAACCAGGTGGGTTTTTATGACAATGGTTACATGTTCACCATTGGGCCCATTTTTCATAGTAGATTTTATTGAATTTCAAATTTCACTATCTTCCATGGTGTGATTTGAATCTTTGTCTCCAGCACATCAATATGGGGATGTGGTTTGCAATCCACTGATATTATCACTACACTATTCATCTCCTTCTGCCAATCTTTCCACCTTTCATTCCTACACACTTCATCACGAAAAAAATCCTCCATTTAATAAACTCATTCAAAGTCCTCAAATCTTAAGTGGTTAATCTTTCATTTTAGAACATTCCTTTCATTGCTCCTGAAGTGTCAACGTGTGAACACAAAACCCACAATGAGATCAATGTAACCAGGCAGTTTAGAAAGAACATCAGTGACAACACTTCATAAGTGTTTTAGGAGCAGGAAAGTTTGACGTCTCTCTCCCACTGCAACTCCCCCACAATCTCCTCGGCCCCGAAACTGCTCGACCATGTCCCGAAGCAAACCAGGCACCACAGCCACACCACCCCTCCCCACCCCGACCCCCCGGACCGACCCACCTCCTCCCCATCTCCCCACCCACACTCACTGGCTCCACCCCCACCTCCCAGACCCGTCCGCCTCCTCTCCACCCAGCACCCCCCTCCATCCACTCCCACCCCCCTCCCCCTCCCTCCCCACCCACCCCAGAACCCTCTTCCCCCCACCCCCCTACCCCCGATGAAGGGCCCAGGCCCGAAACGCCAAGCCCTCCTGCCCCCACGATGCCGCCCGGCCTGCTGTGTACATTCAAAAAGGCAACCTGCTTACTGGAGATTACGATAAAGTTAAAGTCTGGCCAATAAAAGAATGAATCTAACCCTAGTTGCTACTGAACAATCGACATTAAAATCCCTCTCTCATACATGTGTGTTTCTATCATCTGGGGGGGCGGGGCAGGGCGGGGAGGGGTGGTGTGGCTGTGGTGCCTGGTTTGCTTTGGGACATGGTCGAGCAGTTTCGGGGCCGAGGAGATTGTGGGGGAGTTGCAGTGGGAGAGAGATGTCAAGCTTTCCTGCTCCTATGATGCTGCTTGGCCTGCTGCGTTCATCCAGCTCCACACCTTGTTATCTCGGATTCTCCAGCATCTGCAGTACCTGTTATCTCTTCATAAGTGTTTCATTGCTTTGGGATATCCTGACATCATGCGAAAGGTACTTACCAATACAAATACATTTTTTTGTTCCTAACCTCATCTGGACTTCCACAATGCCTTACAGAAATAAAAAGGAATGAAGATAATTTCTGCCATACTACCAAAATATAGTTCTATCACAAGGACGAAAGGAAACAGTTGCAGAAACAGATACTTATTAAGCCATTATATCATGTAGGGGTACCTGGAGGTTTTTCTTCAGTAGGAGCAGCTGGGAACAGACTTAGAGGTTCCAGCATATCTTTATATCGTTGGTGTAATTCCTTAGCTGCAGCTGTGCTTCGCACCATAGTGCTTGAACCATTTTTATTTGATAGCTTCTTGCTTTTATTTTCCATAACAGTTACACCAAGACATTTGGTCATCATTGTAGGAAATCACTGTCAAAGAACATAACCAGAATGTATTTCACATAAATTTCACAACTTAGCAATTTAAAAGAAAGTAAAATATTCAGCTTCATATTCAAACAATCCACAGGTATATCAGTAATACTCAGCTCTATTTTTCACCACCCTCAACTTGAACTGCAATCTCTGACTACTGTTGAACTTTGCTATACCTGAATTCTATCAAACTACACACAGTTCATCATGGCAAAACTGAAGCAATGACAAGATCTGTTTCAGGACTTGAACACACATCTAAGTTGATACTCAATGAATGGTGCAATTTCTGAAGTGCTATTGTCCAAGAGAAACTTTAAGCTGACAGCCATCTTATTGTTCCTATGGATATAAAAGATTCTATAAAATTATTGAAGAAAAGTGTGGGATAGCCACCGTAGATCTGGCCAATGCCTACTTTTCCACACCTACATCAAAACAGATTAACTGGTCATGGCTCCTTGTCATTTGTTGGACCCAGTGTAATAACTTCAAAATTTCTCTCTTTGTAAACCTCACCATAGCTTTGCCCACTTTAACTCTGCAACTTTTTCCAAAGAAAGCCCTGCAATTTTCCAACTCTAGTTTCCTTCTTTGCAGGACATTTGGCTACAGCTCTGCTACTAGATTCTTAATCTATTTTAACCACATTTCCTAAACTATGAAACATGCTTCTCAACACTTTCAGTCTTATTACCATTCACCCCTCTACTCAAAAGCTACTACACTGACCATATCTTAAATCAACACCACATTTTATACTGCTGCTCTCTGTTCCTAACACTGGAGTGCCTTGAGATGTTTACTACATCAAAAGTAAATGCAAGTTGCTAGTGTCAGAAGTGAGAAAAGTTTAGAAATTATTTGTCCCTTCCAACCTTGTTTTTCAGATCACATATCATACCTCAATAGAGATGCATTCCCTAGAAATTCCACCAATGCCTCTTCTTTTGAAATGCCAATCTAGCTTTTTTTTTTATGGGCTACGGGTGTCCTGATAAGAACAGAATTTGTTGCTCATCCCAACTGCATTGAGAAGTGATGGAAGGCTGTCTAATTGAATTGGTGCAGTAAACACAGTACAGGTACACTATGGGTGCTACTGGGAAGCAAATTTCAGGCTTTTGATCCCAAGACTGTGAAGGAATGTTGGTATGGTTCTAACTCACTAATGTGCTGCTTGGAGAGAAATTCACAGATGGAGTTGCATATGTTGTCCTTGTCCTTCTTCATGCTAGAGATCATGGGTGGTGCTGTCAAAAGAACCCAGCTAAACAATTTGATGAGTTGCTGCAGAGAATCTTGAATATTGTACAAACAGCTGCCACTGTGTGCAGTGGCAGAAAGGTGAATGAATTTTGACTTGAGGGATAATGCTGATCAAGTTAACTGCTTTGTCCTGAATGTTGCTAAGCTTTTTGAATGTTTCTAGATGTGCATTCCATGCAAATGAAGAGTATTACACTTCTTAATTGTGCCGTTTAGATGGCAGACAGGCTTTGGAGAATCAGGAGGTAAGTTACTCACCTCAGAATTCCAAACTGTTATAGAATCCCTACAGTGTGGAAACAGGCCCTTCAGCCCAACAAGTCCACACCGACCTTCACAGAATCCCACCCAGACCCATCCACCTAATCTACCCATCCCTGAACATTATGGGCAATTTAGCATGGTCAATCCACCTAGCCTGCACATCTTTGGAC
Organism: Ginglymostoma cirratum; assembly: GCA_024137785.1. NCBI lineage: Eukaryota > Metazoa > Chordata > Chondrichthyes > Orectolobiformes > Ginglymostomatidae > Ginglymostoma > Ginglymostoma cirratum. Next base: position 34,389,134 of record JAHRHZ010000045.1, read on the forward strand.
TGTGGGAGGAAACTGGAGCACCTGGAGGAAACCCACGCAGACACGGGGAGAATGTGCAAACTCCACACAGACAGTCGCCAGAGGGTGGGATCGAACCTGGGTCCCTGGTGCTGTGAGGCAGTAATGCTAACCACTGAGCCACCGTACCGCCGAACTTCTTGATCTGATCTTCTAGCAGGTTCTAGTTCAATTTCTTGTCAATGGTAACTGCCAGGATTTTGATTGTGGGCGATTCAGAAATGGTAAAGTAATTGAACATTAAGATGCCGTGGTTAGATTATCTCTTGTTTAAGACAGTTATTTCCTGGCACTTGTGTAGCACAATGTTACTTGCCACTTGTCAGCCCAAGCCTGGATGTTGTCCAAGTTTTGCTGCATATTGGCATGGATGCTTCAGTATCTGAGGAGTTGTGAATGGTATTAAACATTATACAATCATTACCAATCATCCCCAGCTGAAAACGGATGAGCCTAAAGAATTCCTGCAGCAATGTCCTGGACCTGATAGACACGGACTCCAACACTCATACCATCTTCCTTTCTCACAGATAGAATTCATACCAGTGGACAGCGTTCCCTCACGATTCCCATTTCCTGCATTTTGCCAAGGTTCTTTAATTACACACTCAGTCAAGTGCTGCCTTGATGTGAAGAACAGCAACAATCCCAGCTCATGAGTTCAGCAATTTATCTATTTTTGAATCAAGGCTGTAATGACACCATTGGGCCTTGTGGCACTCAAATTGTGAATGTGTGAGCGATCCCTATGTAAATGTCACTTGATAACATTGTCAACAACACGTACCATTACTGTGACGATAGAGATGAGGTTGACAGGGCAGTAATTGGCTATATTGGATTTGTTCTGCATTTGCTGTACAGGACATACTTAGGCAATTTTCCACAACTTCTGTTGGGTAAATGTCAGTGTTGCAGTTTAACAGTAAAACATGCACAGTCATTTCTTATGACAACTAATTGTCCAATATCACTTCCAAAATCAATTAATGAACATGTAAATGAAAATATTATGAATGCTATTCAATAAACATGCTGTGTATGAGACTGTTAGTTGCTACAGTATTCTTACCATTTCAAAATCACTATTAATTTTGTAACATATAAAATGTGTGAAGTATATTTCTGAAAATCTAGGAAGTGCAAAGTTTAATCTGGTAATAACTTAATAAATGCTACGTTCAAGGATAATAAAATGCATGGGAACCAATTTATAGTTAATACACTGACTATATAAGTAAATATAAACAGTGCACTAGTGTCTATCAATCAATATGCATACTTTAGTACAGAAACAGTAAATATAGAGCTGATTATAGATAATAGGGTCGAAATGTTTATTCCTAGCGATCAAATTAAACATGATCATTGCAATCACGCCACAAACTTCCAACTGTCTTTGTTGCGCATTGTGGATATCATCACAAACTAACTTTGGGAAGCCTCTTACTCCTCATTCATCTTCACAGCTACACATGACCGAGAATAAAGGTAGGAAAGGACCCCCCCCCCCTCACCTGAGTGTGTATGAAGCACACAGGCTCTCAATCCATGCTGTAAAGATGATGCTGGCCCATTCCCCTCCTCCCTCTGCACTTGAAACAGGAACCCTTCACTCAGCTTCCTCCACCTGTCTGCCTTCGCCGCCCCATTCTCCGCCTTTACGGCGGAAGGATCCCAACCAGTGCGAGCCGCCCGGTTGCTGGGGTGACGGCCGTATACAGTGCGCGAGGCTGCCAATCATTCACATCAAAGGAGGGCCGCAGGTGAGAACAAGTAACACATGGAGACATGTCCCTGGTCTCACTTATAACTCACTGCTCTGCATTGACCCTTGTGGAAGTCGAGTTTTAATGTGGCACAATACAGAGGGACTCATGCGCGTGCGCACCCAATTGCCTTGGCCAGAAAAGGGGTTGGGGCTCGGTTTCTTGGGGTAGCCCTCATCTCCACTGGAGGTGCATATTACCCACACAATGATCCACGTGTTCGAGTTGTTTCCCTCCTTCCTCTCTAGCATTGAGCTGGCTCTTTTCCAGGAAGGTTGGTGTCTCAGGTGGATAGCCTAACTCTCTGAGTCTCTGGGTACCCAATTGTACATTCACAGCAATACCCTGTACACCAACAGCCTTTCTTAAGTACCTCAATATGCTTAACGCTACTATATGCAAATAACTTAACACATAAATTATGTGAATTAGCCACTATTTACATACACTGGTTAGCAGCACTCCATAAGGTAAAGTTTATACAGCACAATAATTGCACAGTTCTTCGAATTCATTAATTTCTTGGCTCTAGCTGTAGGAGCTTAGGGTCCATTGTTAGTTTCCACGTGAGTTTGTTCTTCCAGTAGACAAATTTAACCATGAGGACGGTTAGGTAGATCAAAGTAAATAGGGTGAGCAACATAGCTGGTTGTGATGGGAAACGTATTCACAGATGTATCTGTATGTTTGAGTCTCAGACCCTGAAGCCATCCCATCAATTAGTCACTTGGATTTCCCGTATACCCTTTTGAGTTTCCTCCATCTGTTGAATAACAGAAGTAAAACCTTTATGTGCATTTGCCAATCATGTACAGACCTGCTGTAATTTTTTCTGGTAGGATTTCAATGCCAATGTTGTACTTCTCCCAATAATCACCAAAAGTTTGTCTCACACCCCTCCTGTGGATGCCTGTGAGCTTGACTGGGATGTGTGGCCTAATACAAAAGGTGGTGTTGTGAATGTTTCATGTGAAGGTCCCATACTAGAAGTGTTTTAGGGAAGCTGTGAAGCAGTATTCTTCCTTCCCCCTGTGCATTACCTGGTGATGTCTGCATTCAAGCTCTGGATCTCTTTGTACAATTTAGATCAATGTTTATCCAAAAATCACACAAGGCATTTATTGCATTCTGATGGCTGCTACTTTGTGTGCAGCCTGTATATTTTCTAATAGAATTTCTACAGTTTGCTCATGGCAGAGGACTTTCACCTTGCACCAGTCCTGTTAAGGTTCTGACACCTCTCATGGATGTCAGGGCATTAGAATGTGAGGGGTGAATCCAAGTGAACTGGAAAATGAATTCTTTATAAATGTGAGGTCAAAGGGTAAAACTATGTTCCAGGTCGAGTTGTCATCCTCTCTATAATCCTGCTGGTTTGAGGATTGCAAGTGATGTGGAACTTTTGGCTAATGCCAAATATATTCTTCACTGCAGTATTACCTGGGCTGAGAAATAGGCTCCTTGCACCAAATCTACATAGCGGTATCTAGTGAAAAGGTGATGAATTAATATGTCCACTGTCACTTTAGCGGTGTTTGTGCAAGTAGGGAATACCTTGACCCATTTGCTAAAAATACCCCCGATGACCAGGATATACTTATATTTCCTTTTAAAGGGTGGTAGTGGGCCGACGTAATCTATTTGAAGATCAGTCCACTGTCCGGCTACTGGCCCAATATTCCTTAACTCTCCTTCATTGGCCTAGTTGTCTCATTTGTTCTGGGCACAGATGATACAATTCTGAACATAATGTTTTATGTCTTTTCCCATTTCTGGCTACCTACACGATCCCTTCATTCAGTCAGTCATAGACATTCAGTCTATCCCTTAATGATCCTGAAATCTGTGGCATTGATAAATCACCAGATTTTGGTTCTGGACCGGTACCACGGACCATCCATCTTTGAGAAAGGGTTCATCGTTGGTATTTAACTTGTTCTCCCACTTGCTGTACGAGATGGGGATCGTTACCTCCTGTACAAGCTTTAACTTAGCATTGTTGCTGTAAGCCTGTACCAGATCTTAGAACTTAATTTGGCACACAGCAGCAGCAACTATTTGTTCTAGAATGTGGGGGTTGCCTTGGTTGTCCTTCAAGAGCACCCTGCTTAGCCAATTCATCTGTGCTTACGTTCCCAGTTGGGGAAGTTCAGTGGTAGGCACTTTAACACACCTTAACAATGGCATATTGTGGTCTTGGGCATTTTGGAGAATAAATTTGATTGGGGTGCATATGGTAATGGTTTCACACCTGCTGAGACGAATCCTGTAGCTTCAAACAATGGCAGGAAGTCAGTTAAACCATTGCAGACCTACCTGCTGTCTAGAATGTATGTCTACTGGTGGGGGAAAGTTTCCAGGGTGGCTGACCGCGTGTGTTATAGCTGACATCTCAGCAACTTGATCATTTTGTTGCAGAGCTTCAGTGCTAACTTTGTTAGGAGTTTGCCTCTGTGGTTCTCCATATATTTGCCACATTCCGTCTTTCAGTCTCCATCCTTCAGTGTAGAGGATCAGCCTTCGCATATTCTTACCGGTGGTAGGGTAGGTGGGGGGAGAATGTCTCTCTTCTACTCCCCAGATTCACTTGCGTTTTCCCTCATTTTGCTTCAGAGCAAATGGTCCATTGGTCCTATTACATGACAGCTCAAATTGTTGGCTAGGAAAGTGGGCACTTTGGTACATTTGGCCACAATGTTGTGACCCTGTAACGTTAGGGTCCAGTGCACTATGTAGTTTTGGCTGACTATACTATCTTTCATCTGGCCATCCAGAAAAAGTTGAATGGGGTGTGCTCCATCAGAATGGTTAGGAACTTCAGACTGATAATATAGTCAAAACTTTGTACCACCCAGAACCCAGCTAACAAGTGCATCTGTCTTGTGGAGAAGCCCTGATCTATTGGTGAAAGAGTCCAGCAGGCATGATTACCAGTTCGAGTTTATTGTGTTGTTCTTGGAGAAGTATAGCTGCCTTGTGGCATCCATAGCTGCAACTTCCAAAGCAAAGGGAAGTTCTCGGTCAAATACCTGCGGGCCTGTCCTAGGGCCTGTTTTAATTCATAGCAGCATCCATGTGCTCCTCAGTCCATTCCCATGGAGCATTCCTTTTAAGGAGGCCAGAGAATGGGGCAGCTTTAGTGTCGAAACCGTCAATATGATGCTGACAGTATCCCGCTAAGCACAGAAAGGAACAAAACGAGCTCACTTTCCTGGGGAGGGGCAAACAGATGATGGCCTTGATGCGCTTCCCTTCAATCACAGTTTACCAAGTATGAGACCTGGGACCTGATGATTTGTGCCTTCTTGAGGTTAACTTTTAGTGCTAGGATGTTGAGGAGGGTTAACAGTTCTTTTAACAGTGTCACATGTTCAGTCTTTGTTTCTTGTCTGCAGGAGGAGATTGTCCATGTACTGTACCAAAGGGTGATTGTCTTTTTCACAGTCATGTGGGAGGGCATTAGTGATAATAACATCGAATTTGGTACTTTGGTTGAGGAGAAAATATGATTGGAGGAATTCAAACATGGACTTCCAGACAAAATGAAATGAGGTATGAAGCTTCATCATCAGATTGTGTGTGGGCTTTAGTATCAGCAGATAATTAAAGTACAGCAGCAATATCTAACTCACCTTATTTAGCTTTGCCCTATAAGTATTAGGATTGAATAAATGTTATAGAGTAATACAGCACAGAAACAGACCCTTTGGTCCAACTCATCCGTGCTGACTAGATATCCTAAACTGATCTAGTCCCATTTGCCAGCATCTGTCCCATATCCCTCAAGACCCTTCCTATTCATACAATATTTAAAAGGCATGTGAATGCGTGTAATTGTAGCCACCTCCACCACTCCCTCTGGCAGCTCATTCCATACACGCACCACCCTCTGTGTGAAAAATTTGCCCCTCAAGTCCCTTTCAAACCTTCCCCCTCTCACCCTAAATCTATGCCCTCTCATTTTGGACTCCTCTATCCTGGGCAAAGAGCTTGGCTATGCACCCTATTCATGCCTCTCACGATTTTATAAATCTCTATAAGGTCACCCCTCAGCCTCCGATATTCCAGGGAAAAGACCCCAGCTATTCTACACTACACACATGGTAGTTCAGTGGTTAAGCACTGCTGCCTCACAATGCCAGGGACCTGGGTTTGATTCCGCCCTCAAGCAAACTTCAGTGTGGAGTTTGCACATTTCTCCCAATGTGCTCTGGTTTTCTCCCACAGTCCAAAGATGTGCAGATTAGGTGGATTGGTCATTCTAAATTGCCCACACTTCCAGGGATGTGCAGGCTAGGTGGATTAGTCATGGGAAATGCAGGGTTACAGGGACGGATTGCGTCTGGGTGGGAAGCTCTCCAGAGCGTTGGTGTGGACTCAATGGCCTGAGTGACCTGTTTCCACACTGTAGGGATTCTTTGATTCTATTCAGCCTCTCCCTATAGCTCAAACCTCCAATCCTGGCAACATCCTTGTAAATCTCTGAACCCTTTCAAGTTTAACAACATCTTTCCTATGGCAGAGAGACAAGAATTGAATACGGTATGCTAAAAGTGGCCTTACCTTAGCAGGGGAGGCAATGGCCTAATGGTATTATCACTGGACTGTTAATCCAGAGACCCAGATAACATTCTAGGGTAGTAGGAACTGCAGATGCTGGAGAATCTGAGATAACAAGGTGTAGAGCTGGATGAACACTGCCGGTCAAGCAGCATCAGAGGAGTGGGAAAGCTGACGTTTCAGGCCTAGACCCTGCTCCTCTGGTGCTGCTTGGCCTGCTGTGTTCATCCAGCTCTACACCTTGTATTCTAACATTCTGGGTACTCAGGTTCAAATCCCACCACTGCAGATGGTGAAATTTGAATTCAATAAAATATCTGGAATTAAGAATCTAATGATGACCATGAATCCATTGCCGATTGTTGGAAAAACCCACGTGGTTCACTAATGCCCTTTAGGGAAGGAAACAGCCATCCTTACCTGGTCTGGCCTACATGTGAGTCCAGACCCACAGCAATGTGGTTGACTCTCAACTGCCCTCAGGGCAATTAGGGATGGACAATAAATGCTGCCTAGCCAGTGACCTCCTCATCCTGTTAATGAATAAAGGAAATAAAAACCAATGTCTTGTACAGCCGCAACATGACACGCCAATTCCTATACCCAATGCACTAACCACTGAAGGCAAGTGTGGTAAACACCTCCTTCACCACCCTGTCTTCCTATGACTCCACTTTCAAGGAACTATGCACCTACACTCCTAGGTCTCTTTGTTCAGCAACACTCCCCAGGGCACTACCATTAAGTATACAAGTCCTGCCCTAACTTGCCTTATCAAAATGCAACACCTCACATTTATCTAAATTAAACTACATCTGCCACTCCTCGGCCCATTGTCCCATTTGTACTCTGAGATAACCTTCACTGTCCACTACACCACCAATTTTGGTGTCATCTGTAACCATACTTCCTATATTCATATCCAAATCATTTATATAAATTTATTTTATATACAAAAAAAAACCCAGTGGATCCAGCACAGATCCTTGCAGTACACTGGTGGTCACAGGCATCCAGTCTGGAAAACACCCTCCACCACTACCCTCTGTATCCTATCTTCAAGCCAATTTTGTATCCAGTCGGCTAGTTCCCCCTGGATTCCATGTGATCTAACCTTGCTAACTAATCTACCACGTGGAACACTTGAATGCCTTGCTGAACTCCATATAGATAATGTGTACTACTCTGCCTTCATCAATCATCTTTGTCACTTCTTCAAAAAACTCAGTGAGACATTATTTCCCATTCACAAAGCCATATTGACTATCCCTAATCAGTCTGTGGCTTTCCAGATGCGTATAAATCCTGTACTTCAGAACCTGCTCTAATAACTTGCCTATCACTGATGTCAGGATCACCAGTCTTCAGTTTCCTGGCTTTTCCTTACCATCTTTCTTAACAGCATAATATTAGCCAACCTCTAGTCTTCCGGCACCTCACTCGTGGATATTCACGTACAAATATCTCAGCTCGGAGCCCAGCAATCTCTTCGCTAGCTTTCCACAAAGTTCTGGGATACACCTCATCAGGTCCTGAGGATTTATCCACCTTTGTGTTTTAAGACATCCAGCACCTCCAGTTCTGTAATTTATTTTCGTTATTCTTTTCAAGACGTCACTATTTATTTCCCCAAGTTCTCTGGCTTCCATGTCTTTCTCCACAGTAAATACTGACATAAAATACTTGTTTAGTATCTCACTTATCTTCTGTGGTTGACAGCTTTGTTGATCCTCAAAGGATCTACTCTCTCCCTAGTTACTCTTTTGCCCTTAAACGTATGCATAGAATCTCTTTGGATTCTCCTTAATCCAATTTGCCAAAGCTATCTCACGTTCCCTTTTCCCCTCTGATTTCCTTCTTAATTATAGTCCTACTGCCCTGATACACCTCTAGGGATTTACTTGATCTCAGCTGTCTATACCTGACATATGCCTCCTATTTTTCTTGACCAGAACCTCAATTTCTCTAGTCATCCAGCATTCTCTACACCTACCAGCCTTGCCCTTCACACTAACAGGTACATACTGTCTCTGAACTCTTGTAATCTCATTTTTGAAGACCTCCCACTTTCTAACCATTCCTTTACCTGCAAATAGCCTTTCCCAATCAACTTTTGAAATTTCCTGCCTAATTCCTTCAAAATTGGCCTTACCCCAATTTAGAACTTGAGCTTATAGATCAGATTTATCTCTTTCCATAAATATTTTCAAACTAGTAGAATTATGATCACTTGCCCCAAAGTACTCCCCACTGACACCTGAGTCACTTGCCCTGCTTTATGTCCTAATGGAAGGTCAAGGTTTGCTCCTTCTCTAGTAGTACATCCACATATTACATAAAATTTTCTTGTAGACACTTAAATTTCTCTCCATCCATGCCCTTAACACTATGGCAGTCCCAGTCTATCTTTGGAAAGTTAAAATCCCCTTCCATTTTAACCCTATTATTCTTACAAGTATTTGAGATCTCTAAGTATTTGCTTCTCAATTTCCCACTGACTATTAGGGAGAGATCTATAAGCCCAATAATGTGATCATCCCTTTCTTATTTCTCAGTTCCACCTATATTACTTTACTGGACATTCTCCCAGGAATATTCCTTCCTAAATAGAGTATAATGTTATCCTTAACCAAAGGTGCCACTCTGCCCTTCTATAGCTTCTATACCATGGAATGTTAAGCTGTCAATCTTGTCCATCCCTGGGCCACATCTCTGCAAAAGCTATGATATCCCAGCTCCATGCTCCCCATCATGCCCTGAGTTGATCTGCCTTATCTGTCAGGCCTCTTGCATCAAAATAAATTCAGTTTAGTTTATCTGTCTTACCTTGTTCTCTGCCTTGACTATTCAATTTGCTCGTCTTCTCTACCGTACCGGCATCAGACTTATCTCTTCTCTTACTCTCTCTTTGAGTCCCATCCCACCCTTTACTGGTTTAAAGCCTCCCATGTAGCGCTAGCAAATCTCCCCACCAGGATATTGGGCCCCTTCCAATTCGGATACAACCTGTCCTTCTTATATAGGTTACTTCTGCCCCAGAAGAGATCCTAATTATCCAAAAGTGTGAATCAGCCACACATTCATCGGTCCTATCCTCTGACTCCTACTCTCACCAGCACATGGCATTGGGAGTAATCCAGATATTACTATTTCAGAAGAGATAAAAGGTACTGCAGATGCTGGAGAATCTGAGATAACAAGGCGTGGGGCTGGATGAACACAGCAGGCCAAGCAGCATCATAGGAGCAGGAAAACTTGACGTTTCGGGCCTAGACCCTTCATCAGAAATGGGGGAGGGGAAGAGGGTTCTGAAATAAATAGGGAGAGAGGGGGAGGTGGATAGAGGATGGTTAGAGGAGAGGATAGGTGGAGAGGAGGCAGACAATTCGAAGAGGCGGGGATGGAGCCAGTAAAGGTGAGTGTAGGTGGGGGGGTAGGGAGGAGATAGGTCAGTCCAGGGAGGACGGACAGGTCAAGGGGGCGGGATGATGTTAGTAGATAGGAGATGGGGGTGGGGCTTGAGGTGGGAGAAGGGGATAGGTGAGAGGAAAAACAGGTTAGGGAGGTGGAAATGAACTGGGCTGGTTTTGGTATGCGGTTGGGGGAGACCTACTTTTTCTTTAACCTCCTGCTTAATTTCCTATATTGTATCTGCACAACCTCATTCCTTTCTCTTTCTAAGTTGTTGGCACCAACGTCTACAAAGACCTTCTTCTGGTCACTGTCCCCTTTCAGAATATTCTGCACCTGCTCCAGATATCCCTGGCCCTGGCACCAGGGGGAAGCATACCATTGTGACATCTGGCTGTCGGCCACAGAAACATTGTGCCCCTAACTACAGAATCCCTGTCACAATCTGTCACTTAGAACCCCTTGTTACAGTAAAGCCAGTCACAGTATCAGAAATGTGACTGTCAGTGCTATATTCCATTGAGAGGCCATCACACCCTACAGTATCCAAAATAGCACACTTGTTTGAGATGAGGATAGCGACGGGTGACTCCTGCACTACCTATCTTCCCTACTGTTTCTATCGGCAACCTATCTACCTGACCGTATCTGCGTTTTTTCTACCTTCCTGAAATTGCCACCCACCACACCTCTTGGCTCCTGTAAATTCCTCTTAAATGACAAAACTGGGTTTTTTAATATAGTTAAAAAAAACAGAAAAACCTTAAACCTTAGCAATACTATCTTAAGTAAACCAATTGTGTTTTCTATTTGTACCAAACAATTATCATGTTTCATAATATGTATTGCTAAGGACCAAAATGTATTTGTTTTGCAATGACATGAGTATGTATTTGCAATAAAGCCATTACAATACAAACCATAGTCTCATTAAAAAAAAACTTGAATGAACATATATTTGCTAGGCACAAACTTCACTTGTTTTTATCATGAATTTTGGCCATTCTTTTTATGCCAACATGCAACATAATCTATCAGGAAAATGCCACCATAATCAGATTAAATGGGAATTCCTTATATGAACAGATTAAGTGGCATCATAATTCCAAGTTGCAGTGATTAAGTAATATTGTAGCTTTTCATTGTATTCTGGATCACCTATATGATATGCTTAACATTTCAGATTTATTTCTCCCAAGATTTCCAGTATCTGTGGTATTTTGCTTTTGGTTGATGTGTTCTTTTTTTGGTATGGCTTCTAAGCCTACATCCTACTTTTTAATCCTATTTTGAGCATAACACCTTTTGTTCTTGCCCCACATTTCTACATTAAATAATTTTTGCATTGCTATCTCAATATTCCTTGCAAATTGCCACAGCCCTATTGTTTTTTAAATGTATTTTAATCATTTTTATTCTGAAAAGATTTTCTGCTGTTTATGAAGGTAGCTTAGTTGTATTAACATTGTGTTTACAACAATTCATTTACCTTCTAAATATGTTTTGTGAACCACTTTCCCAAATACTGGAAAGAGACTTATATTTCAGTCAAGCTTCTTAGGAACTCTGGATATTTCACATTGCTTTAGACACCAAATTACTTTTAAATTGCAGCCAATGTTGTAAGGTAGGAAAGAAACAGTAGTCAAATTGCACACAAACTCCTTCAAACAGCAATATGATAACAACCTGATAATATATTTTTGAGATATTTGAAGAGTAAATTATTAACCAGGTCACCAGAGGTAATTCCTCTGCTCTTAACAGTGCCATGGCATCTTTTATATGCATACAAGATGGCATATGGAAGCTTGATTTAATAGTTCATCTGAAAGATGGCAAGTCTGACTATGCCGTACTTGGACAGTAAACTTTGATCTTTGTGCTCAGGCTCTGGATTGAGACTTGAATCTATAATGTGAGCGAGTCAGAGGCAAGTATTCTACTGACTACAGCATCAACTGCTGCATAACTGTATCTAAGGTTATTATTTTGGATTCCCTACCTTTAATTTTGAGCTAATTTCAGGTTTGTAGCTTTCAGAGCTCATTTGTTCTCCTGGTGCAATTTGACCCAAAGTGAATAACTACCACGGAGTCTGCCTCTTTTTGTTATCTCTTCCAACTTTAATAAGCTTGCAATCATATGGTACTAGCTGTGCACAATACATGGCCACACTTCATAAAAACTGAAAGAACTGCAGATGCTGTAAATCAGGAACATAAACAAAGTTGCTGGAAAAGCTCAGCAGGTCTGGCAGTATCTATGAAGAAAAAAATCAGAGTTAACGTTTCAGGTCCGGTGACCCTTCCTCAGGACTGTGGGGCATGGCCACACTTTCGTGGGGAAGAACTGTTGGCAATCTTGCTTAACTGGAAGTGCATCTTTATGCAAGGTAAATGGGTAAAAGGTAAGGTGTGATTGAGCAATTACTTGCACCTGGATAACACTTCTCCAAAGCTTTGTTTTTTATTTTATAATCCATAATTACTTATTACCTTGCTTTGATTTTGCAATGCCGGCCAGCGCTTCTATAATGATACAAAAACAGAAAAGTGCTGGAGAAATTCAACAGGTCTGGCAACATCTGTGGAAAGAAAGCAGAGTTAATGTTTTGGGTCCAGTGACCCTTCTTCAGAACTCAAGGGATTCTTGCTGAAGTCTTGTAAATTTATTAACAACAGGATTTTCTGCATATCTTAACTCAGTTACTGCATTTCTTTCTCATTAGCAGACATCCGGCAACAAACAAACCCAATACTCAATCTTAAATTTCCTGGTCTCATTTATTTCCCGTTCTTGTTATTTCTCATCCAGTTTTTCATTTAACCTTTTCTAAGCCTAGATGTTCACTTTGGTTTTACGTTATTTGTTGTGCCTTTTAATTTGCTATTTTGTTTCACTTTTTAGCTTCATTGTGTTTTGGGGGGTATTTTACTATTACCCAAAGCTGCGTTTGCATAGAGGACAACATGTAAATAGAACGAGGAAAACTTGACGTTTCGGGCCTAAACCCTTCATCAGAAATCAGAAGGGTTTAGGCCCGAAACGTCAAGTTTTCCTGCTCCTATGACGCTGCTTGACCTGCTGTGTTCATCCAGCCCCACGCCTTGTTATCTCGGATTCTCCAGCATCTGCAGTACCTTTTATCTCTGATGTAAATAGAACGGGTTGTCAACCCATTGCCTTCCTACCAACCTTGAGCTGAGTCCAGCCCAACACCGTGGTGGGCGTGGAAGTCATCATCCATCTTGCTCAACCTTAGGCCTATTTCTCCCTCTGTTGCAACAGTGACAGTGCTGGGAAAGGCAAATTGAAGGAGACCAGCCAGACTTTCACAACCTCAGGTTAAAAGGTTCACTTTGTGGGTAACTGCTTTGGACAGGTACTCTGTGCTCATTGGGGGCACCCTCCCTCCATAATGACCTTCCTTTGCATCTCCCTCCACACTCTGACCCAGACCACCGATGCTTCCCCCTCCCTAATTGCTTTCTGGCCAAAGATTACAATTGTATGCACATCTTAAATCCATAAATCCTCTTCTCATTTGGACTGCTTGTGGTACTGGCTACTGCTGAAACAAAGTTTACCTCATCTGTGAGCCAAACAGTTTGGCAAGCAGCTAGATGGTGGGAATAATTTTCCCTGAGGAATTGAGATTCCACCCTCAGTTCATTAACTCTGCAAACAATATTATAAGTACTGTGTGGCCACTTTTAAAGTCAGTAGGCTCAAGACAGACTTTTCAATGGGGTAGAGGTTGGGTGAAAGAAAACGGAATATGTCACCCCACCTCTACAAAAATTCAGGTCCCACTGATTTTTTTTCCATTGAGTGAGAATGTTCCCTGGACACAAGATCAGCTGTAGTGGAGCAATGACTTTTAGCAATTTAGGTAACTTGCAGTGGAGTCTGGTCGTTTAGGTTTCGGTTTATTAGTAAAGATATTTCTTAGTGTGCATTTCAAAATGTTTACCAACGAAATTTTTTTTAAGAGCCTGTAGTTTAGTGCTATGGATTATCTGGTCACTAACACATTGCAGTTTGAGACCCTAGTTTATGCAAAATGAAAGCTGCAGTTACTACATTATCATAGTTATTACTTCATTGGCTACAAAGTTGTTAAAAGAATCCTAAGATCAGAAGTGATATTAACGCACATCCATATTTAAAGATGTGATGTAGAAGTCAAATTCACAAGTTGTTACATGTTCTCCGCCATGACTATATTCAAGATATGTCCAACAACGGCTTGAGATCGTGAAAGTATAAAATTCTGCAATAAAATACATTTTAGAACAAGCTTCATTTAAGATTTTATTAAATATAAAACTTCATACTTAATATACATTTTTATACACTGTTCTGTCAACAATGGAGAACGAAGGTGAGACTTGAAGTACAGCAAATAGAATAATAGCACTTTCACTTCCCATCCCATTTTGGAAATTCTTTAATTGCTTTCAATCTGACAATTACCAACTTTTTTCGTCCACAAGTGTCCTTCAGATTGTTACATTTCTAGGTATCCATCCTACCAGTTTAAATTAATATCATTGTCCAAGGGTTTGCACCTACCTCAGCCTCAAATGGATGCTAGTACAGTAACTGATAAATGCTGTATGGGGTGACTGCCAGTTCTGAATTGAATTTGTGGTATAACAAAGCATAATTTCAGCCATTTCTATTGTTTCTTCCATACAATAAAAGCTAGTAATGTTTCTTAAATTCTGTTCAGTTCAAGAAATAATGGCACAGATTTAGGGTTGAAGAAAAAAAATGTGGTTACAAGGTGTGCCCACAATAGATTCCATCTTAATCTGTTCTAATTGAATTAAATTGCTCCAGTTAAAGCATGCAATTATGCACACTCAGGTTTTCTCTCTGCATGCCATCAATCTGTGGTTTAATTTCTAGGCAGTAAGGATGAAAATCTATCTTACACTGAATAGGTAGATGCTGAATTGAGCTGTAATTTCTAAAAAAGGAAAAGAAAAGGCTGTGAATGATTTTAGACATGAATCCTGTGACTATTACTGAAAAAATAAAGGCCATAAATAAGTGAACTTCAGATGTTTAGTGAAAATGTGGAGAGTGTGTTGGGATGGGGTGATGACTAAGACACATTTTGCTTTGGTGGGGAAATTCTGCGCAAGAAGAGTCATGGGTTAACAATAGCCAATGTTACTAGTTCCTCACAAAACGTACAGTACTTCAGTACCTAAAATTTGCAAGTTAGTGGCCATAAACCTACTATTGTAAAACAAAACAAGAATACAACTGTTTGATTTTAAAAACAGACTGGTCATGTCAGTTAACAGTAAACTTAGCACCAGTGTGACAGCAGTCTGTAGCAGAAATAAGATTAACAAGTACAGCTCTGCAACACTGTTCCAACAAGCTTAGGTCTCATGTTAAACAAAATTTTAAAAAGCATGCACAGATTAACTCTCTTCTAATGAAGAAAATATATCATCTACACCAAGTGTGAGTAGTGAACCATCTGTTATAAATTGGCATCACCAATCCTGTTCCAAACAAGTGGAACTATAAAACTACATTCACAAAATAAAAGTTTATGCAGTAAAACCAGACTAAACATACAGATAAAATGCATATAAAAAAATACAACAAACAATTAGTTCTACATTTTAAAACAATTTTATGTTGAAGCTATCTTCACGTTTCTACTGATTGTAAAATCCATGAATTGCTCCTCAAGCACCATTAAACCGAAATACAGACAAGTGAACAGCAAAATATTAGGCTGAGGGCCAATGAATAAATGCATTTTGCGCAGCAAGGTGTTGCTGCAGATATCAAGTTCCTCAGCTATTCTAAAATGGAATTCATTGGTTCTTTCCTGCAGACATTGAACTCAGTGGTTTATCTTCAGTCTTTGCAAGCTATATCTTATGGTTGGCATCTTGTATAAAAGTATTCATGTTTTTGGTTTAAAAATGGTTTCATTTGCACTTAATAGAAAAATACTAAGCTATTGTATAATTCCCTTAAAATTTATTTCAGAAATTAGGACAATTAAAACTGATGGCCAATTTTTAAAAAAAACTGAGCAGGCCACAATTATTTAGTAAAAATGCAATATAAATTTAGCTTCAAGTGATATTAAATAACTTCATATAATTGGGTGGTTTTGCATCAGCACAGTAACAATTTTTTTTAATATATGCGAGTATCCAAATAGACTTGAGTGATGAGCAGACTATTCTACACAGTCAACATACAAAGATGCAATACAGAAAAAAACAAACACTACAAACCAGAACCATGTGTGCTCCCTTTTATTAACCTTCTACACTCAAGGAGAATGTGATGCTGTAGTACCTGCCGATGCTAGGTTATTGAATAGAAGCTTTCGCAGAATGCCAGAGTAAAATGGCCCATACACCTGTACATTGTATTTAATAATACAGACATATTGGGATCCAATCTCCTCGAGTTCAGCTTGAATAGGTGCAAGGCCTCCTGGAACAACTGAAACAGTCTTCTGCAGATTTGGTATGCTGAGCAAATTTCCTATGTACTGTTCAATCCGGTTATCTGAAAATTGAAACAACCAAATTAAATATGATAGAAACACATAGTTGGACCATATTGAAAGATACTGTTTGGATCACAGTTTGCACCTCTCTGAATATAAGCTCAGTTGGGCTGGTGTGCAAAGCAGAACGATGCCAGTTGCACAGGTTCAATGGCTATTTATCTAAGGTTATCGTGAAAGCCCTACATTCTCAACCTCATTCCTTGCCTGAAGTATGATTATGCTCATACAGTTCTTTGAGACTGTGGCAAATTTCAGTTTTTCCACTGACTATGAATGGTTTGAAATCAAGCCCATTACCTATTGTGAAAAATGTGCAAACTTACATTGTTTTAGACTAGATATAATTATGCTTGCTTGTGCATTTGCCGAGTGACTATTTCTCCCTCATCTATTCGAAGTACGCATTAATATTACAGATCAGTAATCACAAAAAAGGAAGTCCTACCCCACAAAACCCAAAAATAAAACTAACATTTTTCTTACCTTCCCCTTCCTACAACATGATGTGCACCACTCTTGCTATCACCCAACCCAGGCATGTTCATTACAAAATGTACTGTGTTCTATTTACTTCATCGCACTTGAAGTCAAAAATCTAATCTATCTCCATTCTCCTTCAATTTTTGATGGGTACGACCTGCTGCTCTAGTTATTTTTCTAAACCATGGATGGAATTTTCCAACTTTAATCTTTATCCCTACTCTGCTAAGTTTTGATTAGTGTAAACTTACATTGTATAGCAAGATTTTGATTCATAAGAAATACCACAGTTGATCCCTTTGTGCAGTGCAAAAGTGTGGCTTTTTTAAATTCCTTTGATGCAAGTGTTGCTGGCTGGGCCAGCATTTATTGCCTGTCCCTCACTTCTCATGCAAGGGTGGTAATGAGCTGCCTTCTTGAACCACAGTAATCCACATGCTGTGGGTTGCCCCACAATGCCATTGGGAAGGAATTCCAGGATTTTGACCCAAGGTCAGTGAAGGAACAGCAATATATTTCCGAGTCAGGATGATGAATGGCTTGGAGGGGAACTTGCAGGTGATGGTGTTCCCATGTATCTGCTGCCCTTGTCCTTCTAGATGCAAGTGGCTGTGGATTTGGAAGATGCTGTCTGAGGATTTTTCATGATTTGCTGCAGTGCATCTAGTAGATAGTACACACTGCTGCTATTTAGGTGTCGGTGGTGAGATGTGGTGCCAATCAAATGAGATGCTTTGTCCTGCATACTGTCAAGCTTCTCAAGTGTTGTTGGATCTGGACCCATCCAGGCAAGCGGGAAGTGTTCTATCACACTCCCGATTTGTGCCTTGTAGATGGTGAACAAGCTTTGAGGAGTCAGGAGGGGAGTTACTCACTATAGTATTCCTAGACTTTGACCCGCTCTTATAGCCAGTGTTTATATGACAAGTCTAATTGAGTTTCTGGTCAATGGTAATCCCAAAAATGTTGATAGTAGGGGATTCATTGATGGTAACACCATTGAATGTCAACAGGCAGTGGTTAGATCATCTCTTATTGGAGATGACCATTGCTTGGCATTCATGTCGCATAAACGTTACTTGCCACTTGTCGGCCCGAGCCTGGATATTGTCCAGATTTTGTTGCGTTTGAATGTGGACTACTTCAGTATCTAACGTATTATGAGTGGTGTTGAATATTATGCAATCATCAGCAAACACGAAACGTACCCACTTTTAAGCATGTGTATGGAGGTTTACTCTCTGTATGCATGCAAGTATACATTTTGTTTATGTCTACAGAGCATGTCACAAACATGAATCAATTAGAAATTTTGTAAAATCCTAGCTGAAACTTTGTACTGTTTCAATCATTTACAACATCCCTACTTACTTACCACAGGCAAACTACATATTTTAAAAAATCCACAGGAAAATTGTGCTAATCTATTTCCTGATTATTTTGACTATTCAAAGCAGGTAGTCATTCAAGTCATTGTAGTGAAGTAATAAAGTTGAGAAATTTGGTGGAAATCTCTACCAATCAATCATTCATTCATAGAATGAATTTCCCATTCCTAATTTCCTTGCAGAAGGAGATGATGAGGTGCCTTCTTTATCCACCATAGTCTTGGGCTGTAGGGACACCCACAGTGCTATGGGTGGGAGTTCCAGGACTTTGACCCCACCAATAATGAAGGAGTGGCAATATAGTTCAAAGGCAGGATGGTGTGTGACTTGGAAAGAATTTACTAATGCCATTGCTCCCATGTACCTGCTGCCCTTAGCTGAAGGGAAGTCATACTAGACTCAAAATGTTAACTTTGCTTCTCTCTCCCCAGATGATGCCAGACTTGCTGAATTTCTCCAGCATTTTCTGTGTGTTTGTAGCCATACTGACTTCCTATTCATGGCATTTCACTTTTGCCATGTCATCCTAGCTTACCATCCCAATTGGGCACAGAGCCTTCCTCTTAGCACTTCTTGTGGTCTCCTTCCTGTTGGTGGCCAATACTGGCCATTTGAAACTTGATTCAGCGAACTGAGATAGTGGGGGTAGGAATGAATGGACCTATTCTGCCTCTTTCAACACACTGTAAAACAAAAGCCTGTGATTGTAACTTGGAATGCACTACCTTAAATGAGTTGGTGGACACTTGTTTGATAATAGCTTTCAAATGGAATTCAATAAATGCATGATGGGGAAATTTTGCAGGTTTGTGGAAACAGCAGGAAACTGGGACTAGTTAGCTAATTCTTTTAAAGAGCCGTCATAGATATGGGCTAAAGGGCTGCCTTCTCTGCCCTTTAGTCCACAATATTAAGAAAGTCTATTTCTTGACTGTTACTGTGGAAAATCACCATAAAGAGAATGAGCCAGGGTCAAGATCTGAATGCAAACCACCAGAGCTGACAGTTCCTATAAAACAATGAGTTAAGTTTATTAAACTTCTCTCTTAAAATTGAACATTCCTAATTGCAAAAGGTGTTGTTATAATTTTCTCTTTGATACATCCAATAAATTCTAGGGCACAGTTAAGCTGGGAATTAAAATGTTTAGAAAGATTTTCATATAAACACACAGATAACAGAAGATAGAATGTATTAGCAAAATTAATTTTTGTACTTACTGATCAAGGTACGGATAGGGTTGCTTTGTTCTGCAATGCTGCAGATCTGGCCAGTAAGATTTGTCTGATTTTCATCCGTAAGCACGGAGTAACCCCTTTCTGTCAAGGATTCGTTTACTTCAGAACAAATCTTTACACTTATAGTCTTCAGTGTTTCTTCAAGGTTGAAATTTCTTCACAGGATAATCAATAATAATAAAAAAAAGTCAGGTTATTATTTTGTACATTCGTATGAACTAATTTATACTTGTGGTATTCCAAACAGTGAACCAGACCAAAACTGTGAGTTCATAATGAAATAGATTCTCAAGAAGGGCAGAAAATAATTGGAACAGGACAAGCTAATATAAATCGTTTTAAACTCATGCATTTGCTCCTTTTATCAAATCCCTTGATTTGCACGAAAAAGCAAAAAAACTTCCAAGCAATTTGAAAAGCCAATTTAAAAGCAGGTTGAAACATAGCTGAAGGGGATAAGAGTTATGAAAACAGAGTGTTACTGAGCAACCATCACTATGTAGGAGGTGTAACTGCAGCATGACATACATACATGTAAGCAATACCCATTATAAAATGTGGATAGAACATATACACAAGGAAAAAAGTGAGTCATATTTAGACAGTGTAACAACTGTAAGAATCGTAATGTTGTAGATAGCCTGCTGCAACCAAATCAACCAATAGAATCTCTAATACATCTGTCCAGACAAAAATCTATGCGCACATATCCTTGTGCATGTAGAATTACAGTGCATTCTAACATTTAAAATGCTTATAATGAACTTTATTTTAAGAAAAATAAAGTCCATAGGATATGCAAGGGACTCCTTTTAAACCAGATTCTACATGCTATCATTGTGGTCTCCTCTAGATCCTTATTCAAAAAAACGTGCTCAAGATTCCAAATCCACGACTGTGATATTAATGTTCCCCTCAAATACCAAATTCAACACCTTAATTCATAAAATTGTACAGGAAACAGCAGCTTAGGAGCATCTTAGTGCAATATCAGATCTTGTTTTAACAGATTTTCCCCTCTACCCACCCCCCCGCAGCAAATCTGTCTCAAGTGTTGCATTTCACTGTCGTCATTTTAGACAAGTTAAGATGAATGCCATTTATAATCTTAAATACCATTTAAAAAGGAAAAAAAGATTGATTAGGAAATAACTCCACAGAGGCCAGTATCCCGTCACCAAGTCACCTTTTATTTACATGTGATGAGTTGTTGACACCGATCCAGCTCCCTCAGAGCCAGCTCTCAGAGTGAACAGAGCCTCCGAGACTCCTCTTTGTATCTGTCGGCAAGGGCTCCTTGATTGGGGCTGTTAAAATGGTCCAATCAGGGAACTCATTCTATGGAGGTCCACCTGACTAACCTCGCTACAATCACTACAGCGTAAAATTTCCTAATCGTATTGTGATTCATTTTGTTGGAACACAAAATATTGAGATTGAGTGACTTAAGAGAAATTAATCTGCAACTCCCAATACCAACACATTGATCACATCCATTCTGCTGCAAACACATGCAGAGGCAGTTTATGGGAACCAAGGCATTCACTAGCTACTGCATTACACCTCCCTCAAGTAGAATCAATTGAGACAAAGCAGATTTTTAAATCACATTTTCTTAATTTTCCAACTCTGTGTTTAATTTGCAGTGAAAAAATAATTACAGGGCTGGGACACAGATTGGTGTGTGTGAGGCTATTTGGATAGCTCTACCAATTAAAACAGCACAGGCATGATATGCCAAATGGCCTTCCTCTATGCGGTGTTATCTTCAAATCATGCGATTTATTCTTTTTTAGTTGATCGGATTAACATTATTTGCATTCAGATATTGAAAATAAAAAAAAAGGTTGTAAACTTAACTAACATTACTAGGAAAAAAGGCAACAAATCAGGGTGAAAAAGAATAAAAACGTGGAGGTGCACTTGTATACGTAGAAATATGAATTAAGAGCAGAGGGAAACCATTTGGGCCCTCGAGCCTGTTGTTATTCAAAAAGATGTTAATTTCTTGAATTCCACATTCCCATTTACCCCCGATAACTTTTGACTTCCATGCCTAACAAGCATATATTTTTAAGGCAGTTGTAGATATTCGACAACCCTGCCTCCATGGTCTTAGAAGACCAAAGTTCCAAAATTGCACAACCCTCACGAAAAAATCTAATCATCTCTGTCCTGAAAAACAGTTCTGGACTCAGTCATAAAAAGGAAACATTAAAAAGGAAACCTCACCCACCTTGTCAAGGCTGTGCAGAATCTTGTTTATTTCAACAAATCTCCCCTCATGATAGTGGAAGTGAGCTTAGCCTGTTCAACCTTTCCTCATAAGAAATCTGCTCTAGCCAGGTATCAATCCAGTGACCCACTTCTGAAACACCTCCCTTTCTTAAACAGAGGAGAGCAAAACTGCACACAGTGAGAGATGTGGTCCCACTAAATATAGTTACTGAGGTGTAACACTTTTCCTTTTCATTCAACTCCTCTCTTGTAAGGGCTAGCATTCCGAAGAAGGGTCCAGACCCGAAACGTAGCTTTCCTGCTCCTCTGATGCTGCTTGGCCTGTTGTGTTCATCCAGCTCTACACCTTGTTATCTCTAGCATTCCATTAGCCTTCTTCATTACTTGCTGTACTTACATATTAACTTTTTTTTGTGGGTCATGCAATTGGAAAGCTAGATCCCTCCGCACCTCAGAATTCAACAATTGTTCTCTGTTTAGGTAAGACTCTGATTTCATTCTTCCTGTCAACGTGAACCTTTCCCACTTTATCCTCCATCTGCCAGATCTTCACCGATGTAACCTATCCAAATCTGACTGAAACCACCAGCTGTCATCACAGTATACTTTCCTATCTATCTTTTGTGTCATCTACAAACTTTAAATACTATGCCTTTGTTGCCCTCTTCATCTAAATCACTGGTATAAATTGTAAAAAGCCAGAGTACCACCCTTTGCAGGATTTCATTCGTCACATCAGCATCAGCATTAAGTGCAGTTGGTACAGAATGAAGGCTTAGGGGTTTGTCAAGTGTGAGAATTTAAAGGGTTAATCTCTTTCTTCTAAAAAAAAGGGTAAACTCTCTGAAATATTGCATTAGTTTTCTGATTAAATTAAAACCTGAACTTACTTTCAGGCTTAAAACAAGGAAGCTTTTTCCTGAGAGTTGCAATAGTGTAGCTAGCTAATTAAAGAGCTGGCTAAAACTAGTTCTTAAAAATAGAGAATAACAAGGTGTAGGGCTGGATGAACACAGCAGGCCAAGCAGCATCAGAGGAGCAGGAAGGCTGACGTTTCAGGTCTAGACCCTTCTTCAGAAATGGGGGAGGGGAAGGGGGTTCTTAAATAAATAGGGAGAGAGGGGGAGGCGGATAGAAGATGGATAGAGGAGAGGATAGGTGGAGAGGAGACAGACAGGTCAAAGAGGCAGGGTTGGAGCCAGTAAAGGTGAGTGTAGGTGGGGAGTTAGGGAGGGGATAGGTCGGTCCAGGGAGGACGGACAGGTCAAGGAGGCGGGATGAGGCTAGTAGGTAGGAGATGGGGGTGGGGCTTGAGGTGGGAGGACAGGATAGGTGGGAGGACAGGTTAGGAAGGCGGGGACAAGCTGGGCTAGTTTTCAGATGTGGTCGGGGGAGGGGAGATTTTGAAGCTTGTGAAGTCCACATTGATACCGTTCGGCTGCAGGGTTCCCAAGCGGAATATGAGATGCTGTTCCTACAACCTTCGGGTGGCATTGTTGTGGCACTGCAGGAGGCCCAGGATGGACATGTCGTCCAAGGAGTGAGAGGGGGAGTTGAAATGGTTCGTGACTGGGAGGTGCAGTTGTTTGTTGCGAACTGAGCGCAGGTGTGCTCCTCATGGGAGCACAAGGCGGCGCCGATACAGTCATCGATGTAACTGTGGAAGAGGTGGGGGATACGGCCATTGTAGCTTCGGAAGAGGGATTGTTCCACGTATCCTACAAAGAGGCAGGCATAGCTTAGGCCCATGTGGGTACCCATGGCCACCCCCTTTGTCTGTAGGAAGTGGGAGGAATTGAAGGAGATATAACTGCACCTCCCAGTCGCGAACCATTTCAACTCCCCCTCTCACTCCTTGGACGACATGTGCATCCTGGGCCTCCTGCAGTGCCACAATGATGCGACCTGAAGGTTGCAGGAACAGCATCTCATATTCCGGTTGGGAACCCTGCAGCCCAATAGTATTGATGTGACATCACAAGCTTCAAAATCTCCCCTCCCCAGACCACATCCCAAAACCAGCCCAGCTTGTCCCCCCCTCCCTAACCTGTCCTCCCACCTATCCACCCCCATCTCCTACCTACTAGCCTCATCCCGCCTCCTTGACCTGACCGTACTCCCTGGACCGACCTATCCCCTCCCTAACTCCCCACCTACACTCACCTTTACTGGGTCCAACCCTGTCTCTTTGACCTGTCTGTCTCCTCTCCACCTATCTTCTCCTTTATCCATCTTCTGTCCACCTCCCCCTCTCTCCCTATTTATTTCAGAACCCCCTTCCCCTCCCCCATTTCTGAAGAAGGGTCCAGACCCAAAACATCAGCTTTCCTGCTCCTCTGACGCTGCTTGGCCTGCTGTGTTCATCCAGCTCTACACCTTGTTATCTCAGATTCTCCAGCATCGGGCAGTTCCTACTATCTCTTAAAAAATAGAGCACACCAACTCATCTAAGTCAAAAGGGGTATAAATACACAGCCGTTAATGGGGGAGCCAGAAACGGGTGTAGCTGGCAGAGTGGAAGGCTTGGGTATTTGATCGTGTGGGAGTTCAGTGAAGTGGGGGAAGGACATGTACTTTTTCAATTCTGTTCCTCGCCTTTTTGGAGTGCACCGTTTCAATTAACGGAGCCAGCACTGTCCTGTTTGAAAACCAGAGTGAAAAAAAAATGAAGTCATAGGCATCTGGTAAGCCGACCAGCTGCTAAGTTCTGACATAAACTTTCAGTTGTAAGTGGAATCAACATTCGATTTCAAAATGATGTTAAAGAATAACAACTAATTTTGACTGAATTAAAATTACATTTGACTAACACACATTGAGGAGATAGGTACTGTAGGCTGTATACAATGGAACTTCTGGACCCAAAAATAATCCAAGGCAAGCACAGCCATAATAAATGTTGAAAAGTGTAGGACCCCTAACTCAGCATCATTATATTGCAAGGCAGAATTGAAGACATTGTGATCCATCAATGGAGAAGGCAGTGATTGATGGACAATTTGTTCCAGCATGTGGGCACACCCCTGAGGATAGGGCTGTCAGATTTCATGTGTAGTAAAGATGTAACCATGGACGAGGCACACAAAGGGCCAGACAATACTGTAGTCTGGGACTTGAGCCAACGTACTTATCTAACAAGTTTGAAATGCTCATCTGTGTGTGTGAAAGCAATTTCTTTAGGAGGAGAAATTGATGGAGCAGGCACCTTTCAAGTTGAAAGGATGTTAAAAAAAATGCCCTGCACAAGAATTGTGTTTTCCTCATAGGCAGTGATTCAATATTACACTCCACTGACTGAACCCTGTGTAAATTTCCAATGCAAGACATTTGAAACCTGGACTTTAAAGCAAATAAAAATGATATGAAAAAAATTTAATACAGTAATATTTCACTTCAAGAATTTTACTTCAAAAATGCAAAAGCAGGATCTCATCCTTGGCTTTGACCTGGCATGAGCCAATGCACTAACTGGTCACAGAATACACCTAATTCTAGTAGCGTGTTGAAAGAAAATTGATTTACTACCTTTGGATTGAGAGATGGATGGGCGGGAGAGGCAATGGCCTAATGGTATTGTCACTGGACTGTTAATCCGGAGACCCAGGTGATGTTCTGGGGACCTAAGTTCGAATCTCACCACAGCAGATGGTGGAATTTGAATTCAATAAATATCTGGAATTAACAATCTAATGATGACCATGAATCTATTGCCGATTGTCAGGAAAAACCCATCTGGCTCACTAATGTCCTTTAGGGAAGGAAACTGCCATCCTTACTTGGTCTGGCCTACATGTGACTCCAGACCCACAGCAATGTGGTTGACTCTGAACTGCCCTCTGGGCAATTAGAGACAGGCAATTAATGCTGCCCTAGCCAGCAAAGTCCTCATCCCGTGAGTGAATAGAGAGGAAAAAAAATTCAAACTCACTTGTCATGCATGCCCTCAAGTAGAACCACAATAACTCGCTTTAATTTGTCTGCAAACTCAGGTAGTCCTGAAATGGTTGCCCCTACCATGTTGTAGATGATCAACATTATATAGGCCACAAGCCTTTGCAGGTTCAGTCTTTGTTGCAGCTCTTGGAGACGTGATCGGTCAGTCATCAGAGTCTAAAATAAAATCAAAGATATTTTGAATGCCATGAAGGGTTATGTTGTAATTTGTGATTTTGTGGGACTCTTCCATTTCAGTACTTCTTTCCTGCAATCCACGAACTGCATTATAGCAAAAGACTGAATACTTCTGTTGTCATTTCTGCAAATTTATTTTCTCCTACACACTTCATAGATTTTTCCAGGCCATTCACCAAATGTAGCCAACATACTAACTCCTGAATCTCTATCACTGCTGCTTGGATCAGCCATGAGGTGATGACTACGTTCCTTCCTTCAGTAAATTCTGCTGCATTGTAATTTGACAAAAAGACAAAATTATACGAATAGCAGTTTTGTGGTCTAACACCATGCCTTTATGTGAGAGGGTGGGGATCAATATATAACACCCTGACAGTCAACACCTGAACTCACTTTCCATCCAAATGAGTTGCTGACTTTGACAACATGATAGAGTGATTAGGGAAAAGTGCTTAACACTTCATATTGTTAAGACTGTGTTGAGAAGTTGTATTTTAAAAAATCCAAAACAGCCAGCAATTAACTGATAAGACAATATTACAAACTTTATTGGAGATATAAAGGGAAATTAAACAAATCAAGCAACACTAACCAACATCATCGCATGGATTTAAACTATCAACTCAGTTCTACTCCAACCCCTGTCCCAAGGTGTTCCTTTCAGTTACAAAACTCGTTGAGGTTTCATTCACTTTTTCCAACTAAACCCGTAAAAGGCATGCCACAACCCTCTGGAAGTTACTTTAATATTCCAGTTATTGTTTGATATACAAGTAATGGAAAGATCCCCACGTAATCGGTAAGGAGACCTTTTGGCTCTGTTATAATAAAATGATAGACCCATAATCACTTTTTGCCTTTGTGTTACAACCTATGACCTTGTAAGATGAACACAGATTAGCTTTTAAATGCAGTTAACTCCAAGCTTCTTTGTATTGTATATACATCTAGGTTTCTCAATAAATTTGGAGAATCAGACATTTCCTATTTGCCTACAGTTAAAACTTTATTTCCCAAAATTAAACGTTACACTCAGAATGACAAGAATTACGAATTAGATATTTACGACCAAAATCTCCAAATGAAACTGCTATTGCCAGGCACCTGGAAACAAGTACAAAATGTAATACTTTTCCACAATAAGTGAAAGAAAATATTTACTTTTAAATATCCTGTACATGTATAAATTTGGTCTTGTTGATTCTTTCAAAATAGTAAAAATAAAAGTCGGCCAGAAAATTGAACAATTTTTAAAAAAATAAAACGATTCTATAGAGCCTGCAGTTTGTATTGGAATTTTCTGAATCTAATCCACCCATGCCAAGTCCATTATTCCATGATTCAGCTCTCATTCTGTTAGGGCCCAAGTACTGGCCCAATTCAGTGAGCGATGGTTGGTTCTTCCATGTCACCCTTTCCCATTGTATTGATGCCTACTTCAGTTTTTTGTTCTGCTACTACAGGTGTCCTAGCCATCTCTCCTCATCAGGTATGGTCAATTTTCAAACTTTTTTTATTTAAATTTCTGCTGTTACACTTTTCTTAACACATATATGCTGTACTAAAGCAGTTCGAGAAGGCGGCAATTTACCACCACCTTCTCAGTTAAGATTGGGCCAGTATTTATTGCACATTCAGTGAAGCCCACATACCCAAATGAATAATAAAAAAAATACGATTCAAGGGCAGACCAGAAACCAAGGTGACCTACCCCAAAACGTGACTGGTTTATTATAATGAATGACTAAAAGGATCACAGAAAAGCGGCTGTGTTCTAAATAGAAAGATTGGCTAATAAGGAGTGTTAGTGGTGGAGTGGGGTGGGGTGGTTGGTGCGAGAAATGCTGAGTGAGGCCTAATAACCACCTCAATACCAAATAAATTTGGTGAATCTATAATGATAGTGAACTATTCATACTTCATGACAATCAGATAAACAAAATTATCACAAAATACCAGAATCAAAAGCAGCAGAAGTCTCCTCCAAAGAAGTGCAAAGGAATACTTTGCTATTTTATGTACTCTATATAAAAGTCAAACCACCAATTGATCACTTTTTATTTGGAGGAGAAAAAGTGCAAAATCCAAAAAAAAAAAATCCATCTGCATCTAGACTATCAAAAAGTCAGCCAGTTAGTGGAGTCAACATGACCTTCATAATATAGATGTTTGAAGAATTTTAAATTACACAGGCACAATTGGAATAGCTAAATACCAGTTCACTTCCATAGAAATGAAATGAACATTCTTCAGGTTTACAAGGATAGAAATTAGATTTGACCGTGGTACAAAATGGAACATTTTGATTCATCGTGATAACAAGGTGTAGAGCTGGATGAACACAGCAGGCCAAGCAGCATCATAGGAGCAGGAAAGCTTGACGTTTCGGGCCTAGACCCTTCATCAGAAATGGGGAAATCAGAAATCAGAAATGTCACTGGGCTGGCTATTTAAAGATCCAGGCAAGTAGCTTAGGGACATGAGTTCAAATTCTCACCACAATATCTTCACCTGTCAGGCACTTTAGTGGGTGAACAAGTGTTAGCTCATAGTGAACGCAGGGAGTGTACAATATTCTGCTTTGGGCTGTACCTCATTTGTTAATTGGAAACCGATTCCCCAACGGGGAGAAACTACTCTTTGATCGGTTACTTATTGATGATGGTTTCAGTTTTGGCTGACAGAGATGACCCAACGATTGATGGACTTCAAATCCTTTGAAGCTCCAATTAGAACTCTCCTCCAACCTGATTTTAACCATGTACCCACAGAGGCGATTATTAGTTCTATGGAAAAAATATCCTTGACACCACAACAGGGATTTCACTTCAG
>JAHRHZ010000045.1:34418166-34528545 GCA_024137785.1 Ginglymostoma cirratum
CCTCCCCCATTTCTGATGAAGGGTCTAGGCCCGAAACGTCAAGCTTTCCTGCTCCTATGATGCTGCTTGGCCTGCTGTGTTCATCCAGCTCTACACCTTGTTATCTCGGATTCTCCAGCATCTGCAGTTCCTATTATCTCTGATACAATTTGGATTAATCTGCCCATTATATACAGCCCAAATATTTAACTCATTAGCTGCAACAGAACTAAATATTAGGCACTGTGTATAATGGACCTGAACCAGTATGTCCCATTTTAGAAACAAATTTACAATCAACTTATTTGTGGAGGGGAAATAATTCTACTACTAAATTTGATTACAACTTGTGCAAATGAATGATTGAAAGTCCAAAATTTCCATTGTATTCTGGCTTGGGATGAAATATTCCTCTCTGGAGACTGAATTGCACTGCCTGACGAACAAATTATTTTTATTTAGGATGCGTTCCATCAAGTCAAGACTTGACAACTTCATCCCATATTCTAATGGATGCAAGATGACTGTAGAAGTTGTGCTACGACAAGGATACAACGGAAAGTTTCTGTAGCACCATGTGTCAGAGAAGGTATTTTTTTAATGACAGCTGACTCTTTGCACATTATTCTCAGATCCCATGCTACTTAAAATGCCATTGCAACTCTCCCGCGAGAACAGACTGTTCCAATTTTTCTGTCTTCAGGATACTTTCAATAGCAGCTCAGTCTTTTTTTTCATAAAACTGTGTGATCATTCAACTTATTAAAAAGATTTCCTCACAATCATCTGAACTTATTGCCTGAAGAAATTTAAATGTTCATCCTCAAACTCCATTGTTAGACCTAAAAGGGCAATCTCAGTTAGAAAGATTCTGAAGAGCTCAAAGTTTCAGACAGGTTGTCCAAACTCAATGTTTCTACAACTTTGAAAAAATTTACAAATTCCCAGGATCCCTTATACAAAAATCTAATATTTACCTCAGGTAAGGGCCTATTGTCGTAGTCCCACTGCAACAATTTCAAATAACCATTGTTTAACACAGACGATGGACTGAGCGGAAGACTGGCATTCCCGTCAGTATCAGAAGGTGATGTGTCTGAGGAGGTCACAGATGCTGATACTTCGGTAACAGACTCTTTTAGCCACTGAGTTGTATAATCAAGAGCATCTATAAGCAGAAATATTTATATTTTGAGTATTCAATATTTTCAAGTATGTTAAAAAAAACTTTAAAAGAAAAAAAAAATCACCAGCTTTATGGACAAGAGTACCATTTCAGTTCAGAAGGGGTTAATAATCACTAGATCTCTGCCAATTTTTGCATTTCCCAAGTAGTTCAGGCAGAGAAAGTGTAAAAGCCATCATATACAATAGGAATTAATATTAGTTAGTTTAAAATTTAACTCAGCGCAGAGTCAATCCCATTTAGTCTCCAGGGAAAGCAATGCATAAACACTCCAGAGTCCTCAAAACATTTTCTGAATATTTGTTCATTCCACATTTACATTATTTATAATAGGGTCTATCATCATGTGGCTTCCCAGCAACACAGGAATTATTAAATTCTGTGGGCTATCTTCACTTTATACTTTTATCAATATCCCAGTTATGTTTTAATTTCCTTCTACATTGCCTTAAAAATTACTTGCATTCAAAGTTAGATGCCATGCCCTATCTGGAGGATATCAAATGCTTTGCGCTCAAGACAAATCTGGCCACATCCCAAACTTATTCATATAAAATGTTTACTCAATTTCTCAAACAAAAAATTAATTCTGCACAATATTAGCAAAAACTAAAAGATGAAAGAGCAAGCAGTGAGCCTTCTTATTTGGTTAATTATTGTATGTTTATCACAAATCACTATTAAAATGTACTAAAAAAAAAAAACTTACTGGGTTGTTTATTGAGAAAATCCTGGAACTTGCTTCGTTCATAATCAACTGAACATTGTTGGATGTGTGGTCGGATATTTTGAATGGTGAAGTTGACCATATCCATAGTCATCAAATCAAGGACATGAAATATTTCCCTGGTAAAGAAAATACAAAGCTCACTCAGAGAAGAATGCAAGAAAAAAATACGTAACATTCTGGTCAGACATGTATTGGTCCTTTTTCTTAAAAGGAAATCAATATATACTTATTTGAGAAGTTTCCACTTTACAATTTCCTGAATAAACTTAAATACTTAAAAAGTAGCAGCATGTAAATCTATCTCCCCCACTTCACCACCATGCAGAGAAATTATTTACCTGAACAATGGAACTATCTCAGTAACCGATTTCAATTTTTTGACATCATCATCACGAACTGGAGCACAGAACTTTCCCATTAGTGTAATTATATAAGCAGCCAGTTTATGGATGTCAATTGCATTGTGCTCAGCCTGTTGTTTGATTAGATCCAAATCTAAGACCTCGGAGATCTGGTTACGAAGTCTGTTTTGGCCAGGTATCAGAAATGAGAGGAGAATCTAAACAATAAAAGGATTTATATAAATTAGAAGGCTTGCTTCTTTAATACTAGATGTTACATTGGTAATAAATAACTTCAATTTTTAAGATTCATTTAGCTGGCTTCAACACTTGTCCCACAAGTGAACATAGATTTTTTTTTCCCATATTCCTATCCCCGAGCCATTTTCTTCACTATTTTCAGTGATATCTTGCCGTTGCTTTCACTGTAGTGCAGGCTTAGAATAGGAACACAGAACGTGTAATGAAAAGGTAAGTGGAAACCTGAAGTGAGAAATGGAGAAAAGAGTGAAGAAATTTAAACATCATATGTAAATTATGATGGACAAGGGAAGGTGATGGACAAGAGGAGGTAAAAATGACGTACTCAGAAGGAAATGGGCATCTCTGAAACAAATGGGAATGTCTAAATCTATATTCTCATAAATCAACATCCAAACGAGGAGATTGAAGAATAGGTGTTATAGAATTGAAAACCAAAATCAAACAGGAGCATGGAAACAGCTATCTATTGTTAGGGGAGATTGGACTAGCATTGTTGGAGAAGGAAGAATTGCTAAAGACATAGGACCAAAATTGACAAGGCAATGGGAGCAGGTGAGATGCACACAGGATTTTGAAGGGACAGCAGAAATTGCAGAGGCACTGGGCATAATCTTTCAGTCTTCCACAGATGCAGAGGACGTGCCAGAAGACTGGAGAATTACAAACATTACAGAAACTAGTTCAAGAAATTAATTACATATCAGTAAGTTCAACTTTGTGGTAGGGAAGCTTCCCAAAACAATTATTTGGCATAGAATTAATCGTTAAATGGAAAAAGGTGGATTGATTCGCAAGACTCAATATGGATGTCTAAAGGGGAAATCGTGCTTAACTTAGAACATTTTTGAAGAAGTAACAGAAAGGCTCAATGAGGGTAACACTGTTGATATGGTAACTTGGATTTCCAGAAGGCGTTTGGAGCAGTGTCACGCAACAGACTCGTGAGTAAAGTTATAGTTCATGATATATAAACAATAAGGACAATAGTAACGTGGATACAAAATTGGCAGTGATAAGAGACAGAGGAATGGTTAACAGGTATCTATAATTCTGAATGTGGTTTGTAGTGGAATTCCCCAGGAGTCAGTATTGGGATCCTTGTTGTTCTTGATATATTCATGATCTGGATCTTGGTGTGTAGGAAACAATTTCAAAGTTTGCAGATGACACGAAACTTGGAAGAATTGAAAACTGAGAGGAGGAAAACGTGGAACTCCAAAAGGACTTGACAAATTGGAGTGAGTGAATAGGTGGCATACGAGGTTCAATGCAGAGTAGTGTGAGCTGACGCATTTTGGTATGAAGAGCATTGACAGACATACAATCGGAGTATGATTCTAAGTAGAGTGCAAGAGTACAGGGACCTGGGTGTATGTGTACAGATTATTGAAGGTGGCAGATCAGGTGGGGAAAAAAAACAGCAGTTAAATACATACAATGTCCTCTGCTTTATTAATTGGGCATAGAGTACAAGAATAAGGAGGTGCTGTTGAACTTGTATAAGGTACTGTTAGACCTTAGCTGGAGTATTGTGTACATTTGTGGGTGCCACGTTACACGAAAGATGCAAATGCATTGGACAAAGTACGGAAGTAATTTACAAGAATGCTTCCAGGATTGAGAAAAATTCATTTATGATGATAAATTGACAATGTTGAGTCTATTCTCCTTGGAGACAAAATAAAAAGGCTGAGTGGAGTTTTAATAGAGGTTTTCAACATTATGAGCAGGCTATATAGATAGAGAGAACCTGTTCCTGCTCATAAAAAGGAAAAAGGGCATAGATTTAAAGCGATGTGCAAATGAAGCAAAGGTGATGTGAGAAAAGAAACATTTAGACACAGCAATAAAAACAGCAAGAATTGCGGATGCTGTAAATCAGGAACAAAAACAGAAGTTGCTGGAAAAGCTCAGTAGGACTGGCAGCATCTGTGAAGAAATAAAAAATCAGAGTTGATGTTTCGGGTCCGGTGACCCTTCCTCAGAACCGATGGTAGCTAGGTAAACGTCGGCTTATATCCCCCTCCCTATGTTCTGCATATAAGCAGATGCTTTCCTAGCTACCATCAGTTCTGAGGAAGGATTGTAGGACCCAAAACGTTAACTCTGATTGTATCAGAGATAATAGGAACTGCAGATGCTGGAGAATCCAAGATAACAAGGTGTAGAGCTGGATGAACACAGCAGGCCGAGCAGGATCTAGGCCCGAAATATCAGCATTCCTGCTCCTATGATGCTGCTTGGCCAGCTGTGTTCATCCAGCTCTACACCTTGTTATCTCGTTAACTCTGATTGACTATTTTCTTCAGATGCTGCCAGACCAGCTGAACTTTTCCATTTACACTCAGCAACTAGTTAGAGCATGGAGTGCATTTCCTGGAAAAATGTGCTGGAGGCAGGTTCAATTGAGGAATTCTAGAAGGCATTGGATAAAAAGTAATGTGTAAGTATAGAGAAAAACCAGGGAGATTAGCACTAGGCAACGATACTATTTTGAAGAGCTGGTGCAAGCACTATGGGCCAAATAACCTCCTTTTGTGTCTTAACAATGTTGAAATTCTGTGACCAAATGGTGTTGGAAAAATAAGATGAGCAAAGCAAACAAAAACTTTAGAATTTTATACAAGACTGAGGATAACAAACACATTTTTAAAACAAAGCAATCATATACATGGAAAACGTGTGACAATCGTGGAAGATTTGAACTGAACAATAAAATGGTGAGAAGATGATACAGGAATAATGTTGGAAGTCTATAGCTCAGCTGGGATCTGACAAAAAAACTGGATCAGAATTTTGCAAAACAGAAAAGGAAACAGTACTCAGACTAAGATCCAAGTTGAGGAACAATAATTACTGATGCAAATGAGCAACAGAAACATTAAATAATCCTCAAGGAAGGACAGGCAAATAGTAGAGATTTTAGAGGAAGTGATCAAGAAACCATGAGTTATGACTGTGATATTAGCATAAGTGAGAATGAACAAAGAAAATAAGACATCAATATCAAACGCAGCAGTTTGAAATAAAGTCACTTGAAAACAAAGGGAGGAAAGGGCACCTAAATAATTGTTACAAGAGTAGTGTGATATACTCTAAGAATTGGATCAGCCAGGAAGAATAGATCTTATTTTTGCCAAAGCAAAAACAAAATTATAAAGCATAGAAGAACTGAAAACAACAAAGAGGGAACAAGGAAGGTTTTGCATCAACAAACCATTATTTAATGAAGATGGAAGGAGCATATTGACAGATTATGTGACAAATGAGAACCTCAAATGATTGCGCTAAGAGATGACAGTAATGTTGGCATCAATTTCATGAACCAGAAAGAGAGAATGGGGTAAAAGCAGCAATAGTTAAGTTAAAAACTTGAAAAGCAGCTTGAATAGTGGAAATTCTAGTCAAGTTGACATAACATGGGGAAGAACTTAATGTTTCCTAGCAGTGCAAAAATATTTAGTTATCAGGAGAATGACCAACAGACTATGTTGTTGATAAATGGTCACCAAGAAAGAAGTCACAGACATATCAATGTTTAGTCTTTAAGACGATGTCACGATCTACTGGGATAGTGCACTGGAAATGGTCTGTATTCCTTTTAGTCTTGGTACCATAATTTCTTGATAGTTTTATTTCTTTACTCCCAAGGAATCTTCAGCAATAACTAGGATTATCATATTCTAACTATTAATCTGTTTAAACTAAAGCTGAACTGCTGGTCTGTTTTAACTTGACTCATTGAGTCATAGAACATGGAAACAGACCCTTCAGTCCAACCAGTCCATGCTGAATATAATCCCAAACTAATCCCACCTGCCTGCTCTTGGTCTATCTCTCTCCAAACCTTTCCTATTCATGTGTCTACCCAAATGACTTTTAAATGTTGTAATTGTACCCACATTCACCACTTCCTCAGGAAGTTTATTCCACGGGTGAACCACCCTTTGTGTTTAAAAAAAAAATTGCCCCTCATGTCTTTTTTAATTATCCCTCCTCTCACCTTAAAAGGTGTGCCCCCTAGTCTTGAAATCCCCCAATCTTAGGGGAAAAACAACCATTGTTAAACCTATCTGTACCTCTCAATATTTTTTAAAATGGTTATAGAAGTTTACAAAATAAAGGGGGTTACAAGAGCTATATTAAAATCCACACATCATTGACCACATGGTGGATACACCTTGTGGTTGTGACAAGAGATCAATAACTCTCAAGATATTTTTACATGAAACAAACAGCTGTGAGGTGTAACCAAATATTGAGTATGAACCAGATATAATTGGAAGAGGGTGTTGTTTAACACCTCTTCAATATCTATGCAGATGTAGCGATCAAAGAAGCTTTTGATGATTAAATTTGGTGCAGGACTAGGGGAGTTAATGGGGAAGAACTTAATGTTTCCTAGCAGTGCAAGAATATTTAGTTATCAGGAGAATGACCAACAGACTATGTTATTGATAAATGGTCACCAAGAAAGAAGTCACAGACATATCAATGTTTAGTCTTTAAGACGATGTCACGATCTTTACTTCCCCAGACTGGCAGATGACAATGCACTTGCAGTAAACACAGAAGGAGGATTATTCAAACTAGTGAATAGACGAATAACAATAGGCATGAATTTGGAGGAAGGTGATAATGGACAAAACTAAAGAAAAGGATACCTCAAAATTCACCAAGACATAGAATCCCTACAGTGTGGAAGCAGGCCATTCAACCCATCAAGTCCACCCAGACACGTTCCCCTACCCTATCCCCATAATCCTGCATTTCCCATGGTTAATCCACCTAGCCTGCACGTCATTGGATATTACTTATGATTTAGAATGGCCAATTTACCTAACCTGCACATCTTCAGACTGTGGGAGGAAACCAGAGCACCCAGAGGAAACACACACAAACACAAGGAGAGACTCTGTGTGGAGTTTGCACACTCTCCTGAAACTGGAATCAAACCTGGGTCCCTGGCGCATTGAGGCAACAGTGCTGCCTTAAATATTCCTATATCCACAAAAGGAAATAGGTTTAAGAAGTGGGGCTAAATCATCTGGTTTGCAGATCATTTCAGACAAGATGCATTACTAAAAATGCATGTTGGAGCCCTGCAGAGGTCCTGGCATGTGAACCTACACAGAAATTGCCCAGAAGACAGAACTTCCTGATAGGAATTTCCCCTGTTCCCCACAACCTTTTGTAAATGTCTCCAACTAGAAGTTAGAGTTGAAGACTTCAGCCAGATAACTGACTTCCCTGTCACCCGTTCACCCAACTCCCCTCTCATCTGGCTAGCCTGAGCAGACCATCTTCCTGACCCATACTGATTACCTCACCTCACCTCAGTCCTCCTCATACTCAAAGTCTGGCCCTGACCCTTTAATCTTACCATGCAACAGCTAGGTGCCATAAAAAGAAGACCTGCCCTTTCTTTTTACCGAGTCTACTCCATTCCAATATGAGTTCCTAATGGACATTGTTCTGCACATTTCTATGACCCAAGATTAGAAGGACCTGGGTAAGAAAAGACCCTGGTAAAGAAAACATGTACAGCAGCTACCCATTCATCATTGTTGCTGCTCTGAAAATTTGGGCCCAAGTGTTTAAAAATCATTATGGAAGATACAACAAATAAATGACAAAAGATTGTAAATGGGAACAGCTACGCTTGTTAAGAAGCAGCTGTTACTAACTGTAGATATGGAAGCGAGCGAACTTGGAAAAATAAATAGTGATATTTTGAAAAAATAAGTGTCCATATTACAGAGGATGTGCTGCTGGAGGTCTTAAAACTCATAAAAGGTAGATAAATCCCTGGGACCTGATCAGGTGTATCTCAGAACTTTGTGGGAAGCTAGGGAAGTGATTGCTGGGTCCCCTGCTGAGATATTTGTATCATCAATAGCCACGGGTGAGGTGCAGGTAGACTGGAGAGTGGCTAATGTGGTGCCATTATTTAAGAAAGGTGGTGCCAGGGAACTAGAGATCGGTGAGCCTGACATTAATGGTGGGTAAGTTGTAGGAGGGGATTCTGAGGGCCAGGACTTACGTATATTTGGAAAGGCAAGAAATGATTAGGGATAGTCAACATGGCTCTGTCCATGGGAGATCATGTCTAACTTGATTGAGTTTTTTGAAGAAGTGACAAAGAAAACTGATGAAGGCAGAACGGTACACATTGACTATATGGAGTTCAGCATGGCCTTTGACAAGGTTCCGCGTGGAAGACTGGTTAGATCACATGGCATCCAGGGAGAGCTAGCCAATTGGATACAAAATTGGCTTGAAGGTAGCAGACAGAGGGTAGTGGGGAGCATTGTTTTTTGGACTGTAGGCCTGTGACCAGCGGTGTGCCGCAACAATCAGTGCTGGGTCTACTGCTTTTTGTCATTTATGTGTATGATTTGGATGTGAACGTAGGAGGAATGGTTAGTAAGTTTGCAGATGACACCAAAATTGGTGGGGTAGTGGACACTGAAGGAGGTTATCTCAGAGAACAACGGGACCTTGAGCTGATGGGCAACTGGGCCTAGGAGTGACAAATGGAGTATAATTTAGATAAATGTGAGGTGCTGCATCTTAGAAAGGCAAATTAGGCCAGGATTTATACACTTAATGGTAAGGTCCTGGGGCGTGTTGGCAAACAGAGAGACTTTGGGGTGCAGGTTCATAGTTCCTTGAAGGTGGAATCATAAGTAGACATGCTAGTGAAGAAGGCATTTTGTATGCTTGCATTTATTGGTCAGTGCATTGAGTATAGGAGTTGAGACGTCATGGTATGGCTATACAAGATACTGTTAAGCCACATCTGGAGTACTGCGTAAAATTCTGGTCATCCTGCTACAAGAAGGATGTTATTATACCGGAAAGGGTGCAGAAAAAATTTACAAGAACGTTATTGAGACTGGAGGTTTTCAGTTATAAGGGGAGGCTAGATAAACTGGGAATTTTTTCCTCCTGGTGGGTAGGAGGCTGGAGGAGTTTATAAAATCATGACAGGTACAGACAAGGAGAATAGACAAAGTCTTTTCCCGACTGTAGGGATATCCGAAACTAGTTCAGTTTAGGAAACCTGATCGGTATGGACAAGTTGGGCTGAAGGGTCTGTCTCCATGCTATGTGACTCTAGACAAAAGTAGTACGAGTGGATGAAGTCAGGCTCAAGGTTTTGTATTTTCGCTTTTGTTGAAGTTGGAGTTTTGGGGTTGGAGTTGAAGCTGAAGCTGCTACATATAGCTCTCACTCTGCTGCTGAAAAAAAAACTCGAGTTCTTGCTCTCTGTTGCTAGATTCATTCTCTCAGTGTTCCTTCTCCTGGACTGGAGGAGATAGCAAGCGAGCAAATCCGTTTTGCTGGATTTGCCTTTGCCAAAGGCAAATGTGATGCTGCTATATAGGAACAGTTGATGAGTAATAATAAAATAATATATTATTTGGTTAAGTATTTTAATAGAGTTAAAATTATAAACAGAAAAAGAAGAACTGTTATATTTTAAACTGTAGTGTAAGAATAAAGTGTGTTTTGCTTAAGGCCTGATAGTTTGACCAACCAATCACATTGGGAACGTAACATCTTCCACTTGCTTCAAAGTAAGATAAAAGTTAGGGTCTAGGTTATCTCCTTGATATGTTTTGAGGTCTGGTCCATAACAGTCTCAAAAAGCCACAAGAATGATTGAAGTATTCATTCCTTTACCTCTTTAATTTCTCCCAAAAGCACAAGGGCATGATGGTATTCAGGTGGATCCTGGTTCAACTGAGCTTCCAGACAGTCCCAGAATGCTTTGTGAACTATTTCTTTCACTTTTCTTTGTAAACTGTATTTAAAAAGAAAGTTGTCTAAGGTGCATTTGCTAACACAAATTTACAGTAATTATTCAATAGCTTTAATTGTTTTGGCAGCTATAGTCATACATGAACATTGGGAAACTTAATTCTCACCTTAGAAATTACACAATATAAAGAGAGAGACATATCAGTTTAGAAATTTGGTTGTATTCAAATTAGAATGTAAGCCAGGTGCCATGGATGCTGCAAAGAATAAAATGAGGCTGACACGAGAATCACAGCAAAAAACTGCTCCCACAGACATGGCAGTTGCAAATGGGTGAAGGGAGAGAGTCAGGCACTGCTGCTCTTCCTCTTCCCAATTGCAATAACTGGGAAGCACTGGAGAGTGATTAGGTGCTAAAACTGAAGGCAAGCTCAGAAATAATTTCAGATGGCAAATTGGAGAGAATAAAATTCATCTAATAGAGAGCATTTTGCAGCTTTGTCTAGGAAAGAGTGCAAAAGAAGTTAGAAAAAAGTTAATAGCTATATTTTTAAAAAAGCAGTGTTGAACAACACAAAATATATATACATTATATACTTTTCTATATGACAAAGTCACACTACTTTTCACAA
Organism: Ginglymostoma cirratum; assembly: GCA_024137785.1. Lineage (NCBI taxonomy): Eukaryota > Metazoa > Chordata > Chondrichthyes > Orectolobiformes > Ginglymostomatidae > Ginglymostoma > Ginglymostoma cirratum. The sequence continues at coordinate 34,429,066 of JAHRHZ010000045.1, forward strand.
TGCGACACAGCAAGCCTGTTTGCAAGTGAAGAATAAGAGGAGCTATTACATCTTCAAGAAATCTCACAATAGCCATTAAAAGGGAAAAGAAAACTAACAATGTTATTAAGTAATTAGGCATCAAGTAGCTCTACAGACTCCGAAATCAACTTTTAGAAGGTACAATTGATAAGTAGTGTCTGTTGACAACAAACAAGTAAAACATTAAAGATTCTAGGATGGTGTAGTTAACTTCACGGTCAGTAAAATTCACTCGAGACTTGTGAGCTGTTCTCCTCTATCCAGTCTCCGAGGCTTCAGTCATCAGCTAGTGCAGAATTTGCAAGGTTCAAGCACAGGTCCATAGCAAACTACTGTAGTAGACAAAGTAGCCACAGGTACAGTGGTTGACAATTTATGGACATGATTTGTCCATTCACCATTCCTCCATCCTCAATCTATCACCCCAACTCCAGGAGACCTCATCTTGTGCATCAGCCTTTTGTGTGGCACCACACTGAAAGTGTATTTGGAAATCCAAATACACTGCCTACTGTTTCCCCCTTATCTACCCTATTAGTTATACCTCAACAATACTAATGAATTTGTCGAACAGGTTGCTCTTTCATAAAACCATGTTAATTTATTCTAGGATGTTTTCTAGGTGCATTGCCAAGACTTCCTTATAATAGATTCCAACCCTTTCCCAGTGACTAATGCAAGGTTAACTGGCCTATTGTTCCATATTTTCTCTCTCCCTTCTTTCTTGAATATCAGGGTTACATTTCCTAGCTTCCAATCTGCTGGCACCATTTCAGAATCTAGGGAATTTTGGAAAATCATAGCTGCAGATATAGCAGATGTGGTAGGTATCTCCTTTAAGGCTCTAGTACTTTTACTCTAATCAATGTTAACTAATTATCTTCATTTCTTCACTCACCTGCATCGATTTCTGGTATGTAACCTATGTTTTCTATTGTCAAAACAAACAAACAAAAAAAAAAAAAATTGGTTGTCTCTGCCATTTTCTAATTTCCCCTTGATAACTTATCTTGCTTTTAAAAGCACGACTTACTTAACCACTCTTGTCCTTCTAATATACACTTGTACAAAATCTTAGTTTCTAAAAAACAAATGCCTGGCCAGTTTACTCATTCTATTTCCGCCCCAGCACCCCACCACTACGCACCATCCCCCACCTCAAATGTGTAGTGGCTCTTCCTTGGTTTGTAAAATACTCACAATCCTCAGACTTACTACTACTATTTGGAACATCATAAGTTTCTTGTTTTAATCCAGTACTGTCTTTCCCCTCTTCAGTAAGCCACAACATGGATCTTTGAGTGGTTTCTCAGTTGAACACGAATTATATCCTTAAAATGTTTCCCACTGTATATTTACCACCCTACTTTTAGTCTATTTGCCCAATGGAGCTCAGCCAGCATGCATTTTTCTTTTTATAGATTTATGAAAAGCTGATCGGGCTTAGCATTTGTTGGAACTGCTTTGAAGATTGTAGGTGATGGTAATGCGTGCATCACCTGTGTTACTGCTCACGTAAAGTGAGAACAAAGTGAATTTCCATTCTATAGATCAAGGTGTAGATTAGTACAACATTCTTAATGCTGTACTTCTGCAATCTTGGGATACTTTCGGAAGTGATTTTTCAGGGCATAAGGAGAAGACACTGCAGGAGATGGAGAAGAACAATTAAATATACACAAGGCTGTGAACAATATTACACCAGCAATACAGTTAACTCAATCTACTTATGATTTGAACCAAAAGGGGGAAAATGTCACCAATCATAATTCCCCAGGAGGCAGAAATATTCTAGTCACTCATTTATTCCAACAACAAGCAGAAGATTATTAAACTCTCCGATTAGGACTGTTGTTGTTGTTATTGTCTGGTGTGTTAATCTTTACCTTGCAGAGACTGAACAACAACTCTTAGACATTTCCTTCCATCTCCCCCTGGATCATAACTCCACCACTGCACATCAAGCTGTTGTTTCCAGGACTGTCACTGACCTTATCTCCTCTGGAGATCTTCCGTCCACAGCTTCTCACTTCATAGTTCAAACCCCTCCCCCTAACCCACACAGCCTCCTTCTATCTTCTTCCCAAATCCACAAACAGGACTGCCCAGGCAGACCCATTGTTTCAGCCTATGCCTGCTCCAACGAATGTCTTTCTTCCTATTTTAACCCTACTTTAGCTCCCATCTAAATTCATGATTCTTCAGGTGGCCTGATGTCAGATCCACAGTTTTCAGTTTCTCTTCCAGCTGTCTCCTCTTCACATGGATGTACAATTTCTCTATATGTCCATGCCCCATCAGGATCGTCCTCTGGCTCTTGGAGGGCTGAACAGTCCCCATCCACTATCACCATCCTTCTCTTGCTGAAGTGGTTTTCACTAAGAACAACTTTTACTTTAATTTGTCTCCCCTCCAAGTCATGGTTGTCTCTATGGCTACCCACCAGGGTCCCAGTTATGCTCATCCCTTTATGGGGTATGTGGAATATTCATTGCTTCACTCCTACTGAGACTCCCACCCTCAACTCTCTCTCTCTGACAAATTGATGTTGTTGTCAATGCTGCTTCCTGCTCATGACAAATTGGAAAAATTAAAAATCAATTTTGCTTCCCAATTTCTATTCCTCTCTCACCGAAAACTGGTCCATCTTGGACTCTTGCCTCTGCATGACTATATTGTTTCCATTTCTGAGGATAGGTAGTCTACCAATCTCCATTATAAACCCACTGAATCCCTCAGTTACCTTGACTACATTTCTTCACACCCTACTTTCAACAATCACTCCATTCCACTCTCCCAGTTTCTCATACTCTGGAACAAATACAACAATGATTCCTCCAACATGTCCTTTTTTTTCCCCCACCCAACCAAAGATGCCCCCACTACTATGTATGAGAAGGCCCTCAGCTGCGTCCAGCCCTGTTCCCACACTTCCTCCCTCACATCTTTTCCTCCCTACAAGAACAATTACTGGGTTCCCCTCATTCTCAGCTTCCACCCCATCTGTCACTATATTCAACAGAATCATCCTTTGCCATTTTTACCACATCCAGCAGGGTTCCAGCAGCAAACACAAAAAGGATTGAAAGTGTTAGTAAAAAGGACAGACAGAAAAAAGTAAGACACGTCCACGGTAAGCATTGTGCAGTTACCACTCTCTCAGTGACACGCTAGTCTACACTTCATCACCAAATACTTCCTCATCACCTCTGGGCACCTTCCTATGTAATTGCAAAGGCCATTTCACCTTCTCGCTCACACATTCTCCAGTCACAGGAAGGCCTCCAGATGAAGCAGCAGTTTGCTAGTACTTCCTTCAATCCATTCTACTGTATTCACCGCTCACAACGTGGTCTCCGTTACATTGGTGAGACCAAATGCAGATGAAGTGACTACTTTGCAGAACATTTCCATTATGTCCATAAGAATGCCACAACAATAAAATCAGCTTTCTCCCATGTTAACATTTCCACCTTGGTCTGGTGTAGTGTTCCAATGAAGCTTAATGCAAGCTGGGAGAACAAAACCATGTGTTCCACTTTACAGCTTTCAGGCCTCAGTATTGAGTTTAACAACTTCAAAAGCTACTTTATATCTCCATTTCTCCTTCACTACCATTGGCACTGTGTTTTGCTCTGGGCACCCTCAGCATCTATTCCATTTACTGCTTCTCCTCTTTTGTCACCAGCCCCTTTTCAGTTCTGAGGAAGAGAATTATCAAAACTCAAAAGAGAGTGTTAAATTACTTCTATCCTCCACAGATGTTGCTAGACCTGCTAAATTTCTCCAGGTTTTTGATTTTATTACTCATTTAATTTTGCTGATTGCAGCTTTGCAGGCACCCAGCCACACAGCCACACATCAACAATGTTGCAGATGATGAACTATGTTTAACCACCAGTTAAACCCAGAAAGGTCATCAGAAAGAGGAGACATTTAATCCTTGGTGTCTGCTGGCTTAGTACCAAGGAAAAATTGCTTCTGCAAGCTTCTATAAAAAGGAATGACACTAGAGAAGCATTGATGTCCAACATACCATATTCTTCTTTTAATGTTCTTAACCAATTCCTGTAGGAGGAGAGAGTTGGGTCATACAGTAGATTTAGTACTAGACGGCATAAAGAGGGAGGTCACAGCCTCAAATTTGTACCATGACATGTTGTATGTACAATAAAATCGGTCAAATATAAAACATGGCCAACAAGATTTTCAGCAAAGGAAACCTGTCACATTTACCTGGTCTATGCTAGAAATGCAAATCCAATTCCACAATATAGAAATGACAGCCAATGTCATTCAGCAGTATAATAATTACTGTAGAAGAAAAAGATAAATACTGGATGGATCTCACTAGTAGCAACCCAAGTACTGATCAAAACACAACTCTAACAATCTGTTCATTGACATCTGAAAACTGGTGTGCAAGTTCAGACTAAATCAACAGTCTTATTGCCAAGGTCAATGCCAACAGTCAATGCCAGGGTCACAGAGGTCTTCGCCTCCTCTTGTTGTAGGATTTAACAAGTTGAGGACAATGTTATAAAGATCAGTAGGAACCCCCAATATACCAATTACAGCAGGCCACTGGAACCTCCTGCTGCCCAGGGACTTGTGATCAATCCAGCCCCCTGGATCCATACTCAATGTTAAATAGCAGTTCGAGAAAGCAAGTTAGTTGGTAGCTGCTGATGTTCCTGTGATATTGTCATTGCAGGTGATCCCAATTATAGGGTTGTTAGGTTCTTTCAAAATGATCCTGTTGAATTGCTCAGAGACAGCAAGACTTGCAGATGCTGGAGTCAGCATCAACACAGCAGGTCAGGCAGCATCAGAGGAGCAGGAAAGTCGACCTTTTGGGTCGGGACTCTCTCTCAGAATTCCAACATACTCTTGGTTTGTACCTCGTGTGTAGTCAAGAGGTTTTTGGAGACCAACACATGAAACATACACCAGAAATACCCATCCTCTACCCAGTCTTGAAGCCATAATAATGTGGCTAGCTTGATCTGAACTGCCTTCATGTTCCAGAGTAAAATAGGGAATTTTAAGCTGAAAGCTTATTTGGATTTTGATACTTTTGGTTCAACTTATAAGAGTTACATGTTTAGCCTGTGGAGAATCTGAATTTTATGTTAAGAGAGAGCGAGAGAGTAAGAGAGCCCCAGATTATGGATTCAATCTTGCTTTTAGCTGAATTGCATCGTATAGTAAACTAAACATAGGCTAAAACTGTGTTGTAATACATGGTGTTAGGTTTAAAGGCTTGTGCTTAACCCTGTTAAAAAGTAACATTAATAAAAACAAAATGGCCTCCATTAGTATTAAAGCAAGAGAGCAGTACTTGAAAATCAAAATATTTACCACTCAACGATCTTTGAATCAAATAAAATAATCTTAACTTTGCTAGATTTTTTGGAAGAAATTCTGCCCTATAAATTTCACACTACACTAGAGCTATGCTCCCAGTGGTGTATCGTGTTGTTGGTTGCAAGCTGAACGCAAAACTAAAATGATGCCCCAAATTTGATTGCTAGGTACAAAACCACCAGCAAGTTGGAGCATTTTACTTCAAGTATGGAACTAGTTGTACCACACCCACACATCTGGCAATTGGCTGCAGTCATTATCTTCAAACTAATGAGAGACAAATCATCTCTAACATTTAATTTTTGGACCAAAAATATCACCTCATCATTACGAGATTGTGGGTAATATATATATTCTTAAAGGAATGGATACACTTAACATTTCAAACCACCTGAAGAAAACATTAACTTTCAAAGCTGAAAATATGAATTTGGTCATTTTGACTTGGAGTGCAATGCTCAATCTATTAAACACTTAAAATTTTACATGTAATCACTGGATGATGACAAAGTAGAAATAGTACCTTAAAAAGACAGTTCTGTGAAAAGAAATGCAGTTCCATCTTAAACATAGTATTGCTTAAACAGAAAACTATTTCTAGACCACTGCCCTCCTGATTTATAACTGACTTTGCAACTGAGAGAACAAAATCACAGAAATGTTCACTTAAGTTCTACTGCACTTTCAAATTAGAAATTTTAAAAATAAAAAGTCTGATTTTATTTTGAAAGAGATTGGAGCAAACAAATAGGTAGTACATTCACAAAGCAACATTGTGAGCTGCATCTATACACTCAAATTAGCTGCAAGTGAAAATCTGAGATCAATATTGACAAAACCAACTGGTCAAATCTTTAAGATAAAAGATCTCCAATCTGGTCCCACCTGAATTATAATACAGATGGATGAACACATCATCCCAGCTTATAGCAACTTTACTTACCTTTGAGGAGGAAGATCAATTTGCTTCATCTGAAAGTTGCTATTCATGACTATTTCATGAGCCAGAGTCATATTTGACAACCCTTTTGCAGTCTCCATCAGGACATCAAAAGAAACCATTTTAGGAGGACTTGCTGCAATGACAAAAAGAAACCTTTAACAACCTATACTCACGAAAATCTTCAGTTGCATATTTCAACTTTTTGTATTTACCACTTGTGGAGGAAAACACATCTGATTCCACTGTTAGCATTTATAATTTAACATTTGCCTATAAACCTGGTAATGAGGAAAGTGTGGGAACACAGATCAGACGTGTAAACAAAATTCAAAATTATTGTTTTCCTCCTTACAAAAGCGCATTCTAACATTTTTCTGCCTTGTGGCAACATATCCAAGAATTGACTTCACAAATCCACAGATCAATCTTTATTCTTCCCATGTTCCTCAGCTTCTCAAAATTCCATTTTTACTCAGTAAATCAATTACATTTTTAGATTTATGACCAAATGCTCAACTACCCTATCTAATGCAGTGTACAATGAGGTGAGATAGTAGAGCGAGTTAAAAAGATATCATTGTGTTATTTTTGGAACAGGTATCTGAATCGCACACAAATAGGTGGGATCTACTGAGTTTAAGGCTCCCAAGTTACGTGAATATTAGGAAGTAACTCTGTTCCTGACTGCCAACTATCTATGTCAGAAGACTGGTCTCAATGACACAAACAGAATACTACTCCAAAAGACAATAAAGGCCTCATTGATGGTAGAAACAAATATCCCAGCAGCAGAGTATAGGACACTCGTGAAGTTAAGATTACGGCATCTTCAACTGAAATAAAAGGCACTTCATTTTTTTAAAAAAATCTGAATTACACTGAAAAGATGCAAAATTTGGAGGTTTCAATATCTCCAAACCCCTAGCCTCATCCCATGACCAACCCTCCCTCTCATCCCGCCTCCTTGACCTGACACAACCTGTCCATCTTCTCTCCCACCTATCCGCCCCTCCAATCTCACTGATCAATCCCCACTACTGCCTCCACACACACACACCTATCATCCCACCTATATTCCCCAGCCCCACCCCTCGTCTCTCTATTTATTTCTGAGATCCCCTCCCCCTCCCTATTTCTGCAGAAGGGTCCCGACACGAAACGTCAGCTTTTCTGCTCCTCTGATGCTGCCTGGCCTGCTGTGTTCCTCCAGCTCCACACTGTGTTATCCAAGATTTGGATGCTCCTCACTGTGAGCAGAAGGAGAAATTATCCACTCAAGGGACTGGACACAATCAAAAATTCAAACTTTGACTCCAGATTCAAAAGGTCTGCTTTTTATCTCAGCTCAGAATGCCTTAATTTTAACATCACAAGAGCATCCTATACTGCATATACCTCTGGGATCACAAAGAGGTAGTATTTCAAATCAGAAGGATTAGCCCCGACTTCTGAACCTTTTCCCTCATTCTGTTTCATCCTGCCTTGGAATTATTCATTCCTCCACTGCCTTCATCTCTATAATTTTAATGGCTCGGGCATTTAATATTCTGACAATAGTGTCAAAGTCCAAACAAATAACTGTATATTGAATGAAAAGGGGATCTGAAATTAAAATCCTCTTTGATTACTGATGCAAATGGTGTAGCCCAATGGCTAGAATGTACAAACAGGCAATCCATCTGGGTTCTTTTGAACTCATGTAGATACACTGTCTTAATCTTATAAGACTATAGTCCGTAAGAAAGAAGAACAGGAGTAGGTGGCCAACCCCTCAAGTCTGCTGCACCATTCAGTAGAATCATTGCTGATCTGACATTCCTCCCAACCGCTTTCCTGCCTTTTTCCAGTAACCCTAGATACTTGATCAGTAGAGGAAATCAATCTATCTCAGCTTTAAATATGCACAAGGATTCTGCCCCTACAGCTCTCTGTGATAAGGAGTTTCAAAGGCTCTCAACTCTCAGAGGAAACTCCTCTTTATCTCAATCTTAAATTGGTACCCCTTTATTCTGAGACTATGTCCTCTGGTCCTAGACTCTCCCATGAGGGGAAACATCCTCTTAGCATTTACCCTGTGAAGCCCCTTAAGCATCCTCTATGTTTCAAATAAATCACCTCACATTTTTCTAAGCTCCAGTAAGCCAAGTCCTGACCTGTTTAGCCTTGTATATTTAAATAAAAATTTGGTAAGTGGACACCAACTACTTATTACTGAAGGCAAACATTAGGTGCTTCTGGCACAGTAAATTAACACAAGTTTGCATTTAACCAAGCCATCACAGAATACATTTTGCATATATTTTAAAATGCTGGGCTCAAAGACGTACAGGCTGGAGAGCTGGGTTTGCTAGAAGAATCACTACTGAAACTTTGTCGAGCATATTCATAATCACTGGAAGAGTTGACACTATCTGACCGCTCACAAGAGTCAGTGTCACTGTTCAATGATTCATCGTTCAAGGAATGTTTCTCATTACTGAAAGGCATCTTCTCACTGCAAAAACAAAATGAGCTAACATAGAAATTCATTATTTTAAAAAAAACTCTTCATTGGTGATTTGAATTCATCTTTAACACTTTTAATTGGGATTTTGTAAATTAACTTGGAAGAAATGATAAGCATTTGAAATAATATAGATGAATTTAACAATAGAGTGGTAGGATAAACAAAAATGCTAAGTGTTATTTGGTCCTCAGGTAAAATATTAGCAATCCCTTACGCAATACAGCAGAGTTAGTAGACTTTTAAAATCTAAACTAATTAAAGTGTGAATAGACTTGACTAGTGCACAAGCAATAAGTGTGAAGTATAGCAGAAGTCTGGTCAATTCTACCAGGTCAAAGAAGGGCAAATAAATTATACTTTTCTTGATAAAACAAAATTTAAAAAAATAATTTGACTTTCCAAGGTAGTGTAGAAAACAAAACATTTCTTAGTGCAACATTACAGGAACTGTAGCAATCCACCAATACTGTGTATGGGTCAATTAATGACAGTTATGACTGCTAGTGTGCTATTAACTCGTACCAGGAACAAATAGAAAAAAATTATCTCCCCATCTATTAGTTTTTATTTACAGCACTGCATATACATGTGATCCGTTGCTCCCTCCCCTACCCCATACCATGACTTTCAATTTTTCCTCATCTTTGAATAGCAGTCCTAGCTAATTTTAATTTTAGAAGCCATAACGTGATAATTTAGAAGAAAAAAAAAACTTTTTTGTGACAATGGGAGTGCAGCAGTGAAGGTATTCTCACTCCTGCCATTTGATAGTTTCAGCCTCTATTTCAGCCATGCACCCCCCCTCCCATTTCATTCCAGTAGACCGTAGTCAGAACTTTATTGATACTTGCGTGTTTGCTTTTTAGATACACATATTACAAGAGAATAATAAAGGTTTATTAACAGTATGATCCAAGCATCACTGCATTTTCCCCCTCCACAATAGGCCTATGGCAGCTGTTGTTTGTCTCAGTTTAGACAATTACAAATGGGACCAATGTCAGAACTGAAGAGAGATCCAAAACACATTTAATAGGAAAGCACATGGTGAACAGGTGAAAGCATGGATTTGTCACTATCCATATTCTTCATTACAACTTTGGCCCAGATCCAAGGACCTGCCAATCATTTAAAACCTTTTCTTTTTGAAAAGTACACAAAAGAACCAACTGCAACAAGATTTTTTAAAGGCAGCAAGCAGCTAGGGTTGGAATGCACTGCATGTGTGTGGCAAAGACAAATTTAATTGTGGCTTTCAAGAGGAAACTGGATAAGAACCTAAAATAAAACAAATGCAGAGCTACAGGAAGAGAAGAGCGCTCAGGTGAGGTTAGCAGAATTGCAAAAAAGCTGGCATCAGTTCAACAGACTGAATAGCTTCCTTTTGTGCTAGAACTATTCTATGGTTTATCTGTTCAATGATGGATGCTACACCCAATGCAAAAATAAAGAAGTTATTATTGCTAATACTAGTCTCTTATTCATTTTTATTCCAGAATGAAAGTATTGCTTACCTTTCAAGTTTAGTAACTGATATGTGATTCTGTTGTAAAGCTAAGAGCCTGAAGTCCACCTTAAAAATAAAACGTAAAATTCATCAAAATACTAAGCTTTTAAATGAAAAGAAATCATGTTTTAATACATGAATACAAGAACACAAAACATTGGAATTGCAAGTGGACATACAGCCCATCAATACAATCACAGTTGATCCAATCTTGGCCTCAAATCCATTTTCCTCTTTGTTTCCAATTATCCTGGTCTCCCCTTTCACTCAAGAATCTCTCTCTGTCTTAAATGTACTAATTTAAGATGTAGCCACAGCTGTCACGTAGTGAATTCTAAAATACTACAACCAGAGGAAATGCCTCTTTAAACGGGTGACCCCTTATTCTGAAATTAGGCCACTTCGTCCTAGATTTCACTATGCACCGAAACATCCTTTCAGCACCTACCCTGTCAGTGCCCCCCCACTGCTGTCATGTGTTTTAATAAGATCACTTCCCATTCTTCTAAAAATGTCCAATAGATATAGGCCCGACCTGCTCAACATTTTCTTATAAGGCAACCCTTTCATCCAAGGACTCAAATCAGTGATACTTCTCTGACTGTCTTTAATACAATTTATTTTATCAGATCTCATACAAAGGAAACAATAACTACAAGCAGTATGATGTTAGTGCGAACTGGAGAAATGATGGAACTAATTGTGTGGCAAGACAGGTCAAAATTGTGGGCAGATTTTGAAAGTCTCTTGAAAACATGAAAAGTGATCAAAAGGATCATAACTGCATTGCATTTGTATACAGCGTAATTCATGATTGAATAAAGTTACCAGTTAGATTAGACTGTAGCAGTTGAGCACAAGTTGGTAGCATTCTCGTCTCTGACTCAGAGGTTAGTGGGTTCAAGTGATACTCGAGGACCTAAGCATAAATATACAGGTCTGACCTTCCACTGCACACTGATGGAGTTTTAGATCCAACAATGAAAAAGTGAAGCCCCATCTGCCCTCTCAGGTGAGCATAACAGATCCCAAGATATTAATTAAAGGAATAGCAAGGGAAGTTATTCCAGATGTCCTGACTAATATTTATTTCTCAAACAATACTGAAAAAATGATTGTCCAGTTAATAGCATATTTGTGAATGAGGCAGCTTACTATGTGCACCATGGTTGTATCATTTCTGACATTACAGGTAATTTATACACTTTTGAAATGCTGTCAAGTACTTTGGGACAAACAGATTGTAAAAGCTGGTATATAAATTACAGATTTTAATTTATAAATCATGCAAATTTTGACTTATGCAAAAACAACTTAAACAGTAGCATCTACCTTGTGTTGCCTCCCTTCAGTCTGTTTCCAAGACCAGCTCATAACTAAGAGCGTGTACATTTTCTGTTGTTTGGCGTTGTCAACATTAAATATCCCCCAATTTCAAGCACTGTACTGCAGTATCATTGACAAACATGAGTTATGCGTGAAATTTAGTGTCAGCTCACTATTTCCCCATGGAAACATCAGCAAATCAGATTGTGCCCATAAATGCAACCATGGAGGCATTGTAGCTATGTCCACTGGAGATCTGTACATTTCCAAATAGGGTTTACGAACGTAAATCAGGACCCGGTCAATCTTTCAATGGCTAACTCATGGGAATGGACGGTAACAGTTTGATCTTTACAGCTGCCCCAATGGACGGAGTTATAGGAAGTAACGCTGAAATCAGGAAATCGAATTTGGAATCTTTCAGGTCGTACGGGCCAACCACTGATTCTCACCATTTATTTTAGAAGGTTACTGAGAAACAGTTCATCTCACATCTCAATTAAGCAAAGTCAACAATTTTGGATAGCAGACTTTACATGCAGGTGATTATAAAAGATCAACACTTTTAAAAAAAAGAATAACAGTTTACTATTCCAGTGGGAATATCAGGCTAGTGGTCAAATGTTTCTGAGCATGCTTAAACTACAGTAAAACAACATGCCAAACATACCCCCCCGCCAATGTAATATGCCATTATAATTGGTGTATGCCAGTCTCTTCACTGTGCATCTCATCTCTAATCGTTTTAACTGTAAAACTGTAAAATCGTTTGTTTACAGTATTACTCCCTCCAGTTGATTTAATGGTACAGAATAAATGCTACATAAATAAACTAGGCCATTAAAATTACCCATCTTACATCGGTACGGAACTGTCTCCATTATTGATGCCTATATTTACATATTTAACTGCGGAAGAAATGTCATTCTATAATTTGACCTTCCCCCTAGTAAGAGCTACGGTACCGCCACTGGCAGAATTGTGTAATTACAAGACATTTTATAGTAAACAGGATGGTTTTGTAATTGTTATAAATTCCTAAAGACATAATGACTGACTTAAAGATAGGAACTGAGTTCCGTTTGTATCCTCTCGTCCGATCCCCACCGCCCGACCCCTCTTTCTCCCATGTTCAACCTGAAAAACACATTCAATAGAGAACATGTCCATCTCTAAATTTCACTGAAACTCGACTAACAACAACATATACGATCACCTCCAAACCCTGGTTTCAAGTAAAAAGTAACAGTTTTTGGAAGAAATATGCACTTAGCACAATATGACGCAGTAATTCTTTCAACCACTAGATAAACTGTTTTCACCCACTCAAGCATGACCTTTGGGGTATTGAATACTCAAAAGAATTTAAATTTAGAAAGCTGCATCTCGGTCCAAGTATTCGTGTAAACACAAACTCTGCAAACGCTGAAGCAAACCGGGACTGTAGTCGAAAACCTTGGAGCAGCTGGAGGACTGGGAAAGGCCAGTGAAGGGATGCAATGCCCTTTCTCTCTCTTCCCGCACTCAGTGCAATAACACAGCCGTAGATGGGGAGCTGAAGCTGGTTTTTAAAGCTCTTCTTTCCACGTCATGCAGGCACTCATGTGATCGGATAGAGAGAGAGACCATAACAAGCCGGAAAATCACACACATCAGCAGCACTGCCAGCCTCCTCCCACTGCACTTGGGGTAGTGCCCCTACCTCTGAGTAAGGGGATCACGGGTTCAATTCCCCAACCAGAGCTACATCATAACATCTCAGAACAAGCTGATCAGGAAACTCGCTACACACAGCAGCCTGCGGTGTGGGGTGTCGAGGATGGATGGGGGGCAGAGCTGGAGCCCGACACTCGCGGTGTCAGCGGCAGCAGCTGGGACGGTGAAGTGCCAGCTTTAGCCCGCCCCTCGGGGAAACTGGGCGGAGTATACTGGGCTCCGGCTGTCACCCATGTTTACGGGAACGCCAGGGATGATAGGGCTCGGATTTAAAGGGCCACTCCGAGGGATCATCGGGATCGGGGGATGGTGGGTGGCTGGTGTAGGGGGTAGACATTGCAAGCAAAAGTGGGGGGAGGACTCCGGGTTAAAGGGAGACACTGAATAAGGGAAGAGGTGCGGGTGGGGGTGGGGCTGGGGGCGGTTGCTGCTCCTGCCCTGATACACACCCTTCCCCTCCAAGTGACAGACTATCGGTTCCCCCCAACCCCTGGGTCCGCTCTGCCGGTGGAGCTTTGACCCCCCCATGCCCCCTTACCCTGGCGTGGAGAGGTTTTCAGCAGCACCCCCACGCCCTCTCTATACGATGTGGGCGGCAGCGGCTGCTCCTTGCCCCCACGGAGGTTATCCCCCCCTCCCACCCCAAGGCCAGTCCTCTCCTCCCGGAGGGTAGCCCCGGCCTGTTTGTTGACGGATGTGACGTGCCGCCGAAGACGTTACATTGTTGCTAGGAGAGGGGGGCACGTGACGGCCGCCAGCCCCCGTCTCCATGGGAACAGACAAACGCTATACACCCTCCCCCCCTCCTCCACGCCCTGAGCTGGCCCCCCCGCAGTCCATCAGCCAGGGCCACTCTAACATCAGTCACACAGCACCAGGTCATAGAACTGGGACTGACAGGTACCCCAGTCTCTGCCCAGTTGGCCAGCTCCCTCACAATGCCACCGACCACATCCCCTCCATTCTCTGCCCTTTCGTGAGGACTACTCCCCTCCCATGACACTATCATCCACTCCTCAGTCACTCCCAACACGTCCTTCCCCATGTAGTTCGCATTTTCCCATGTTGTAGTCCGTCTGCTAAATTCTTTGCTCACTTAGCCCGTCTATATCCTTTTGTGAACCTCTCCGTTGACAACGTACTTTCCCACATATTTTGAAGACATTGGGAAATATAGATCTTACACATTCTATCCCTTCATTCAAATTATTGATTTATATTGTATATAGGGAGTTGGTCAGCTCAGTTGCCTGAATGGCTGGTTTACAACGCAGGGTGAAGCCAACAGTGTGGGTTCAAATCACACACAAGTTATGGTTACAAGAAGGACTCTCCTTCTCAACCTCTCCACTCACTTGAGATGTGGTGACCCTCAGCTTAAACCACCACCAGGTGTTTCTCTCTCTCTCTCTCTCTTTCGCCCTCTTTCTCTTTCTCTATCTCCCTCTAATGAGAGCGCAGCTGCATGGTCCAGTAGAACTACAGCAACTTTATTTTTAGTTGAGGACTCAGCAGTGCTCCCTGAGGCATTCCACTCATTACAGTTTGCCAACACATAACCTCACTTAATCCTACTCTCTGCTCCTGTTAGGTAATCAAAGCTAATATGCTACACCTATACCACATGCTCTTATTTTGTTTAGCTACCCTTGATGTAGCACCTTATCAAATGCCTTTTACAAATCCAAGTAGAGAACATGCACTGGTTTCCCTCCATTTACCACTGACATTACTTCATGAAAAACACTTTAATAGATTGGTAAAACATGATTTCCCCTTTCACAAAGATTCTCTCTGCCTGATCACTGTGGCCTTCTAAGTGTTCTGCTTGGACATTGTTCACAATGGATCAGGCACCTTCCCTACAATTGATGTTAAGGCTCTTAGATCTATAGTTTGCTGCTTTCTGTGACCATCTTTCCCCCAAAATACCATTACCTTTGAGGTCCTGCTTTTAATTTAGTCCCTCGTTGTTCACACTCAGCAGAACCTCTTTCCAAGTTCTACCTATATTATTGATGTCTATGGGGATCTTGACCAGTGGATCCTTCCACTCCCAGTGAAAGATTCCCTTTAGCCCAAAGCAGATGTCCCAAATCCTGGCACCTTTCTATGTAACAGCAGAATATGTAACACTTATCATTCTACTTCCTCCCTTCCAAGTTGCCTGCAGCTCTCCACCTTCTCAAGGCAACTAACAATGAGGAATAAATGCTGGCCCAGGCAGTGACACCCACATTCCACATGAGTAAATAAAATGCAAAACAATGATTGCCTTGTACTTTATCTAATGTAACACATTGAAAGTGCTGTTCAAGATGTACTGTGCTCTGCACTGGGAAGACTGAATGTAGACTTGGTGACCACATTGCAGAACACCTCTTCAATCTGCAAGCACGACCTGGATTTTCCGTCATTTGTTAGTTCAATTCTTCATGTTGCTTCAAATCTGATCTTTCTGTCTATGGCCAAATACAACTTTCCAAAGAAGCACAATACCAACCCAGAGAATAACATCTAAGCTTTCATCTGTCATTCCTCAGTCTTCTGGTCTCAATACTGAGTTCAATAACATTAGAATACGAGCTCAGCCTCCAACTTGATCCTTGTGCTTTATTTTGCTGGTTTGTTTCATTATTTATCCTGATATATTACATTCAGATGGTTACCATAATGCCATTCATACTTAATCTCCTAACCTGAACATGACCTTTCTCTATTTATAATGCCCATTATCATTTTCTTTAGATCTTGAACACAAAATCTTCTGTTTGTTAACCTCCCAACCCTATCACAAACCCTAGTTTTTATTCTTCCAGCCTCCTCTCCCACTTCTACTGGCTTTGAAACTTGTACATTTCTTCTCAGTTCTGATAAAAGTCATTGACTCAAATTATTAATTCTGTTTCTCTCAAAGGATGCTGGCTGACCCACTGAGTACTTTCAATACTTTTTATTCACACGTGGTCAAGAAATGCACATTGAATTCTAACAAAACACAAACTATGAGTGGAACTGTACAAATTGCACCATGCATATAGGAAAGTAATGTTCTGGGTTTTGTCACTGCTCAGTGGACATAAACTTCCAGAAGACTCTGGTTATATTTTGACAAATTTATGTTAAATTAATTCAAAAGTTTATTTGGCAGAGATGTCTACTTCACTCCACCCTTTTGTGATATTGAGATTCAAAAGTTATATAATACATGGGCTGTATTACTAATAATAGAAGCTTACACACAGTTCGCTCAACAGAGGTATTTTGTTTTATTTACTCGTCCCTCACAGCTGGAGGAATATTACTGTATCTCTGGTGCTGCTAAGCTGATAGTAATGTGTATAGTTCTTCTAAAAGTACTGGAGCCAGATTTGTTTCAGGGCCCTTGTAGGCATATCAACATGCTTTCAGTTATGTGTATGTCTTTCCATTAGCTTATTTTTATTTGTTCATGGGGTATGGGCTTTTCTGGCTGACCATCATTTATTACCCATCTATAATTGTTCATTAGAGCTGCCTTTTTGAACTGCAGTTGTCCATGTAGGCTAAGTACACCCACTATGCTGTTAGGAAGGATGTTCCTGATTTTGACCCAACAACAGTGAAGGAATGGAGATTTAGTTCCAAAACAGAATAATGTATTGCTTGTAGGGGATCTTGCAGGTGGGGTTGTTCCCATGTATCTCTTGCTATTGTCCTTACTTATGGTAGATTTAAAAGTTAAGAAGATGATGTCAAATGAGCCTTAAGTTACTTCAGTGGAATTTGTAGATTGTGCATACTGTTGGCATGACATATTGATGGCAAAGAGAGAGAATGTTGATGGTGGTTGACGGTAACAGTGCCTATCAAGTGGGCTGCTATGTCCTAGATGGTGTCAAGGTTCTTGAGTTGGAGCTGCATCTACTAAGTCAAGTGCAGAGTATTCCATTAAGCTGCTGACAGGTATCGGGCAGACAGGAGGTGAGTTGCCTGCCCCACTTGAATCATCTGAAGATAGTTGGACCTAGGACATTGCCCTAAGGAATTCTCACATCAATATCCTGGTACTGAGACTGGACTCCAAGAACCACAACCACCTTCCTTTGTGCTAGAGAGTTACCCCCTGATTCCCATTGACTCCAGTTTTCCCAGAGCTTCTTGATGACACACTCAGGCAACTGTGACCTCGATGTTAAGGACTGTCATTCTTACCTCATCTAGGGAGTTCAGCTCTTTTGTCCATGTTTGGACAAAAGCTGTAACAAGGTCAGGAGCTGAATGGCTCTTGCAGAACCCAAACAGGCAAGTATTATTCACAATGCAAAAGTGACTGCCAAGGACCATCTCTGAGAGAATCTAACCATCTCTCTCTTGAAATTCAATGATATTGCCATCGCCGAATCCCACAGCTATCAACATCTTGATAGTTGCCAATGACCAAAAACTGAACTGGACTAACCGCATAAATACAGTGGCTACAACAGCAGGTCTGAGGCTCGGAATTCTTCAGTGAGTAATACCCCTCCTGACTCACCAAAGTCTGCCACCATCTATAAGGCACAAGTCATGAGAGGAATCGAATACTCCCCACTTGCCTGAATGAGCGCAGCTCCAACAACACTCTAGAATCTTGACAACTTCCAGGATAAAACCTCCCATTTGATTGGCACTCCATTGAATACCTTCACCACCAATGCACAGCGACAGTGGTTTGTATTATCTACAAATATTCAGCAATGCTGTCTCAACATTAATGATTTAGATGTGGGAAATAGATGTATTAACTCTAAGATTGCAGGACCCCTACTTCTAAACTCCTCCTACCATCAGGAACATCCTTCCTACATCTAAAGTGCCTATTCAGTTAGAATTTTATAGGTTTCTATGAGATCCCCCCCTCATTCTTCTAAACGCCGGTGAATACAATCCTAACCAACTTAATCTCTCCTTATACATCTGTCCTGCCATCCAGGAATCAATTTGGTAAACCTTTGCTGTATTCCCTCTATAGCAAGAACATCCTTCATCAGATAAGGAGCAGCAAAACTGCACACAATATTCCAGCTGCGGCCTCACCAATGCCCTGTATAATTGCAGCAAGACATTTTTGTTCCTATTCTCAACGTGAAGGCCAACAACGCATCCTGCAGGACCTATAGATCCTTACCAGGAAAAAGGATGGTGGAAGCAAATCTACAAGATATGATCTACCAGTAATGATGGTCTATTTTTCACCAACTGTCTCCTTGCGCATGCAACAGCCAACCTGACCTAAGATCCCACACACCAACCAGTTTCCTTTTTGATCACCATAACCAGCTGTCACTTCTCCCTTTTGTTGATCTGGACCCACCGAACATCTCTCAATTTCCCCCCTTCCCCAAACCAACCCCATCCAACATTAATTAGGTGGGTTATAGGGGAATGGGTCTGGGTGGGATGCTGTGATGTTAGGTGTGGACTTGTTGGGCCAAAGGGCCTGTTTCCACGCTGTAGGGATTCTATGATTCTTACCACCTCACCCTGATGTCAATAACCCAAGGGTCAAGCTACCTTCACTAGCTTATGCTGTTATCTCCTAGCTATTAACATCCTGATGGTTACCATTGAGTAGCAACTGAACTGGATGAGCCATATACATATGGACATATAAGTAAATATTCTCCCAGTAGCTATGGCTTCAGGATCTTTAAAACTTGGAAATACAACAGGAACTGTCATGAAAAATACGTGTGGTTTCGATGCTGATTCACATCAATGCTGGCTGCATGGGTTCCTGGACTACGTTGGTCAGCTGGGAAGGTTCCTTGTCTGTGAGGTTTGATGGAGAACTCCTTTAAAGGTAAATGTGTATTTTTATTTCATCAGGTTCGGTAAAACAGTTTTCAGATCAGAAACCTGGCTCCTTATATTTACTGACCACTAATCAACTCAGTTTGTATCTTCAAATGGGAAAATACTCTCATTCTCCAGCTGCTGCTTCAACACAAAGGAGAATTGTTAGGTTAACAATTTCGACACTTATAATGTCTTACACTATATGTTGCTGTGTTGTGAAACCTTATACATTTTAATTCTAGAACTTTCAGTGTTCCTGGTTCAATCATTAATACATTCTAGTTAATAGTCTGCAGCAGGGTCCTTCGACAGCATCTTCCAGACATGCAAAATTTAGCAACTAGAAGGACAAAGGCAGCAGGGAACACCACTACATGCAACTTCCCCATTGAGCCACACACCAACTTGTATTGGAACTATATCACCATCCACTCAGTGTTGCTGGGTCAAAATCCTGGAACTCCCTCCCTCATAGTACTGAGAGGACACAACACCACATGGACTGTAATGGAGCAAGAAGACAGCTCACCATGACCTTCTCTCAGGTAATTAGGGACAGGCAACAAACGCTTGTCAGCAATAAAACCCATGTCCCATAGAAAAATAAATCTTTAAAGCATTGGCAGTGCTGCCAGCATTGGGTGAACCCTGACTAAAGGCGTTTTAGTTGTAAGCCGAGATAGTTCCTCCTTCCATTGACATAAACACAGACACATGCTGACCGAGGATAATGGAAAGCAACATGAAGCTCTATAATGTTGAATCTATGCAATAATCTGAAAGGCAATGAACCAATAAAGACAACAATTTCAATAGAATTCTTTCAATTGCATTCCAGATTATGAAGAAACCTAGCTGCAAAATATATTCATGTTTCATTATTTTCACCTAGCAGTAGAAAGAAAAACACACCAGAGTTCAAAACAGGAAATTACAGCACTTGACAGCCTGTATAAGTAGGACAAGTGGTTTTGTCAGTGGCAATCTAATATTTATTGTTACTACGCTGTTCTCTATGCTACTTTGCATTACTAGTGAAACTCTGACTTCATGTCAGAAGCAAAGGATTACAGTCTCACCATTGCCCAATGTGTTTCCAAATTAGTGCTATATAAACATGGATTTAAAATGGGAGGAGTACTTACAGGAATATATCCAGTCTGAACTATACACGCACAATACTCACAATACAATATACAATATACACTACACAATGTATGTTTTTATGGCACAGTTGTAGCATTCCTACCTCCGGGCCAGAGACCTGGGTTTCAAACTAACCTGGTCCACAACTGTGTATTCCCATCTCTGATGCTGGTTTAAAAAAAATCTACAATAGAAACCCTTCATTAAAATTAATGATTAACTTCTACAGTATTTGAGGTTAAATTCAAATTAGAAAAGTTCAGAGCTTACAAACATGTTCTTTATATTTCAGCCTTCTGTATGTCCATCACACAGGCACATCTCGGTAATGGGGGATGATCAGGGAATTTCCTCCACTAACCTTGAAATACCAAGTTATACCAATACATTGCCC
Organism: Ginglymostoma cirratum; assembly: GCA_024137785.1. NCBI lineage: Eukaryota > Metazoa > Chordata > Chondrichthyes > Orectolobiformes > Ginglymostomatidae > Ginglymostoma > Ginglymostoma cirratum. The sequence continues at coordinate 34,449,812 of JAHRHZ010000045.1, forward strand.
TACTCAAAAGGAAGTAAACTTTCAAACATGAACACTCTCCCTCACTATAACCTAATTCATACACAAGTTATGTTCATCATTTGTCATCCATCATCCACTTGTCCTGTGTCCTGTCATGATAGTGGGGCAATTTAGCAGCAGATACGGATTCACTGGGAGCTGCAACCAAGACTTTGCACAGAAGTGCCTCAGGCTAAAATGTTTTTTACACTGCAAAGAAGCAGAAGTGGAATTCTGCAACCCACTAAGTGACTGAACAACTCTTTTTAGGAATGCAACTGCCTGAAAATGAGGATGGGAGAGCAGAGATGCCCTAAACCCTTTCCACTTCACACTATTAGTTGGCAGTCCACAGGTGGCAGGCATCCCATCAACACTGATATAAGCCAATCATAAAATGAAAGTAAAAGGGACATTGATCATTCACACCACGACAGACAATGCCAGAGTCAGCAGACCTGACAAAAGAGCTGCTCGTCAGTAGACAGCTGCCTCGGTGCAAAGTCCAGATGGTGGCCTTCAGTAAGGCTCATCAACCTGAGAACGGTCACTTCAAGGAAGTCGGAGGAGGTTACATATCGTCTCACATTCATTTGCAGTCACTGAAAAAAAAGTACAGTGTAAAGCTGACGTAGGCTGATGAACCATCTCATCAGCAAATTGAATTACTTTCCCATTGGTGTAATAATCATCTGATGATGTTTAAACTCCCCACTGCACAGCAACAAGCTCGCAGCTCTCATTAGTGTATACGCTATCACCATGACAAACACTAATGAAGTTAACGGGTGACCTCCACTCCTGAATTCTTACTATGCCAAAGTCAGATAAGCTAATCATTTCCAGAGATTTTAATGCAAGACTTGGTGCAGATCACTGGACATGAGAAGGGATCTTTGGAAAGCAAATGACGGTAATTGCAATGATTTGCTCTTGCTGAAGCTGTGCAATGAGCATGAGCTCTCAACCAACTGCACAGTTTTCAGCCTCCCCTTGGATACACTCCCATTCTATGCATATAGCGTACTACGTTATATCTAGATAGAGGGAGAGGTAGGATGTGCATGCAATGAAAGCCATGTGTGTGATGCTGACTGTTGGACTGACCATTGTATCATCATTTCAAAGTTAAACATCAAGATCTATCCCCTTAGACATCGCAGGGTATGAAGACGCAGAACAGTCACAATGTTCAAACAGACAATAATAGTCATAAAACATGAAAACACGCCATTCAGTCCAACTCATCTATGCTGACCATAATCTCAAACTAATCTAGTCCTGCCTGCTTGCACTTGGCTCATATCTGTAAAAACATTTCTCGTTCTTATCCAAAAATCTTTTAAGCATACCTGCATCCACCACTTCCTCTGGAGTTTCCACCCACACACGAACCATTCTCTGTGTAAAGAAATTGCCCCTCACGTCTATTTTAAGTCTTTCTCCTCTAACTTTAAAATATGCCCCCTAGAATTGAAATCCCCCACCCTAGGGGAAAAAAACACCTGCCATTAACCTTATCTATACGCATCATGATTTTATAAACCACTATATGGTCACCTGTCAACCTCCTATGCTCCAGTGAAAAAGTCCAGCCTATCCTTATAACTCAAACTCTCCATTCCTGGCAACGTTCTGGTAAATCTTTTCTGAACCCTCTCCAGCTTACTAACATCTTTCCTATAACAGGGCAACCAGAACTGGACACTTCAGGAGGGGCCTCACCTATGTCCTGTACCACCTCAAAATAATGTCCCAACTCCTAAACTCAAAGGTCTGAGCAATGAAGGCAAGCATACTAAACACCTTCATAACCACCCTCTCTACATGTGACACAAACTTCAAAGAATTATGTACCTGAACCCCTAGGTCTCTCTGTTCTATAATACTACCCGAGGCCCTACTTTTAATTGAATAATTGCCCTTGTTTGATTTACCAAAATGCAATACCTCACATTTATCCAAATTAATCTCCAACTGCCACTCCTCAGCCCAGGAATTGGGCAGGAGTGAAGAAGGTGTGGAATCATACGACACCAAGACTGAGACAGAGAGTCAGGGAATCAAAGCTTAAAGGGAAAAGGCACCAAATTAGAGTTTAGAGTTATCAGACATGATGTCATTGAATAGCAGATCAGACTCAATGAACTGAATGGACTACTTCTACTCCTGTGTCATGCGGTCAAAGGTCTTTGTGCCTCCCTTTGTAATCATCAAGTTTAGTTTAATGAAAGCAATGAGGTAATTCAGAAAGCACTGGAAGAGAAACGTCTCCTGGACAAGGTTTACTTCGTTGTCTAGTCATCGCCATCCCTAATCCACAATGCCTACCAACATCCGCAGGGCTGTCCAATGCAAGATCACAGAGAATTTAAACTTGAATGAATCAGAAAGCTGAATATTTGAACCGTTTTCAGGAAGCAGTAAGGCACAGGGACATTTAATTGGGACAGTCACAGCAAAACCAGGGCGTCTGGTCATCGTCGCCTTAAGGAAGAATGTGATAGATACATTTAAGGGGAAGCTAACTAAACCAATAAGAGGAAAGTGAATGAAAGGCTTTCAAGTTCGATTTATATAACTGTGGGAGGGAGCTCGGAAGCAGCATGGATTAGATGAACTGAATGATCTATGCTCAGACTGTCACCTGGACTCCAAACCCGAATTCCTTCCGCTCCCAGACCCCGGAACAATGGGCAATACTAAGGTGGTGCTGATTGGGTGGGCACAAGGGCAGCGCTGATTGGCTGGACGAAGAGGCGACAGTGATTGGATGTGGTGGGAAAGGATGACCGTGATTGGACAGACTCCTGCAACTGTGATTGGTTACACTGGGAAGCCCGCCCGTGCGTGGACAACTCTGATGTCTGTGATTGGATGTACTGGGAAAGGCATCGGTGATTGGATGGACAGGAGCGCCTGTTGATTGGTTGGGCTGGGGAAGGTGACGGTGATTGGGTGGATAGGGGTGGCTGTGATTGGTTGGACGATGAGACCGGCGGTGTTTGGTTGAGCGGAGGGGCGGTAATGGACACCTTGGTGCTGGATAATGGCGCAAGTACAGCGAAGATTGGCTTCAATGACAAGCGAGTGAGGTGGGGGCTGGGGATGAGGGTCAGATTGAGATTGAGGATGAGGTAGGGGTGACAGTGAGGGTGGGGATGAGAGTTGGGAGTGAAGATGCTGGTGGGGCTGGGGGTGAGAGTGGGGATGACAGTGAGAGTGGTGTGGGTGAGGATGAGGGTAGGGTGGGGATGAGGGTGACAGTCAGATTGAGGATGAGGATGAGGATGGTGGAGGATTTAAGATTGAGAGTATGGGTGACAGTGAAGGTCAGGGTCGGAGTGAGTGAGTGAGTGAAGGTGGGGAGGGAACAGACACCCCAACTCCAGGACTTGCCTCTGCTGAAAGGCCCGAACTACTCTGATCTCTTCTCCCTTCTCCTTCTGTAGTGTTTTGCCCAACTGCCAGTTCCGGTCCAGGACTGCTCGTCTCAAAACCTTCACCTCCAACCAGATCGATGAGATCAAGGATCCCTCCGGCCTGTATTACATTCTCCCCTTCCAGAAGGTGGGTGCCTGGCCTGATTATACTGCCCTGAGGCGGGATTGTTAATGTGTAAGTTTGCAGTCAAGTTGCTGCAGCTTTGTGTACCTCTGTGCCTGAATGAGGATGAACCTGGGAAGGAGAGGAGTATCCTACTGGAACTGCAGTGACTGAGTTCCCTTCTCCAGTGTTGTACAGTTTTAGTGGACTCAGACAGAGATCTAGCACTAGTAACTGGCAGAGTACATTCGTCTGGATATTGTGGAGTGTGGCAATGCAACTTCAGAATTTAGGCATGTAAATTTCAGTTTGCCAAGGTTGTGATAACAGTCTAACATACAGTCTGTCTTCAGGGACGGATTGATTCTGTGGGTTAGTATATTTAAAACAAGAAAACAGCATTAGTTAAAAAGCAGACATTGAAGCAAACCAAATTTTCTGTCTGCAACTTGGAAACACAGCAGATTAATTAGCAGATAGAGTCATAATATTGTATACACACAGCACATGGAATCCTAAAAGGTGAGCCCCCTGAAAGACAAGGTACACTTACGACAGTCTGAAACTTCTACATTTTAGTTTCCAAATGCCTAATGCTGCATCAAAAATGGGACCTCGATGGTGAATATGTGCCAACAGATTGCAGGCTTAATTCCTGCTCTGGCTTAGGTCAACTTGGGACCTTACTCTTGCCCTGGGCCCTGAGACTGGATGGGAATTCAAAACCACTATTGAAATAAACTGCCAAGAAAACTGGTCAGGTTGAAGCATTGGCAGACAATGTACCAAGGCCCTTCTTTCAGGCAGACTGAACCTGAATTAATGAAAATTCAATTTACTGAAATGATGAATTTCATAAAAATAATGAATTTAATGAAAACCGCTGTTGTTGACTTTCTTATTTATCATATTGAATATGCACATAGGAAGAAGCCCTTCATCCTAATCAATTCATACACCATCAAACCTCCTCCCATCCTTCTTGGAACTGTCTGTGTGGGGTTTGTACCTTCTCCTCATGTCAGTATGGATTTCCTCCGGGTGCCCCAGTTTCCTCCCACGGTCTAAAGCTGTGCAGGGTAGGTTGATTGGCCATGCTGAATTATCCTTAGTGTCCAGGGATGTGCAGGCTAGTTGGATTAGTCAAGGTAAATGTGGGTTTACAGGGATTCACTGGGTTGTGAGTGCTATGCTATTTCGACGACAGACTTGATGGACTGAATGGCCTCTATCTGCACTGTAGGCATTCTATGATTTATGTGCAAAGAGAAGAAAAGTGTGATTAGTAAAGTTGTTCCTGCAGGGTGTTGGCATGTTCTTAATAAGCTAGAGGCCTTCCTTTCGGTTGTCACTGTTTTATGATTATATGTTTTATCAATGTTTATTTACCGCATTTTCTTTTTTCTGTCTTTGATCTGGATAAAATTACAGCCTCAACTATATGAGTGACCATATTGGATTGTGTTAAAAGTTTAAGTATGAAAAGGCAACTTCTGATTTCAGTGTTCAGAAATGCAGTTTTTTTTTAATCACTGCATGCACAGTTTACATTATATCATCCTATGATTTCTCATTTTAAGGGCTACTTGGTCAACTGGGATGTACAGAGGCAAGTATGGGATCACCTGTTTGGCAAAGAAATGTACAAGGTAGGTGCTCGGTCAGATTGTGGTGATCCTTACTTTGTGCCCCTAACTTCTGATTCTTCAACACTGTCTTCCAAGTGACAGTAAATACCAGCGAGTGCCCTGGTGGATCTCAGATTCCATTTTTCAAATGTAAAGGTCTCTTGCTTGACCACATTCTTGAGTTCAGTTGTCTTCTCTAATAACTAGTTGCTATTCTGTCAAGCACAAGAATCTTTGTGTTCCTTCAGATCCAACAACACCTCAAACATATGGCCCTGCAAGAGCAACAATAACCTGCCTTTAATCTAGGAAGATTTCCCAAGGTGTTCCACAGGAGCCTGAGTCAGGCAAAACTTGTCACCAACCCAAAAGAACGATTAATATTTAGGGACTTAAAACTTGGGCAGTGGTAGCTTTAAAGGAGGTTGTAAAAGTGGAAAGGCAGATAGATTTAAACAGAGAGAGCTCGATAGTTATAGCGCATGGTATGGCAATCAGTGGTGGGCGAAATGAATGAAGGATGTGCAAGAGACCAATGTTAGAAAAATGCAAAATTCTTGTAGGGTTGTAAAGCTGTAGGAACTTAGCAAGATAGGAGTAGTAGGAAAGGGATAGTTTGAACCAATGAAAAGTAATTATAAAATGTTGCAGAGAAACTATTAACAATGAGGGAGGATGATGTGCGACACACTGATATTGTACACTGTATTCTTCTCAAGTATTGTCTTCTTGTCCTCATCTGCAGTCACCACCCTGCCTCTCAGAACACCTCATGCAAGTTGCCACTAGATCTCATTTCTCCTCTCCAAAGTCCCTGAATGTTTGTATTTTTCCTGCAGACTTTTTTGCTGAGCAAAGTAATTTTAATATTGCAGTTATTTTATTCATCCCTTAACACACCATGCATCCGTCTGTTCTTGAAACACAGTCCAACTATTATTGTACTTTAAGAACAATACAGACATTTACTTCGATCTGAAGTGACTAAACTTCAAAAGTAAGTAATTGGTATCATGCAGTTATGAAGGGGAATACATAAATGTAAATTATAAATATCGGTGAAGTCTATTGGAGAGGTGGGGTGCGATCTTGAGATTTCTTTTTCAAGCTCATTATATTATCTCTTTGAATATCTAGTTGTACGGGTACAGCACTACAATAGTTTCATAATAGAGAACCAAATATATAAAACTGTTTTCCACAGCTGTGTCCATGTATAGGTGCCTAGTTCTTTTGTTGCACACTTGACATCAAGAGATATACTAAAGATGACTGCATTAATGGTCACTGTAACAGCCATTGTGTTACAATAGTATTTTCCCCTCCCATGCTTGACAGGTTTCCAAATGTGTGGATCGGAGCTAATGTCAGAGACTGTTCTTCACATGATTTGAATAGCCAATAGAGATTTGTCAGACTGTAATTAAATATCTTAAAATGTCTTTGCAGGTGGACTTTCCTGAAACCAATATAATCATCACTGAGCCATATTTCAATTTTAACTCCATTCAAGAATCAATGAATGAAATCTTATTTGAAGAATACCAGTTTCAAGCAGTCTACAGAACAAATGGTGACCATTTATACTTGATTTTTTTTCTAACAGGGTCAATTAGTCTCAGTAATAGATTACTTGATACAATTTTAAAACTGGTAATATGATTTCAATATTTTGAATGTGTTTTTCAGCTGGGTCACTCAGTGCTTACAAGTATTTTGAAGAAAATAAATCTGAACTCTGCTGTCTTGTGGTGGATAGTGGTTACTCTTTCACACATATTGTTCCTTACTGTAAAGGAAAAAAGATGAGTGAAGGTATTTGCAGGTAAATCTGAATGAGATTGTTAAAACTTGAAATCATGTTCACTTCAGTAAAATCAACACTTTGAAACTTATTATGCAATATGAAATATTTTGTATCTATATTAATTGGTTTCTCAGGTATTTAACAAAATGCACAGAAGTTTAGCTAGTAACTACTGTATATCTTCTCAGGAGTGAGAAGAGAGAGGTGAGTGAGTCCTCTAGGATTGTGCTGACTTCAAAATTATTTTCTTGCTACTGAGAGATTGAAACTAAGGCCATCATTTATGCAGATTATAATCCAGCACGTCACTCAAAGAATCAGAACATATTTGTGATTGACCTACCATTCTGCCTTATTGATGGAACTTGAAGGGTCAGTAGAGGTGATGGAGGGGAAAATTTAGCATTGTCATTGCTGGTGCTATTTCTGCTAAATATACAAATGCATTGCAAGAGAATATTTGCATTTTCGTGGGCTACGACTGAGATAAATTCTTGCTTTGTGACGCCATTAACCTTTGTCAATTGTGGCTGGGAATTCTTTGATGTCTGTAGTCCACCTGGCAAGCCGTAGCACCGTATTGCTGAATTGGACGGGGAATTGCTAGTGCTGTACGTTAGTAAGATACCTGCTTTTGGTTAGTTGAATTCCAACATTATCCGTTTGAATATTAGGTGAATTTCTGCAATATGTCTTGCAGATTGTACGCATTGCTGCTACTGAGCATTAGTAGTGGAGTGACTGAATGTGGATGTGTTGGATATACTACTGCCTAAGGAAAACCCAAAATAATTTAGTTGTATTCTTTTCTCCTTAGGATTAATGTAGGAGGGAAACTACTTTCTAACCATCTCAAGGAAATAATATCCTACAGGTATGGCTTTCACAGTGATTACTAGCTTTGAAAAGAGTTATAGTGAGTGAGTATGTATTGAAAGGGGTGTTCTCTGATTTTTTTGTGGAGGATTGGTTCCTTTCAAAATACCTGCAAAAACTAATGCTATCAAACTATTTTACTTAAGTAGCATATGAAACTTATTAATCTCCAAAATATTGTACTAATTTGCTAACCATATTTACAGAAGTCTGCCTTGGTTTGTTTTTGAGGAATACAGATGTTTTAAAGGGAAAATTACTTTTCAGTCATTCAGAGCATACCAAGCTAAGTTGTGAAAGGTTTATTATGGCTAGCTGAATAGAGACTTAATGTGTCAGACTGTTGAAAGATTTGTGCTAATCTTAAAAAGGGATAATAATGAGTATAAGTAATTGAAAGTGTCAAGTGTGTTGTGATTCAATAAGTAATTAAACTGATTATGTAAAACGTTCTGCCATCCATTGAATTAAAAAGGCGGCAAGTTGAATTTTGCACACCTTTGGTTTACAAATAGCCTCCCTTATGGTGACGTGAAACATGATACACTGATCCTATTCTTGGCATAGTTACTTAGTTTAATCATGCCTGGTCCTCTTTCTGAGCCATAGCTTGGTTTCAGTTTTTAAGGTGCTTTATTCCAAAGAGTCTGAAACACAGAAGCAGGCAATTTTGTCCAACATGTCTTGACTAGTATTAATGTTCCATGGAGAGGGCCTTTTCCATTCCTCTTCCACTGATCCAATAGGTATATCCTTTGACTACTTTCTCCCTCGTGTACCAACCTAGCATGCCTGTAAATTGCCCAATTGCTTTTCACGTGAATGCTTCTCTGTGTGCAGTTTGGCCATTCATTGAAATGTACTCCCTTTTTTTTTCTGAATGCTTCATTAGGTCTCCTCTAACTTGCAACTGAAGTAAAAGCTGATGATTTAAGAGGATGATTCAATGTGCCATTCCTCATCAATAGCTAGCAGTGTGAGAGACAGTTTTCACTTGTTCATTGCTAAATCGGCTGTTGGGAAGTGATCAACAGGAGTGATCTGGGTTGAGTTTTCATTTTGAGAAGAGGCTACCTTGAATGGTTTGTGATGCATGATCTGGCTGCAGTTGGGAGCTTAGCTTGTGCAGGTTATCCAGACAGGCAGAGATGTTATGTAGTTTTCCAAATGAGTTGTGATTAACTGCAATGCTGGATGTTCTTGAAAGTGTCAGGTCAAGTACTTGGTAAGCCCTGAACAATCTCCAAACTGACATATTAAATCAAAACTTAAAAAAAAATCTCAGGATATGATTTTTGGATGAAACACAAAACTCTTCTGTTAGTTATGAAATAATTTTCTTATTTTAGAAAACTTGGACTTTTTGATGCCAAGTTCCATGTTTGGCAAATGGTTTTTTTAAACACTTGATTCAAAATGTGGTCCATGCCGTGTTTAGCATTTTGATGGATGAATAACAAATTGGTGTCTGTTTTTTTGAAATAGATTCTAAACATAAAGAATTGTGCTCTGTTTTCTGAAATGTATTTAAATATTTACAAAAGTACCTTTACATAAATTTCCAATAAATCATGCTCAAAAATGTAATTTTTGACAGCCATTGCTGGAGTAATATTGTTATTGGTCATGTCATGAACAAAACCAAAATGTTCTGCTTCAGGAGCGTAGTATTGCAGGAGATATCACGTAAAGAAGAAAAATATACAAACAATTAAAGAAAGAACAACTTGCATTACATAGTGTTTTTCATTACCGCCAGTTACCTCAGTGTTTTAAAGCCAATGAAGTATTTTTACAGTATAATTACTGTTGTAATTTAGGAAATGCAGCAATCAATTTGCACACAGCAGACTCCCATAAAGAGCTGTGTGCTAATGGCCAAATAAAATGGTTTTTGTGTTTTGATTAAGGGGTGAAGCCTGCCTTCATCAAGAGGAAGTTCCCTCGAGAGACCTCTCTCAAAGAAGGCAACCCGACATAACAAAATTTGTTGCCACCTCCAATTGGCCAACTCAGCCTCCAGCCAACTGAGGAAAAGTGTATTTGAACATCAGAATCTTAAACCTGTAACTAAGGCCATGGTTTACTAGGCAATTGTGAATTTGCCTTCCTATACACATCAGTGGTACCTTTGAAGATCCAAATAAGGTGATCTAATAGTATCCTCTCCTAAGCCAACATATACCCAGAATTGAAGTGCCAATAAATCAAAACCAGTAATGCTCTCAGGACATGACGTTCATATGCTTGATACCAGAGTCAGAACTCTGTCATAGCAGGAATACCTCCAGGAAAATGGCAGGAACGCTGCAGGGATGTTCTCGATGCATCCTGGAAACGATACAACTTCCCTGCTGACCTGTGGGAGTCCTTGACTTGTGATCAACCAGACTCCCCCCATATAAGGCAAAGTCTTCAGATCTCACATTGGATGTATTAAACATCTCAGAAGTCCTCATTGCTGTAGAGTGGAAGCAAGTCATCCTTGAATCTGAGGAATGGCCTATGAAGAATCACGTGGAGTCCAAAACTAGAGGGCATAGATTTAAGATGAGAGGGGAATGATTTAAAAAAACACCTGATGGGTAACTTTTTCATGCAGAGGGTTGTGCGTGTACGGAATGAATTGCCGGTGGACATGGGTAAAATTACAGCATTGAAAATGCAACTGGGTGGTACTGTTACGATGGGGATTGGTCAAACCCCTCTGATAATTAAACTAAAACACAAGCCCTGATCTATAATGAAAGGAGCAGGGGTTCCCCTCTAATAATTACCCCCTAAACACTTAGAGAAGCTTGCCTTTCTCCTCATAATCTATTAAAAGAGTGGTTAAGATAAAGAAAGTAACAAGAAAATTTATTTATTTAACCCAACAATGAACAAATTAACAAAATTACTAACACACCAACAATTCACCCCCCGCCCCAGACTACTAACTAATTGCTATCTGGTCTAAGTGCTGCTGGAATGCTGTTTAAATAAAGACAAGCCCCACTAATACAAACCCAATTAAGAAGCAATAAATTATAACTTAATCTCTGCAAGTTTGCACAGACTGTCTTCTGGAATATTCTGTCTTTTCCAGTTTCTTCACAAATGCCTTTCTTCTGTTAATTCTGCTGTCAGGGAAGTTTTATCCCTATAATTTCTTCAATGAGGACTTTAAGCATAAAATACTGTGGTACTTTTGATTAATTAGATGGGCTTTCTCTGAGAGCTTATTGATGTTAACTCTGGCAGGTGGCAGTTATGTCTTTCAGATGACAGTTGGCTCTCCAATTTTCCAAATGCCCCCCTCTTGTATACCCGTAATGACATAATCACATTCTTGTAGTATGATTGGTTTCAGGTTGTCAACACCTCAGCTTTAAATTCAATTGGCTTTGAATCGCTCAGTTTGGATTTAAATTAATTGGCCAAATTTAAACTTGTTGTCACAATATCAAAACAAGACTGCTGTTTTGCCTGCCGCCTGTAAGGCTTTTTTTGATACACTTGTTTCATTTTATGAGGCTCTCTGTACTGGCAACTTCAGCTGTTGCTTGCAGACATAGTTTTTTTAAAAATTTCTAGGTACAGACAAAGCACAAATCTCTTAAAGGAACCACACATTTTAGCTTCCTCCCTTCCAACTCACTATTACTCTCCCCAACCTCATAACAGTACTGTACATGAAAGGAAGAGTTTAAAGGGATATGGACCAAATGCTGGCAAATAAGACTAGGTCAGATTGAAATGTTTGGTTGACACAGATGAATTGGACTGAAGGTACTGTTTCCATGCTTTATGACTTTGACTCTTTTAATTGTCATAGCACAGCAGAAGGCCATTTAGGCCATCATGTCTGCAACTGCTCTCTAAACGGTCTCACTTTAGCCATTTCCTGCGATCTCCATAGAACACTGCTCATGCAGTGTACACCACATATTACCCTGATCAATCTTCAGTCACCTTATCAAAAATATCCAGTATGTTAGTTAAAGTGGAGATGGCAGGCATTGACCTGTTGACCTTCCCTTGAGGTGAGCCAGCACGGATTTATTTTTAAAACTTGAGTTTGTTCATGTCACTATTAGGTTTGTTCCAAATTATTGTTTCTAGACATTTTCCAACCACTGAATTTAAACTGATTGACCTGTAGTTGCTTGGTCAGCTTCTAAGTACAGATAGATAGCCTGTCCAATGCTGCATCCATGTTCATTTTAATCCCTTTTTGTGGTTACATTTCGTCTTCTTTCACCAAAGTCTTGTGTTTTGATCCCAGCTGATGAAAATAATGGATAAGTCATATACCAGAAGGAAACGTATTTTGATAGATCATAGGGTATATTTTTGCAGGTGACTATCAGGTGGTTACTTACTGAATATAATCATACAAGGCTGTCTATGTTCTTTAACAAAATGACACAAATTTATTACACAAAAGAAAGAAAAACAGAGCTATATATATTAGGTAAATTGAGAAAAAGCTTAACATAAAGAGCAGAACAAAGTTTGTCTGTTTCCCAACAAAGTCCTTCACAGATGCTCAGTGGCAGTGAAGTATCTCTTCCATTATAACTCTTAGATTCTTACTTACCTGACTGTTTCCCATTTTCTTCCATGGCCCGCTGAAGCGGCTTTAAACCTTCTTTCCAGTTCTGATGGCCTGAACCTCCTTTCAATGCTGAGGGCCTAAGTATCTTTTCAGTTCTGACAAACAAGACACTTCTACAAGTTGTCACGACCTGGAGATTCTGCAAGCCTAACAAACTGCCCCACTATCGGATTGAAGCTGCAGTTCTGAACTAAAAATCCCAATTATTCTACTCGGGTGAAACTATTCTTCCATTAACATGAAACTGAACTCTGGTAATATTTGTTTAAGTTAACCTTAAAAATGGTAACTGATTGGTGGCTTACGCTATCCATAATGTTTCCTCACTAAAGCTAATTGCATTCTAACTGACCAGAGGTTGAGTTTTATTCTACAGTTAGACTTTGTGACCTTAATTTTTTTTGGACAGGTACATTGTATTTGAGGTAAGAGAATGGAAGCCAGTTATTCTTTAATGGTTTTTCTGGTTTTGGAGAAGCACCAGTGATTTGTAGTGTACAGCGAAGTAATTTGCCTCAAGTAGACCTCTGGATATGCATGGTCATTAGTTGAGTGCAGTGTGGATTTGTTTAAATTGTTTAGACCATGCAACCTTGAAAAAGCCTGATGATGTCTCCTTGGAAACAATGCAACAGCATAAAAAATTCAAATAAATGACATATCTTTATTACATTGTTGCACCTCCTTGTAATTATAATTTACTCCTGACTCAAGTATGGTTGGGGTGCTGCCTCACTCTAAAGCAAGCTATCCAGCTGTGCCTCCAAAATATTTGATGCAGAACTGTTGACCATAGACTTGAAGTCACTTATGTCTGGAGCTTAGTAATCCCCTCTGCCTCCTGGCTGCTATCTCTTTAGATTTCTGCACACTGAGTTTCAACCCAAATTTCAGTCCTTTACCTAAAAGTACCTTGGTAGTAAGCTTTTCAATCTGTCATAGCATTAAATGTGGAAGTGAAGATCAGGTGGCTGGAGAGATGATAGATTGTTTAGAGCAATCGAATGTAATTCAGTCTCTATAAAGTCATTATTTCTGTATATTTAACAAAAAATGGCAATTTGTGAAGTGGCATTAGCTACAGCAAAGGAATTACTCTGTGTGTAGGCAAGGGAACAGATGACAAAACCCAGGTCCTTGAGTACTATTACTGGCAAATGGATGTAACTGCAATGAGACCAGTCCAATTTTCTTCCAGCTCTACCATAGACATTTTTAACAGCAATACAAGAAGAATGTGGAAATAGAAAATTTTAAATTGTGCTAGTAGATATCCTATGATGTTTATTGGTCAAAGGATTTTCTGTTGTATAATAATTACACATTTATAGCATGAAGACACTAGCAACTGTTTTAACAGTCATATTCTGTGTATTAACATCTATCGGTGCATTTAACTTTTATCCATTTTGTTCTTAAAACGTAGAATCCAGATAGAGAGAGTTTATGGTGTGTGTGTGATTTACAGTTGGGTATCGAATATATAAGAGTACAGTGGAGAGAAAGTGGTGACATTTATGGGATGTGCACTGAGGATAGCTGTACCTTTTGGCATTCTTGACATTTGACAGAACTGGAATGAGGGTCCTTGAGTTTTGGCAGCATACGGGATCCCTTATTCTAACGGCACAGACGAGGAATAATCTGAAAATAATTTTGAGTCTTTTATTTTTAAAGTAAGATGGGTTTTATCTGAATAAAGATTTTGAAATTTGTCTCTTAGCTTTATTATAAAACTAATCCGGAAATGAACTGATCAGGAGTTGCATGTTTCCATTGCACCATTCTCGTGCAGTTCAATCATAACTTGGTTCAATGTCACCAGCCTGGGCGAGCATAAGCTCAGACTTTTGGCAGTAGTTGAGAACTTCATGAACTAACTGAATATATTAAAATACATAATGACAGATCAGTCAAATTACAAATGTAACTTTGTTGTTGTGAAAAATGAAATTAAAAACAACCTTGAAATTTTAGTCATGGCTGCGTGAATCATTTTTTTTGAGGGTTACTTGATGTCCAGCCCAGTTGTCTTTAAACTGACTTGGTTTTATTTTATTTTTTTTTTATGGCATATGGGCATTGTTGGAAATGGTAGCACTTGTTGCCCATCTCTAATTGCAGTCGAATTAATGGTTTGCTAGACAATTAGAGTCCAGTTAAGAGTCCACCACATTGCTGGGAATATGGAGCACATGTAGGCCAGACCACGGTCAGGATTTGTAATGTAATGAAGTAATGTACCATATTAGTGAACTAGGTGGGATTTATAAAAACCAATAGTTCCGTGATCACGGTTACTGAGTGAGACTAGCTTTATTAATTCAAATTAAATCAGTTGCTGTGATGGAATTTAAACCCACGGCTTGAGAGCATTAATCTGGGCCTTTGGATACTAATTTAGTGATATTACCATTACACCACTCTAATCATCTTAACAATTTGTAGGAATCTAGGTCAGATTCTATAGTTAGAATTTTAAGTATTCAGATAAAACAAATTGTAAATGTGGACTGAAGAATTGTTCCAGGAGAAAATGTTGACACAAAAAACAAGGAGAGTCTGATAGAAGGATATTAAGCTTTACAGACAGGTAGATTGTTGTTACAAATTTGAGATTTTATATGATTATTATATTTTTGGGCTGTCTCTTTTAATTTAGGGTAGAATGGAGTAAATGGATCATAGGTGGCTGGTTACTGAAAAGTAAAGGTAGTCCAAGTTTGTTTTGTTTTGAAGAAAGTGCAAGTTATTCACCACCTGGAAAACGGTGACTAGGGATAGCTATGCTGTTGTGAATTGATTGTGGATCTCCAAGTCCCAGAGAGTTGTTAGGAAAACTTAATTTTATAAATCATTACACTTTTAACTGCTCACTAAATTTCAGGAGCGTTCTGTTGCAAACCTAAAGGAAAGCCAATAAGCACTTCTATCTAGATAAAGGTCCATGTAATTTATGTCTTAGAGCTTCAATGGAAGAGTCCATGGCTGTTGTAGAATCAGGTTGCAGGGGCGGCTTCTTAACAAGTGTCACTGAAATTCACTGACCGTTTCAGTCTACAAGAATCCAGAAGAGAGGGTTAGAAAGTCTGTTTGGTTTATCGCACAAGAATATTCCTAATGAAGAGATCAAAGTTGCAAATTTTTAAGCAAAGCTGGAAAAGTCACTTACCTATGGCGAGAGGAAGGAATCAACAGGCTAACCACAACATGCAAGTCAGTATGAGGATTAGAAGTTATCTGGCTAGAAAAGGAAGGCTGAAATAATTTATACTGAATCTGAGAAAAAAGGCTTAAAGGACAAATTAAGGTATAACTGCAGGAATTTTTTTTTGGTTGTTTTGAATGTTAATTTGGGAATTGTTTTTGTACAGTATTCATTGAAATGTTTTGAAATATTGTTTATTCAATGTTGCTTTTAGTTTCTTACAATAAAAGTTTTAAAACATGAGAACTTACGCAATTCCTTTAAATTAGTAACTGGGGATTTTAAGTTTTTTTTTAAAGTTATGGTCTTTGTGGGGATCATGGCAAAAGTAACTTGACATTTTAATAGGACATCTGTTTCTGCTATCTGACGATTATCATCAAATGTATGTGATATCAGATACTCTAGTGATTTAGCACACTGTATCAAACTACTTATCAATATGCTAAATGAATAATTTGGATTGGTGCTCAATCCCAAAAATATTTCTGCTTGTTATATTGATGATCTATTCATATTTCTATTTAATTCAAATGGCGTAAGTCAGTTGTACAAACATACTAAAATGTGTTGATTGAGATCTGTCTCTTTAGACAGTTGCATGTAATGGATGAGACGCATGTTATTAACCAGGTGAAGGAGGATGTATGTTACGTTTCTCAAGACTTCTACAAAGACATGGAAATAGCACAGTAAGTAAATGCACTGGAATTATAACTTGGGTTAAGTCAAAATGCTGCTCAGTTCTACAGCTTTTCACTTCGCCTCATGGTTCTCATTAGAACTGCCTAATGAGAACTTGGCATAGACCAGCTGTTGGCACAAAACCACAAGCAAAAAAAAAAACTCAGCTGCTAGGTACCCAACAATGTAAATGCATAAACATTTGTAAATGCTACATTATCAATCCTTCAGCAATGCCACTAACTAGTGTTGAAACCCTGTTCTCTGATACAGAGACATCCCCTTCTGATGGAGAAGTGGAAGTGTCATCACTGAATATCTGCATGGGAGGTAGGATGGGGGAGATGAACTTTTAAAATACTTTAGAGAAGGCAAACAATTTAAAAGTTTTTCTTCACCATTAAAATTAACAGGCAGAATGCTAATTATTCAAAGTTTTGGATTCTGTGTGTTCATTATCTTGTATAAACAATGTCATGCATATTAAGAAAGTGAGAGGCCCATATTTGTGAATTACTGTAAGCAGGCGAACTGGGTGAGACTCTTGTTGGCAAGAAGTGTCAGTTGCTTGAATTCGATGGTTTATAGACAGTCTCCCATGCAGGTGATCCTGGCTGGAGGAAAAGAGAAACATGTGCAAGTTCTTAACATGGAGACATTGATACCCTAATTAGGAATGTGAATACATTCCTTATTAGAATTAGAATCCCTACAGTGTGGAAACAGGCCCTTCGGCCCAACAAGTCCACACCGACCCTTGGAACATCCCACCCAGACCCATCCCCCTATAACCCACACACCCCTGAATACTATGGGCAATTTAGCATGGCCAATCCACCTAGCCTGCACATATTTGGACTGTGGGAGGAAACCGGAGCACCCGGAGGAAACCCACGCAGACACGGGGAGAATGTGCAAACTCCACACAGACAGTCGCCCGAGGGTGGAATCGAACCCGGGACCCTGGCGCTGTGAGGCTGCAGTGCTAACCACTGAGCCACCGTGCCGCCATTAAATGTCATTCATTAAATCAGATGAGAATATTTTATTGAATGCATCAGAAGAATAATTGGAATTTTAAAATATTTTCTAGGCTGAAAGGTAAAGCAAACACTGTTATGAGAGATTATGTGCTTCCAGACTTCAGCACAATCAAGAAGGGGTTCTGTAAGGTACGTCGTCTGAATTATGACTTTCTTTAACTGTCAATACACATAGAGACTGAACTTTGACATTTCATCTCAACTTGTTTCCATCACAACATAGTTCTACTGTTCACCTGAATTATTCACTAACTGCCATTGCTCATCAATGCTACTGCAGGTAAACTAGGAAATGTAATATAATCTCTCAAGTTTAAAAAGTAAAGCAATTAGCATGTCAGTGTTTCGATTGGAGTCCTGGAGACAGCATCACTCAAAGCATAGAAGTTCATACAAGGTTCTGTGTGTACAGTTCCCTGTTCCTGAATAACTTCAAACTAAAGCCTCAGAGAGATTAATTTTGTCTAAATTTATGATTTTTGCAGCTGTATGTACATCAACAACATAAGGATGTTGCCATGTGGCAGCAGCCATTTAGTAATGTAAACATTAAAGCTTAGCACTTTATTCAACAACTTCATAGTTTTTCTGATTACTTTAGTCTTGTGTTACAGACTTAATTTGGAAATTAAAGGCTGTTCATATTGACTCAATAATACTGCAACACAGGAGCACTGACACTGAGAACTAGCAGTCTGTCACACTGCAGATTTGACAGCGCTTATGTGAATAGCTGTCTGCAACACCTTTTGGGTCTCGAGCAATCAAACTTTTTTGATATCTGAGTGATGTTTGTCTGCCATTGGTGCTACCTTCTTTTGATTGAAGTGCTTGTAATATCTTGTTCTTGTACTTAGCCTAACATCCTGATTAGTGAGGGTTAAATTCCAGATGTTTTATCAGGAATCCGCGATGTGTTCTTGATGTTTTCTAACAAGTATAAGCTTCACCCAAGATGTTTGGGGTCTTAGTATCTAAAATTTCTTAGATTCTTAAATAAAGTTTTTTTAACTTTAAATTTCTCCCTGCTGTGTTTATCTGTCTAACCTGGTCAGTCCAGGTCCACTGTTACGTAGTGGACTGTCTTCTGCCACTCAGTTAGAGTGTCATCAGGGATGCGCAACAAATGCTGATCTTGTTGGTGCTGCTAGTTTCTCAGGAAAGAATAAAAATGTTTTTCTTTTTCCGCTCCTCTGACCTTACCTCATGGTCCAGGGAATCTTTTTCTTCTGCCCATAGTCTTTATCCAATTCCATTTTAAAAACCATTTCCTAGATGTAGCAACCTAGGAATAGGCTTCCAATTCACCTTGCAATATGGATGCAACTTGGACCCTTAAGGAAGTCCCAACATGTGCACGTTCGTGGTACTTCTGTGGGAAGTTTAAATGTCTGAATGGTTTACCTTGCTTAGATTGCTCCATGATCAGCCAGAACCCCACAGTTGCGATTTTCATTAGTGCTTTAAAGCTTGCTGAACAGTGTAACTTTAAGTAAATTATTGCGAGTGTTAAAACACTCTGACATTTGCAGCATTACTCAGAAGCCACCTGAACTGCAGTCAGTGTGCACCCTCTTCCCAGCCAGTCCCGTGGGGTAAAGGAGGGAGGAGAATAGTGTTGCATAGAGTGAGGGTTTGGATGTTTATACAGGGGGACGAGTTGGGGAGTTGAGGTGTGGTGATTACTGTCATTGGCAGTGTGATGGAGTGTTACTGTTGTGGGGGTGGGGTGGGTGGTGGTTCAAGTTGATACTGATTACTGTAGAATTACTACTGTTGTTTGGAGGGTCTGGGGGAGGGTGGGATGAATCAAAGTGGGGATGATCACTGTTGCGTGGGTTGGTGTTATTTTTTTCTTTACTCTTTCACGGGGTGAGGGTGTCGCTAGCTAGGCAGCATTTATTGCCTATCTCCAGTTGCCCAGAGGGCAGTTAAGAGTAACCTACATTGCTGTGGGTCTGCAGTCACATGTAGGCCAGACCAGGTAAGCATGGCAGTTTTCTTCCCTAAAGGACATAAGTGAACCAGATGGGTTTTTCCTGACAATTGGCAATGGATTCGTGGTCATCATTAGACTCTTAATTCCAGATATTTATTGAATTCAAGTTCTACGAGCTGAATTCTCTGAATTAACATTCCAGCAACAATACCACTAGGCCATTACCTAGGGGTAGGTGTTCACCTTAAACAAAGAAATGCCAGTCACTGGAGAGTGAATAATATTAGGGACATGTAAACTTAACAGAATGCAGCCTTAACTGCCATCAAAAAAAGTGGGAGGCTGTGGTTTGATTTCTCCAAAGTGCCCTGCACTGTGACAGTTCAGTCATATTTTGGGTTCATTCCTCATTTCTTAAGGAGCTGGGAGGAGAGGTGCTGGTAAGAAATGTGGAGCTTGTTCTGATAACAAAAGTTAGTAGTGGGATGATAATCCAAGGGTATTTGCCACTTCTTGGAAGATGCACTCGTTCTCATCGTTGAATCTGTCTGCACCATACACTCAATGCATTCCAGATCCATATGTTACAATTGGATCTTTTGTCATTTAGTTTAAAATGATATTCTCCGGTTGTTGGGAACATCTCCCTATCTATTTTGCCTAATAAATTCCCCATGATTTTGAACACCTCAAAGATGCTGTAAATGACCCAAACACATTCAATCTATCCCATCACTGAAGCTTCTCACTCCCTGAAATAATTTTATGAACTATTCTGCGCTTTCTTGCTAAGTAGTTCCTGTCCTTCCTAAAATATAGTGTTCAGATTGAGGTTGACCCAGACTTTTATAAATGTTCATCATCATTTCCTTGTTTTAGCCAATTGCTCGACCTGCCCTGTCTCCTTCAGAATTTAGGCACACATACTGTTGGGTCTGTCTATTCCATAATTCTGCTATTTACTTTAAATTTCCTTGTTGTTCCTACTAAAATATACCACTTCACACATTGCTGCATTAAATTTCATTGGTTCCATGACTGTCTGTTCTTCAGTCTATGGCCTCCTGACATTGATCATTATCCCTCTCATAGCTCACAGTACTTCCAAGTGTCATGTCAAATGCAGATTTGAAATTGTGCGCTGTACTTTGATTTATATTACTAATGTAGACAAAAAAAGTAGTGGATTGATTTGTAACCCCTGGGAAGCCTTCATTGACACTGAAAACCAAACATGTGCCAGTACTCTGTTGGTACTAAAAGAATGGTGCAACTTGTTTGAAACGTTTTTGTTATGGGAAACTCTTGAGCTAGGCATTGCAATTTGATCTTTTTAGGCTTGTAAATGCACATTACTTCCATGGTTACATAATAGACCTGGAATAGTGTTCACGAACAAATCAGTTTTTTTTTGGAGGTGCAAAGCTAAACTGTTTGATGTAAGATTATCTTTTATGATTATGCTCTGGGCAACTTCTCCAGGATACAGTGCAGACTAGTAATCAAATACAAAGCCACTGTGCAATTTGCCCATCATCAATCAGGATATTATTATGTTAAGTACTAGGTTTCCTTTAAGCCTTTGCTTACAAATCCTACAGCTGCAAAGTCCTGTTTTGGGTTGAGTTGAGAGATAGACCATCTGCTCTGATTACCATTACTTTTACAGCTCTAGATGGGTATTCTGTTGCCCGAAGTTGAGAAGGTGGCTTTAATATATAGTTTGTTAAATGTTTGAAATTTAAGATGAAAAACTAGACAAAGATATTGTTCAATCAAGATTTCTGATCTTGAAAATTCAAAATAAATAAGGCATTTTTAATTTTTCAAGCCAAAGGTTAATCAATCTTCCTACTCTATTTCCTATTCTTCTGCAACCCGTATCCTCCAATACACACAACTCATCCCCTCTGAGTTAATTGCTAATAAATGTGTATGCGCAAGTCAGAAACGGGGATTCCTTTCATTTTCATTTCATTTTTCCCCTTTTTACAGACCAGTGTCTAGTTTATTCTTGACATTAACCTACCAAATGACGCAGCTGGGTCTAACACAACTGTGTGGCAATTCTGAGATTTCAGCATTTGTCCAACATCTTTTAGGACTGCCCTTAACTAGTAATTCAGTGCCAGAATTCATTCCTGTAAAGAGCTATCTTATTTGGTGTACTTCTCTACATGCACATAAATGTTTTGAGGTTTACTTTAATAATATTTGCTCATCCTTTCTCAAAGCTTCTACAAATTCCTTTGAATGTAGAATTTCTACTCCTCCTTCTACTTTTCCTTCCTTCCCTGTTTGCAGTTGCTGTATTAAGGCTTTCATTCTTATTCTACTCCTCTTAAGGAGGCATCATGTTTCCTGATATTCAAAATTAAACGGTTAGTTCGTGCCACTGACCCGAAGGATTCCTGCAGCTCCTACATTGCCTGTCTATCTCCCACTCTCTCCCTTCCTGCAGCTTTTACAATAATGGGGTAACCACCTCACGGGATTATGTTTGACGAGACGTTCAGACTCTAGCCACTTCTGAAACTCTAAAGATTGAAGCTTGAGCTCTAGCTTCCTGTACATATCCTTATTTAGAAAGAAAATCTTCCATCACGATATATAAAGTTCCACTTGGAACTACATTTTTAAGATAAAGTTATGGGATATGTATGTTGCTGGCTGGGCCTATCCCTGGCGACCCTTGAGAAGATTGTGGTGAACTGCCTTCTTGAACTGCTGAAGTTCTTTTGGTGTTGGTGGGACATTGTGGGACAGTGGTGTTGCTTTTGTTACTGAAGGAATGATATAGTTCCAAGTCAGGATGGGGAGTGGTTTGGGGGAAGGTGTGTGTTGAAATTGCAGGTAGTGATATCTCCATATGTCTGCTGCCCTTGTCCTAGATGATGGTCGTGGATTTGAATGGTACTGCGTAGAGAGCATTGGTGAATTCCTGCTGTGCATCTTGTAGATGGCACTCACTGCTGCTACTGAGCATTGCTGGGGAAAGGAGTGAATGTTTATGGATATGGTGCCAATCAAGTAGACTGTTTGTTTTTCCCTGGATGGTGTCAGGCTTCTTAAGTGTTGGAGCTGCATCCATCCAGCTAAGTCAGGGATGAGCATTCTATCACACTTGTAGGTAGTGAATAGGCTTTGAGGAGTCAGGAGATCAGTTACTTGCTGCAGGATTCCTAGCTTCTGACCTGATCTTGAACCACAATTATACATGGCTAGGTCAGTTCAGTTTCTGGCCAGTGATAACTCAGCATGTGATACTGGATCCAGGATGCACAAGATTAAAATTTATTTACTCTTCCCTGATGTGAAGACACTTATTGCGTTTCTTCATAGTCAACAGCATTAGCTGAATGTGGAACATTAGTTCTTGCTTTGATTGACACTTTACTTCCACTTCTCCCACTTTTATCAGTTGCCTTCTTGCATTGCTTCCTCAGTCTCACTTATCTGCATTACTTAATGCTGATTATTTAAATAACACACTTTTTAACTACAGAAAGGTGCTCGAGTTATTGCTCAATTGCTGAACTTGTTCAAATTTCAATTTAGCTGTTGACAAATAGCCTTTAATATTCTAAGACTTCCAAACAGGAGACTTTGTTTACATATGTTCCCTTATTTTAAATATGAATTTTTAATTACGTCATTTTCTTTGGATTTTTTTTCAAATTAAGCCTCTGGAAGAGATGGTTTTCAATGGGAAATACAAGACAAGTGAACAGATTCTGCGTCTGACTAATGAGAGATTTGCTGTTCCTGAAATTCTCTTTCATCCTTCTGACATTGGTATTCAGGAGATGGGAATACCAGAAGCAATTGTTCATTCAGTGCAAAGTTTACCTGAAGGTGAGTAGCTTTAGGAATGAAAACCATGTCTCATCTCACTTTTTGCATGTATATTGCTTGAGTTCTAATCTGCATTCAGGCAGCAGTGAAACCTGCTGGGGTTTAGATAATACCTTTTAATGCCTTAAGGTACTTCATGAAAGCATTATCATTCAAATTTTGACACTGAATTGCTTAGAAGCGATTAGGAGAGGATTTGCGCAAAGAGGTAGATTTTGAGAATGTCTTAAAGGAGGATAGAGAAATGGAGATGCTTAGGGAGGGTGTTCCAGGACATAGGACTTCAGCAACAAAAGGCACAGCCAAGAATGGTGAAGCAATGAAAATCAGGGATGCTTAGAAGGCCGTGATTGGAGGAGTGTAGGAATCTCCAAGTTATGAGCTATGGTGGAATTTGCAAAAAAAATTTTAAAATAGCCTTATTTAGTTGATGTGCTCATCCAACTGCATTATTATAATTTCTGTTGAATATTTCCTTTCAGCATGTTTATATCCTATTTTTAAAAAACAAACCTGTTATTTCTCTTAAACCAGAGATGCACCCACATTTTTACAAGAACATCATTCTGACTGGTGGCAATACCCTGTTACCGGGATTTCGAGATCGTGTTTATGCTGATGTCCGATCTCTTACTCCATGTGATTATGATGTATCTGTTTTGCTACCTGAGAAGTAAGTTTTGTCGCAGATGTACCATTTGTAGTTTATTTTAAAATACATTATTTTTGAGCCTTCAAACTATATTTTGTAAACATTTTATGCACATTTTTTCCCACTGTTATAGTATGTATTCTATATGCCCGTTATATTGAAGGGGCAATTGACTTTGTCTGCTTACACCAGTCAGTTAGGCTGAAGTATGTCCCCAGAATGTGATCCGGTTAGTCTCGTCTGTAAATCTCACTTTCTTCCTCATTTTAAGCAGGTTTTAACAATCCAGTTAGTAGTTCTTCAGTATTGCAAAGTGTCTCGTGTGAACACTTTAAATTGTCCTACTTGTTTATTTTTGAATAAATAGCTGTGAATTATCACAGAATTGAGGTTATTACCTCACATTCATATTGTTTTACAGGGAGATTGAGATGATTCTGACACAAACTGAATAGCAATTAAGCCTACATTCATAAACTCTACAATACATGCGAACACAAAAATACATGAAGATGATTTCAAGGCTGTATTTATTCTGTCATATAACAAGTATGTTTGCAAGTGTTTGTATACAACAACTACACAGATTGTGTAAAAGGTCATTAGCAGAAATATCCAGTGGGATTACGAACTCTCGTTTTAGAAATTAGCTGGCAATTTTACGTTTTCAAAGTGAATACACTTCCATACCTGGTTGTTTGCCTGATTTTTGTGGCCAAACATTCTTCCATGCGTTCTACGCTTATAGTTCTTTTGCTGCCTACCTTTCTCTTTCTGATGCTCCCTTGCAGTATTGCTCTAATGACAGAGTGCCTGGAAGCAGGTACGTAGCACTATTCAGCAGTAAGTGAAAAAAAGTGTTTCACTTACGGCTCCTGGAAGAACCCTCCCGCCTTACTGCAAGTGATTGCACTGGAGGGACAGGAAGGGTTTACTAGGAGATCCCAATGAGAAAATAAGGGCACGTGTAGGTGATCTTACTTGCTACAGTCCATGTAAGCTTTGTCCCTTGACGATCCTGTGTGATATTATCAGGCAAAATTAAATGCGTTTCTAGCACTAAAATGAGTTAATTCAGTTCTTGACCTGGCAATTCTCCCTTCGTACCGGTTAGAGTTGTATTTTGCCAGACTTAAAAATTTTGCTCTGAAAATGTGAGTTGCTTGTGAAATTCATGTGACATCTTTAATGAAGTAGTAACACAAAAAGTGGTTGTTCTTTCTTGCAGCCCTATCACACATTCATGGGAAGGTGGAAAACTGCTGTCTGAAAGTTCAGATTTCATGGACCTGGTTGTCACCAAAGATGATTACGATGAAAGTGGGCATTGCATCTGTGAGGAGAAATTTGATATCTGAAATTAAAAGCAATGTAAATTGGAGAAATTGAGTTGTTTAAAGAAAATGATAAGGATGCTGCAGATTGCACTACTGACACTTTTGAATAGAGAAAAGGGGTGTCTTACGTAATGATGCTGCAGTTACAAACTGTTTTATAATGAATCTGAATAACTGCCTTAAGAGCGATGTGTGCTCGTCTGGCTGAGTCATTCATTGGGCTTATCCCCAACAGTTTGTCATAGGCAGTTCAGTTATTTATTTAGAAAACAGAGAGGCACAAGGAGGGAAGACCTTCAATGAGAACTACCCATGTGTATTTTGCGTGAATGAACTGTAATGACATTCTGATATAAAGCACATTTATAATCTTGGTGCACGCTCTAAGAAGGATTTTTTAACCTGTATATCTGACATTTAAAGAATTGTTGAAGTTTATTTTGTCTAACTACTCTTCCTTTTGGTCTTCTAAATACTGTATTGTAGCTTTGTTTTTGAAAATGTGTGCATTTTTTTCTGTTGAGGTATTATTTAGACATTTTAATAAACAGTCTTCAAAATTAAAACAATGCTGCATTACTTATTTTGTTTTTATCCTTTTTAATATTTTTAATAATAATTTGATATGTATTGTGAATATCCAATGAAACTGCTCAGATTTGTCAGGATGCATTTATAACCACAGGAACATAATCCTGTGTAAAACATTATTTATTATGTGTAATTGGTGTTCCTTGACAGCACTGTTCCTTGGGTCAATCAGAAGCTAACCATTCTTACAATTTCCTAAAATTAAGCGTAAACTGGCTTTTTTTCTTTACTTTTTTTAACATGTAAGTGAAATTTGTATTAGTGTCACTTGAGGTGTATTGTGCTGTATTATTTTAGTACAGTTAACTTATAATCTAGTAATGGGTAAAGCAATAGTTTAAACAAAGGGAAGTATTCAAAAGAGTAAATATTTAATGTGATATGGAGTCATCTTATACCCTTAAAGAGTAAGAGATCTACTTGTCCAGAAAAAAAACCAAGATTTTATTTTAATTAATTCAGGGGATGTGGTCATCGGTAGCCAGGCCTGTGTTTATTGCCCGGCCCAGAAGGTAGTTAAATGTCAAGCATATTACTGCAAGTCTGGAGTCACATGTAAATTAGACTGGCTAAGTGTGGCAGATTTCCTTCCACAAAGGATATTAGTGAGCCAGATGGAGTCTTGCGCTAATAAATAATGGCTATGTAGTCATCATTAAGTTACCTTCTTATTCTAGATTATTTTTGAATTTTTGAGTGAAGTATTAACAGCCAGCAAATGAAGAAAAGGAAAGTGTGCAAAAAGCAGGACGAGTTCTGGCTAATAGGAAAGACCCACAGAACAGAATGGCAAAACAAATTGTAAACACCACTGAAAAGAATATGAAAAATTTGCAAGGGATATCATAATGATGTATATAAATACGATGTTTGTAAGATGGTATTTGATCTATATTTATAAATTTTGGATTCATTGAAGGCAGTCACATGACCTGTTCTGAAGTCTGCCTAACAGTTTAGATGGTTTGATTGTTAAAGATGCAAGGAAGGCTTTGATTGTTTTACTGGGAAGGGAGGTGCAAGATGTTTATTTATACTTGGAAGGCTGGGTTCATAGTGGAGATTGAGTCTCCCAAAGCACCGGAGAGAGGAAAACAGCCAGAGTATAAACTGTTTGTTTGTGAAATGAAAGTGTGTTGGGCTCGAGAATAACTAATCCACAATTCCGGGCTATAAGGCTGATGTATTTCACTTTGCAATAGGAAAGAGTGCAGAGGACGCTATTTTTGAGATCAGTTCAAAAATTTCCCTATGAATTAGTGAATATCACAGACAGCACTTTTTGTGCAGTCAGCAGAGAGACGAGGCTGCTTGATTTTGTGAACTGCCACAATTCAGATTGAAGAGGGTGACTGTCTCTAGGCAAAGCGATCCATCCTGCAGCAAACTAAGGATTCTTGGAAATTGAACCTGGTTGCCCAGAAGGGAAGAGTCATCAGACTAGGCTTTCCTGTTGGCAGTGAGTATAGGAATTTCTGAAAACTATGGGATTTGCTGGAAGTGGTCAATTGAGATTACTGCTCAGCAAAATGAAGATGTGACCAGGAACAAAAACAAAGTTTCTGGAAAAACTCAGCATGGTCTGGCGGCATCTGTGAAGAAAAAAATCAGAGTTAATGTTTCAGGTCTGATGACCCTTCCTCTGTTCTGAGCATGGATATGTTATTTATTTCAAAATACAGATAAACCCAGAACTGGTCTTCATACAAATCTATTCACAATGCCTATTTGCCACTGAATCTTTCACCACTGGCTGAAATCACAAACCAAATGTCAAGTCCTGGTCTGCATGATTCACATATCTATAGGGTGCTGCACTTACAGAATGATCTCTTTGGAAAGTTCTCCTCAATGTAGGAAAAATGTACAAAGAGCTGCCCTAAATGTGTTCTCAATGTTTCCTGGTTACAATAGTGACTGTGCTACTTGATTGGCTGGAAAGTGCTTTGAGGCAATTTTTTTAATTCATTCACGTGGGCACCACTATCTAGGCAGCATTTATTGACCACCCCTAATTGTCCAGAGGCCAATTAAGACATTGCTGTTGGTCTGGAGTCACATGTAGGACAGGCCAGAAGATTTTTTTTTCCCCGAAAGGGAATTAGTGAACCAGCTGGGTTTTTCCCCTGACAATCAGCAATGGTTTCATGGTCACCATTAGACTCATAATTCCAGATTATTATTGAATTCAAATTCCACCATCTGCCATGGCAGGATTTGAACCCAGGTCCCCAGAACATTAGCTGGGTCTCTGGATTAACAGTCCAGTGATAATACCACTAGGCCATCGCCTACCCTATCTGAGGGCCATGAACAGTGGCCATAAATGTAGGGTTTTCTTTTTAAAACTTTTCTCTAATTGGAACAAGTACTGAGACTGAATGATCTAGTAATAAAACAAAATAAACTGATTATTTATACACATTCCTTACTAATTAGAAAGTTAGCTCTTCAAACCACTTGCCCAAATACACTATTTAAGAAGTATATAAAGATGTGCTTAATTATCTTGAAACTTTTTGGGAAGATTTCAGCAGAAAGGGACTAAATGGCTGGCCTGGCATGTCTGTGTGCTGGTGTCACAAGCATGTGAATAGAGCATTGAGACAATTTGGACTAGAAGGATTTGAACTCTAACATATTACTCAAATTGATAAATAAGAATACGTTTTAAATGAATGATATACAAGACGTTTTTTCTTAACCAACAAAAGTTCAGTCTCCAGTCTTGGTTTTGTTCTAATTCTTTTAGCATTTGTTGAAGTTATTGAGAGAAATTTGTTTCTAATGTGTGTAGCAAAATTAAAACAGATCGGGAAAAAAATAATAGAAGATTGGTTAGGCACTTCTGTATATTGTACAGCTCCAGAATTAATTAATAGCACTTTGACAGACAAAATCACCATCCTCTTAGGAAGTTTAGGAAATCCCAGTTCATCTATTCCTGTTAAGAATGAAGGGTTGTACAAGTTCTGGAATAATTGCCAGCTACAAAAATATAGACTGTCTATATTTATACATAAAGTAAACCGATAAATACTGTTAACTTAAAGGGTCTGTTTCCATGCTGTACAACTCAATGACACTATAAAGATAGAAATTGCTGGAGAAACTCAGCAGGTTTGAAGCATCTGTAGAGGGATAGCAGAGTTAATGTTTCAGGTCGTGATTTTTCCTAACTATAATCAGTGCTGAAGAAAAGGTTGGTGTATATATACTGAAGATGGGTTGGAAATAATCAATGTGGAGATGGAGCCCGGAGACCAAATACAGCAGTTGGGCAGACAAAGGAATGGGAAATGGTCAGCCTGGGAGGATCAAAAGCTGCTAACGTGGACCATTAGTGGCTGACAATGGCTTTGTTGTAGATGTTAGTTTGTTTGCCAAGCTTGGCGAACACACCAACGTCTACAATCAGCACCGAGCAACAAATCTTCACTCAAACCCCAAATGACTTTGTTGTGGTAGCAGCCCATGCGATGATAAGGCCAGGTGTGTGTGGTAGGTGCTCAGGCCCTAAAATTATTATTCACTGGATCTGAAACATTAACTCTGCTTTCTCTCCATAGATGCTGCCAAACCTGCTTAGTTTCTGTAGCAATTTCTGTTTTTGTTTGACTTCCAACAGCTTCAGTTCTTTGGTACTTTTTGAATACTGCTAACTTCTCAACCAAGTCTGAACTAATCTGATGAATTAAATTCATCTTAGAT
Source organism: Ginglymostoma cirratum (assembly GCA_024137785.1). Taxonomy (NCBI): domain Eukaryota; kingdom Metazoa; phylum Chordata; class Chondrichthyes; order Orectolobiformes; family Ginglymostomatidae; genus Ginglymostoma; species Ginglymostoma cirratum. The sequence goes on from JAHRHZ010000045.1 coordinate 34,479,289, forward strand.
ACAGACTTGAACTGCAATTTAAAAAAAAAATTGTCAATAGTGGGGATATAACTTAGCTGTTAATATTTATTTTGTTAATTAACACATTACAAATACATTCTAAGTTTTGGATTCTCTATGGTTAATATGTAATTGATAGTTCATGACATGTTAATAATTGACGAGATGGTTAATTCATCATTGAGCAACTTGTGCAGATCCTGATGGGAAATTAGTCACAAATGCAAATGTAATCCAAACTGATTGCTATACTGCCTTGTGGTAATCAAAACAAAATGGACTGAACGCTAACTCTTTTGTTGAGGTCTGCCCAGGGTTGTGAAGGGTTAATTTGCTGCCCTCAAACTTCTTGGCAGTCAGCACAAGGGGACTTCCGAAGCATATTTTTCAAAGTATGTTTGATCATACAGCCAAGGTAGCATTTAAACTTTTTTGTAACACGGTGTAGAGATGCTAGAGATATAATTGCCAGTAGGGGGCATCCATTTCATTAATTTTCTACTTTTCTTCCTATCCTATTTTCAGCTTTACAACAGATATCAGATGGTACCAACATCCTTTCAAGCGTGTGTGTGTTAATGCTATTGGGAGAAATTTTAAATAATCTGGCAGGGGAAGGAGATAATAGTGTTAGTACATCAAGGACACGGCATACTATAGTCAAGGAAGCTCTCCTATCTGCCTTAACTGCCCCTTAATCCTGTCCTGTCACCTTCAGGAATCTGTGGACAAATACTGAAAGATCCCTCCAAATTTCATAATGTAATTTTTAAATGATTTTATTTACATTGCTGTCTTCCTATACTGGTAAAATATTTCAGATTAGAGCATATGATGATGTATGTTTGATCTTTCTGAAACAGAACTACTTCCTACATGAGTTTCATTTAGTTATTTCTATTTGCACATCTGTACTTGAAGCTTTAAAGATGGTTGTACTCCACATTGTTCTACCCCAGCAAAAGCCTTTTGTGCTTATGCTTTCAGGTTTGCCGTCTCTTTCCACCTGCTGTGGAGACAGCTGGTATGACAAAATAAATCCCAAGATTGTAGGAGGAGAAGTAATTTAACAAATTCCCCACCAACTTCAATGGAAGCCTGTAAAATTTGAGTGTTTTAGCCATTTGGCTGGGGATTCGGATTTCCTGCTGGAGATCATGCTTGGAAATCCACAACTGTCTTTTCAAGAGGAGCAATGGTTAAAGCAATTTTAAAATGACACTCTATGGCCAAATGTTCTAATGACAAATTTACAAGGGCTCACACCATATTAGCACTTGGGTAGGGGACAGTGAGAGAATAATTACCTTCAATCCCACTCTCAGGTCAAGAAACTGAAAACAAATATAGGCTTTTGGCCCCCAGGTGGACTTTTTTTCTTTGTTATCCAATTTTCAACTAGTTGTTGACTTATTTTCTGCTTAGATTTAGCATTATGATATTGTGACTTCCAAACTTGGAAGTGCTTGGTTTTCTCAACCTAATCAGCTAAATGACTTTTTCTAGGTTTAAGCACACACAATCCCTAATTTGTTATATTTGATAATGGACAACTATAGTAAATTATTAATGTTTATGTTCAAAGCTCTCCAATATTATTGGTCTGCCTCGTGTTCAACACAGTGAAGTTCACTTGGCTCTCTTCTTGAAGCAGAAATAGCCAATCACAGGACCATATGGTTTATTCATTTCAAAGCTTAAAGCTTTGCTTGCACGATGATACCAGTCATCTAAATATAGCCCTAGTAGATTGTTTGGTATATTAGACTTCACTGTCTCTTCCATCGTTTGAGGGGTTTTCAGAAAAGTGCCACAGAACAAACACTGTCCCCAGCAATAAGTGTAGTCCTCAACATTGACTGACTCTGGACCACATGAAGCCTTGAGACTTCAAGTTTAACATGGGCAAGGAACTATCCTGCTGGCGAATCAGTTCTCCTCCACAATGAAACACACCTAGAAGAAGCACTGAGGATGAGGGATTTCAATGTTCACCACCATCAGTGGCTCTGTGGCAGTGCTGATTGAGCTGGTCACTAGACTGGGCCTGTGGCAGGTGGTGAGAACCAACAAAACACACTTGACTTCATCCTTACTGATCTGCTGGCTATAGATGTAGATATCATGGCAGTATCAGTAAGAGTGACTACGGCACAGTCCTTGTGGAGACAAAGTCCTGCCTTCATAGTGAAAATAGCCTCCATTGTGTTATGTAGCACTATCACTGTGCTAAATGGGACAGAGTTCAAACGGATCTAGCAATTTAAGACTGGGTGTCCATGGGGTGCAGTGGGCCATCAACAGCAGCAGCATTGTACTCCAACACAACCCTATGCCTGGCATATCCCCCACTCAACCATTACCATCAAATCAGGGGATCAACCCTGGTTCAATGGAAAGTGCAGGAGGGCATGCCAGGAGCAGCACCAGGCCTACCCAAAGATGACATGTCAACCTGGTGAAGCGGCCAGACAACGTAAGCAGCAAGTGATAGACAGAAGTAAGCAATCCCACAGACAATAGATCAGATCTAAGCTCTGCAGCCCCACCCACATCCAGTTGTGAATGGTGGTGAATAATTAAATAACTCTCTGGAGGAAGCGGCTCTACAAATATCCCCATTCTCAATGATGGAAGAGCCCAGCACATCAATGCACAAGACTGAGCATTCAGCCAGAAGTGCCAAATGGATGATTCATCTCAGCCTCCTCCAGTGGTCCCCAGCATTACAGGTACCATCTTCAGCCAATTTCAGTCACTCCATGTGATATCAAGAAACAGGTGGAGGCATTGGATACTGTATGGGCCCTGACAACATTCCGACAATAGTACTGAGACTTGTGTTCCAGAGTCTGCCATTCCCCTAGCCAAGCTATTCCAGTTCAGTTACAATACTAGCATCTATCCAGCAATGTGGAAAATTGCCCAAGTATGTCCTGTACATAAAAACAGGACAAATCCAACCTGACCAATTATCATCCCATCAATCTACCTCTGGTCATCAGTAAAGTGATTGATAGCACTGTTAATGACACTATCCAACAGTCATAAACTTCTCAGTTACACTCAGTTTGGGTTCTGCCAAGGCCACTCAGTTCCTGACCCCATTACAGCCTTGGTTCAAACATGGAAAAGAGCTGAATCACAGACTTGGAAATATATTACCATTCTTTTATAGTGACTGGGTCAAAATCCTAGAATTCCTTCTGCAAAGGCTTTATGGGTCCACTTGCAGCATGCAGTCTGCAGTTCAAGAAGGCAGCTCACCACCACCACCACCTTAAGGGCAACTAGAGATGGGCAATAAATGCTAGCCAGGCAGTGATGCCCACATTTCGTCAGTGACCAAAAAGAAGTTGCAAAAGACCAAGGCAGTTTTGTTTTAGAAAGTATTTATTACGCAATGGATGTTTACAATGTCCATTTTATGTAAAATTTGAATGCAATAAATGTATTCAATACTGGCTACAAAAGTTTGCTACCTTTACCTAAGAACTTTTACTTCATTTCAGACAAAGTTTAAAGAACAATAACACAAAAAGATACTGCTGGTGCTTGCAAATTGCATTCCATGGTTGCAACAGTGGTTTCTATTTAAAATGTTTAACAACTAAAGTACATACAAATAATGTACCACTTCAAACAATAACTCAATAAATTTGCAAGCTTTCCATTTAAAATGTTGGCTTGGCACGGATTGTTCTTCAGCTTAAAAAGTACAACATCAGGGACTGACAGGAAGGCAACTTTAAGTATATAGTATCAGTGAAGTGATTTTTATTATAAACAGGTACTATAGATGGCAACCTTCTGGCTAATTGTCTGCAGCAATGAGCGCACATCTTCTTCCAGTTTTATTAACTTTTGGGCTTTTTCCTCCAAAGCTTTTTGATTGTCTTCATAACTTTTTTCCAATTCTGTAAGGAAACACAACATTAACTTGCAATTCTTAAGCAGTTAGATATGAATACACAATTTCCAACAGTCTTGTCTCATCTGCTTTAAAATTCAATTAGCTTAAATCTGAAGAGAATGAAGATGTACTAGTACAATTCACCATGGCAGCTATTGGAATTTAATTTAATAGATCTGGATCATAAAGCTAGTCTCAGAAGCTGTGACCACAAAACGATCGATTGGTGAAATCAGAGTTCTCTTTTCACCAATTTCCTATACAGAAGAAAATCTGCCATTTTATCTAGTTTGATCAACATGTGTCACCAGACCCACAGCAACACGATCAAATCTTAACTATCCTCGGAAATGCTTTATCAAGCTACTCAATTCAAGACAACCTGGGATGAGCAACAAATGCAGACCTTGTTAGCAATACTTATATACCAATGAGGAATAAATTAAATTGCTGCTGCCCTCACTTATGAAATAAATCCAATACAAGTCTTTAACTGGTTTTATTTCTGCATTTAAATCTTAATGTTCAACTGTGCTTTCAATCTTACCTTTATCTTTTGCATTGATTATTTCATTGTAATAGTTTTTAAAGTTTGGATTGGAGTGTTCATATGGTGATCGACTCATGCTTTTTCTTTTGAAAAGTCATACATGCTTTGATCTATTACTGTTAACTGGAGTCTTTGAACTTGTATCTGGTGCAGTTTACTTTAGAACAAGCTACTGGCTTTGTTTTAATTTTTTAAACGGAAAATCACAAGGATTTAACACTGCAGACATGCAAGTAGAAAAATACCTTTGGTAGATGAATGGACAAGGTACTAATCTGATTCACATTTTTCCATTATTTTGCTTTGAAATATTCATAAATTTAATATTTCCATGTATGAACAGGAAGATATTGACTACAGAAAAGAAAATCTTCACACTACATGCAAGAACATCACCTTGTCAAAGCTATTTAGAGCGGAGGGAAGTTAAGTCAATGCTTCAGGTTGGGGTGAGGATCCCTTCAGGTGAAACATGTTGAATAATGTGTTTTGAACATGTGAACCAGCCAAAGTGCATGAACAAACATTTTATTAATTTTAATCTTTAACTTGCTGACAATATCCTTAAGAACCTATGGTGACTAATATCAAGTGATTTACCTTCAATAGAATGGAGATGAAAATGTCATAGAAGATACAGCTTGAATCAAGTCATTTAACCAAAATGGAGATGGTATTAAGAGATACAAAATTCACATCCATAACATATGCATGGTTTGCATAGAGATTAGGTTGTTCAGACTTGCTTTATTCCAGAATTTTTTTGGTATTTATACCCCTCAAAATATCCAGTTAGCTGTGTGCAACGTTGAGTCATTGCAATTTCAGAACACTCCGGTAGCACAAGGTGACTTCTGTTACCATCAGTGCCAAGATCGGTATAACACTAAGCCCCAATCAGATGGGTAAAACTCTCTTTAAATCCAACTGCAACAAACCTACACATAAAACTTGACTGCTTCTGTTCTGGCCTGCGATCCAACAAAATAATTAATTCAAAATTACTGTAATTAAACAAGTGTCAAGAAGATTGAGGAGACGGACTTTCAGCCTTGGCTGTGCTAAGAAATAAGATGTTAGCAGATGTAAACATTGAAAAATCTGGAGAAATCCAATGAACTTCACTAGCAAAGGACAGATGTTTGCTGAAATAAAGCAGAAAGCAAATCTTGCAAATCTACAACTCTTAAATATAGGAACTATCAATTGAAACTAACAATGAGCTGCTAGATGGCATTTCCTTTTGAGTGTTATAACTGGCAATTTATGAACTTAACTTCAATTTGTTGCGATCAAAATTAGATATATGTGAGTCAGAACATAAGATAGTTTTAGATAAGAAATTGCTTTAAACAATATTTATGCACTTTTTTTTAAAAAAGGTCCTTTCTCCTGATCTGCTGCTGATAATAAAAAAAAAGTGTGTTCATTCACTGTGTATAATATGAATCAGAAATATGTAGTATAACATGTTTTTGGCACAATGCCTTAGTACTTCTTCCTTGTTCACTCAATCCTGACCTCAAGCTCAATCCACACAAAATTTAAACCCTCATCAATAGTCACGAAATAGTATCTTCCGTTTAGCCCAAACATTTTGATGCCTGTCAATGAGTAATTGTTAAGCTACTCAAATCAGAAATAAACAGTGCCGTGTTTCCAAATGTAAGGATGTTGAACAGCTGGACTGAATTCCATCTTACACCGGATTTGAAATAGTTTACAGTACATTTAAGGGTTTTTGTCAATAAAACTTGAGTTTTAGCCATAAATATTTATAGAAGCAGCCTCAGTCTTTTGCTTGAGCATTTTCACTGTCGTCCTGCCCATTGAATCGTGTAATCACCACTTTACATTCAGTGTAATACTTACTCTTTAATAACTCAAGTTTCCGACTTGCATCTGATAACAAAGATTCAGCTTCACTCTGCAATAACTTTGCTTTTTTCCTAGCATCAGAAGCCGCATCAGATTTTTTTATGATGGTATCTTCTACAATGGTGTACTTGTCTTTCAGGACAGTATCAAGTATCTAGGTTAAAGAAAGCACTTTGTAATATACAGATAACATCTCACTGGACAGGTAATCAATGTGCTCTGCAGGAAGTTTCCGTCAACTGTATTCATATATTGGAATCAGGAAATAAATGTACAGTGCAATAATTAGATTAACAGCATAAATGCATGCCATTTGGCAGGATATGTCTGTGTTCAATGAACCTCCCACTCCTCATTTCCTCCAGAACAACCCGGAAATGTAAAGTATCCCCACAGCAACATGAGCAAACTTACCGATGCTGAATTTCTGCTGAGGGTAGGAGTACTAAAAAAGAGAAATTTTAATTAAAACAGTCACTACCAGCCTGAGGAATTGAGACCAAATGGTTAGGCCAACTTTTATGTACCCTCGTCCAAAATACATTAAGAGGAAGTCAATGAAAGTGTCACATCCTATTCCCTATCTTAAGGAAGTGTTAAAATATGGAGCAGTGGAAAGTATGTGACATAGAACCAAACAAAAGAAATTAAAGGATGGCCAACTTGCTATCTGTTTTATTTGAAAGAGAAAGGACTTTCACGTATAGAGTGCCATTCGTTATCTTTGAATTTTAGGGCAAAATATCTTTCTTTGCCGTCCACCAACCACAAACAGGATTTCCCATGAGATTTCCTTAATACTACATTTTGATTTTCAGGGGCTCCTTTTCAGGAACTTATTTATTATGAGGTACCATCACAGTGTAATGTTACCTTCGCTATTTGTGTCACACAGGGCAAATCCAAGCCAGAAGAGTTCATCAATATCCTGAATAATTATAAACCCTTCATTAAATTTAAAGCCACAAAACTCTAAAATACCAGATTTCCTTGACACTAGAGTATTTAAACTGACAAAATCACAGGCATAAGTTAGGAACAAAAGCTTTATTTTCCCCCACAGAAAAACAGACAAGACGATTCTAAACAAAATAAAAAGCTATCGGCATAAACACTACTTACTGGTGAAATCAAAGCAATATCATATTAATTTAAGCCGGATTATACCAACTATGCATTTCTGATTTAAACTTGATCAGTATGTTCATTACAGTATAATCCACTGCACTTTTCCTCATATAGTAGCTCCTCAACATATACAGCCTTAAGGTGCAGATTCCAAATTCATTTGTAAACAACTCATTACCTCAGTCGTTTTAAGTTTTCCTAGCCTCTAGTTAACTGAGTGTTCATTTCATGTTTAAAACCATTCCATCCTTTCGCAGCCTTCCTCTCTCTTGCACCCAACAACTCGCAGCTTCTCCCACCGCACCCCTGTAGCCTCCGTTGATCCAAGTTGACAATTTGCAGCCACCTGGTCTTCCCCACCCTATGCCCATTGCTTCTCTTTGAGTGTTGAATGTGGGATATTTCACTTCCACCTCGGAAGTTGAAGCCAGAGCTTAATGCCTCAGTCGAAAGACCATGTCCAATTGTGTAGCATTCCCCTCATTACTGCAGTGAAGAATTTGCCTGGAGTCATGACCATTCAGGTGGACTTGGATGTTAATTATTCTGACCCAGAGACAAGGCTGCTACCTTTCAGCCACTGAATGCAATACAAAAAGGATCAACCTAACTGATTCCTAGCCTCGGGTATCGGAGGTAATGAGATGAACTTGAAGAACCTGGGATTACTTTACCAGAGATGAAAATTTTCTAGGTTTTAATTGAATAATTTCAGCTAAGACAAAATGGACTGAATGCTGAATTTCCTCCATGGTTAAAAATGCTCACCTGTTTGGCTTCATCTGCAGTTTGCTTTACTTTATCCGCTGCGTCCCCAATGTCTTCTGCAGTGTGTATGTTGTCTGTGGTCTTTTGTTTTATTTCATCAATGTCCTTTTCAATCTGTGCTAAGCGTTCAGTAGCATTGTTGAGACTTTGTTCTGACGCTACTGTCTCTGATTCAATCTAAATATTATTTAAAATAGCAAACATTTTTATACTGGAGTAGAGTAGGTAAACAAGAACAATTTATATTCTTGAAATGCAATTATCTAATTGATTACAAGTTAAAAGTTCAACACAAGGGAAACATTTTCATTTAGACTTTTAAACCAACATATTTACTCATCCTGTTTTGAAGTAAAAACTGTTCTGATTTTCCAATTAAATGTTCAATTTTCTTGCCTGTTAAACCGTACCATGCAAGAAAACTATTTAAAGAGAGGGCATGATAGGTGGTGTAAATGTACACAAAGGGCCAGTTATAAAAATTCTTCTCACAACTACATATGCACCTTGGCTGGCAAGTTAGAGCTACAGCAGAACTAGAAACTTCTTGAACACGGAAGAACTTTTGCCTCCGTGAATTTGAGTTTTCTATTCATTAGAATAAAGAATGTAAGAAGCAATTTTGGCAACAAAATTAGATCGCAAAAGGATGCGAAACATTTAGTACCAACACAAAGACTGAAATGACTGGAGATTTGAATCTGGCTATACACTAGTCTGCACTCAGAACGAGCATTATTAACTAATCAATCTTACTTTTTTTTGACCAAACTAAATGGTACAAACATACTAGGCAACTGCAGTTTCTCAAGTTTCATGGCTTGAAAGCAGTAAATTGATTTGCAATATATCTACACACACAGGCATTTCAATTCTCAATGGTTGAATTAAGGCTGCTACTTTCTTTACTTTCAAATGCATTTGCTTTACATTTCATTTAGATGACAAGTTTAAACAAACAGGCATCCATCTACGAGCACGACTGGACTACTGAAACAGACAAAAACGTGCTATAACCAAGGATGACAGAAAGAGATAAAAGACCAGTCTAACTGCAACAGATTGTGCTGTGCATTCTCTGTCAAACAAATATGCACTTAGGAAACTGTAATGGTTAACTTTGTTCCAGGTCTTTGATCTAATCACAGGGGCTGCTCTAACTTAGACTTATCATGGACCATTTTGTTGACGTAAGTGGCGATACTGCTGTAGGCGACGGGTGAAATGCTGACATTTTATCATGAAACATAAACCGGTACAGAGCAGTTCAAAGCATATGACATTAGCACCTTAGTGCTTTATTGCTGTAGGTTAGCTATAAATTCACAACTATCAGGTGAAGGCATCAGGGCTGCTTGACAACTACACAGAATTTTTCAACCACTAAATGCAATTTTAGAAAAGAACCTGAACAGAATACAAGTGAAATAGTTTTGAATCCACAGCCATATTCAAAGCATGGCTAAATGTTGTTAGCCAACTACTTGTTGAAAAATAGGTTTTTAATTCTTTTCCCCACGGTATGGTCATTAAATGCAACATCTTGTTTGGTGCTGTACGGAACAGGAAAATCTCCAGTTCCTGGTTTGAATCAAGTGAGCTTACTTAGCTGGGGCACTGCAGTATGAGCATAGAGGATTCCTGCTTCACATCACTCAGTCTTGTAATCGTTCCATAAAAAGTGCGCACGTCAAAACACTAGCTCAGGGATGGTCCTCCTGTAATACCTATTAGACTCAAGCAGCTCATGATGCCAAGTTCATAGTTGAAGAATGAAAACCTGAGCAAAGTACCAAAGTCTGAACTAAAACAGTATGACTGGATTTTCTGGGGCTAGGATGTGGAAGGGAGAGAGTGACAACAAATATATATATTACACACAATTCAGTTCCAGTGGTTTAGGACGAACATCTTGGGTTAGGATTTTTGTTTTTTTTTTGGGGGGTGGAGGGGGTGGGCAGGTGGTCAATTTTACCGCAGATTAAAGCTAACATCAGAAACTAAAAGCACATACAAAGTCAAAATTATAAAATCATTACATAGCTTCCCTATATGCACAGGGCAAAAGGAAGAATAAGGACATCTGAACCTTGATTATTTGGATATTCCTTGCAACCGAAGTCTATCTTATCTAAATAGGAACATACTGAGGTCAGAAGGTCTTGTGTCCCGTCAATGTCTTCGTTAGCTTGTTTAATAGCTTTTACAGCTGCATTCTGCACCTTTTCCGCTTCATCCAAGGCCTCCTTCACACGATCAGCTGCAACTTTAACATCTGTTGCATGAGCTCTACAACACAGAAGCAGCCAAGTTAATATGATCAGCCTCCAAAGTAAACTTCATAATTTAATTGGAGAAAATTAAACCTGGTGATTTGAACAATCTAATTTCCATTATAATAAGAAATTTCATATTTTTAATTACTGGCGACAGCAACTATTTATGGATACTGATGAGTGGAAATGTAGAAAGAAATCTTAAAGATTACTAAAATCAATCATTCTGAATTTAAGAAATATGTCATTACCCACTGAATATAGCCAATATATAGTACTAAAATGAAAGGACAAGTTGGTGAACTCAAATGAGTTCTAAAGGAGGCAAATATTTTTAATTAATTAGCATCTAATAGCTTATACTTTAAGCAAAAAGAATGTCGCACTTGGCTTCCCTGGCTTCATCCAACAATGCTTCAGCCCGCTCAATGTCTGCGGCACTCTGGTTTAGAATCACTTCCACATCTGACAGGCTCTCCACTCGGTCACGAATGTCATTGGTCAGATCCTGAAGCTGCTGAGGAGTGGTGGGCATTTCTAACTTCAGTACTTCATTGGCAACTGCCTCAATGCTCTCCAGGTCAGCACCATCCTCTGCAGCATGAGCAAAACAAAGCTGTTATGTTTTTGGATCAAGGAATTATTGGGTAAAAGTGCAATGGATATGGTGTAAAGTGCAGCCACAAGAGAAACCAGGGTAAAATTAAAACATGATAATCTAAAACGTAATCAGAGTTAGAAACATAACGTGCACACTAATATTTTTGAAATAAAAGTGATCATCTTATGAACTAATGGTTGCTCATGATATGAGCAAGGAAAGACAAGAGCACTGTTCTTTATTTGATTGCACATAAGAACCAATTAGCACTGGGTTTACATTGACAAATACAATGTGGTTGTTAAACTGGACCAGAAATTCTACACAGAATGAAAGATTACATTATTGAAATGGTTGCACGCAGAACAAGAAACAAAACTAAGATGGTCTGCCACGCCTAACTTTTAACTTTATTTCGTAAGTTTTACGCTACACTATAATTACTATGTTTAACCTTGTTCTTTCTTTCTAATTTGTTCTTAAAGATTCTGCACCTAGGTACTTGTACTTAAGATGGTGCCTTGTGTGGCGACATTACACTTTTCACTGTACTCCTGTACTTTTGTACTGGAGTACATCGCAATCAAAATCAAAAAGGGAGCTAGTTTTCTTTATAAAAATTTCAGTTTCATTGAGTCACCCATTAGGTCCTTGCATTACAAATTGATGAATTTTCCCAACAGTGCCTGTCTGACCAGGACCAGCACCACCCAATAATTTGTTTATAAAATATAGAAGAGGATTATCATCTGACCTTTGAACATACAACCAGAATAGCATGATTCTCTTGTGCTCTAAAAGAAAATCTATTGCCCATGTCACTGTAGGTGATTTTAGCTTGCTCAAAAATTACTGTTTTCAGCTTCAGGCTTCTATAATTGAAATGCAAAACCCCCTCAATTGAAAGTTTTGTTCTTAAAACTACGAAAACATCCTGCATTGAAATGACTCACTATGTTCAATATTATCACTGAGGTTGGCCAGCTGGGGTTTATTACATCATGCTGATGTACAGCATCAGAACCTCGTTTTTACATAGTGCTTAACCGTTATACTGGCCTGTATTAAGTTAGAACATTATGTCCCATTTTACATATCTTTTAGGAAAAAGGTTATTGCTAAGGGAAGTATTATGAAAGGGGCTTTGATGAGGTTAAAGATGGAAAAGTTTTCTGATTTTTAAAAGTTCCACCAGAATAAAAAGCCTTTCCCTTTTCAAGGGCCTCTATTGGCAATGGCACTATAGCAATTTTTAACTTGTTCAAAATCACTTCTTTCAGTTTGAAGCATCCACTATTAGAAAACAAAGCAGTAGTGGGATATGAATTTAAGATAAATAGCGAAATAAGAAAGGTAGTAGTCAGTCCTGTTTGTGTAAAGGATACCTAATACTTGGAGTGACCCATCAAGTAGTGAAATAAAAGAATGTTTTGAACTGGAAAGGGCAGTGGAATGGAGGTAACAGTATCTAGAGCGGGCACAGGTTTGGGAAAATTCTGATCAATAAATTAGTGGCCACATGCCACCCTTTGAGCAACACTGTCTAAGCACAGCATTTTTTACTCCAATAACTACGAACAGTAAGAAAATCAAAGATCCATTGTCCATTTAACAAGAGCAATGCTGAACTCCATTGGTCCCATGTGCACAGCAAGGAATTAACCCACTGCAAAAACGTTCAAACCAATCCAGCCCCGAATATTATTTGCTAGAGAAATTCACTTTAAAATGGCTCATGTAAAAGTGACCCACTATATATATCATGCTGAAGCCAATTGAGAAAAGCAGGAGGTAGAACAAAGCACATTTCTCGGTTCTGAAGTTTGTTTGACTAGCACAGGGAAAACAGATTTATTATTCCCCTTTAACTGTTGAATCAATGTTTCACCAGCTCAAATCATTGGAATCTCCTTGTTAATCTTCAGAGATGCTTCCAGAACACACATCAAGCAAGGAATGAGAATATAGAATACTGGTCTTGCATAGAGAATGGATTTTCAGAGAATAGTTATGATAGAAAGTTTAGAAGAAATCACTGATTTCATTTACTCAATGTAACTGAATTCAGTTCAATGTTGAACAGACATTTTGAGCAGTACAAACACATCTGGTAATAGGTGACAAAAATCTGTGTGTGAAGACTTTATAAGGAAAACTTGTCACAAAGTGAATGATGACAATGTCTTAATGGAACAAACATTTTTGTCTTGCTCATGGTATGTTCAGTACAAGAATTTTACTTAAATAAACAACCATGAGCAATGTACTCTAACCTGATTAATAGTATATGACAAGTTTGGCTTCCATGTGCAGCCTAAGTGCGCTACAACATAAACTAGATTGAAAAGGCACCAAACTAAGGCTGGTGAAAAGGCTGTGTTATATCAATTGTTCTTTCTCCTCGACTAACTGTGATAACAATATAATAATGGTGGGATGATCAACATTTGTGATGAAACACAAGAATCCTAAAGCAAAAGAAATAAAAACAATTAGATGGATACCAGCTAGACTGTAAAATATTATTCTCTGGTAGTAGGAAAACCAAAGAAGTGAAAGTGAATAAGCAAATGTGTTCCATATAATCACATTATCAGCAAATCAAGCAGATTGATACATTTCAGGACAAAGCAAACCATGTAATTGACATAAAATGTTGTGGAGCTGTATGAACACAGCAGGCCGAGCAGCATCAGAGGAGCAGGAAAGTTGACGTTTCGGGTCGAGACCCTTCTTCAGAAATGTAATTGACATCACATCTACAAAACATTCACTCCCTCTGTTTCCAATGTTCAGTAGCTACCCATGTCCACCACCATCTAGAAGGATAAAACGCAACAAATACTTGGAAACGCTGCCACCTGCAAGAACTCCATCCAGACTTGGAAATATATCACTTTCCTTCAGTGTCACTGGGTCAAAATCTTGCAACTCACCCCCTTAATAGTGACAGTACCTACACAAATGGATTGCAGTGGTTCATGACACCAGCTCAATTCCACCTTCTCAAGGTCAACTAGGGACAGGCAGAGTGAGAAGAGAGAAGAAAATGGAACTTTTAACAACACAGAAAATCATTAATAGGGATTATTTCATCTTCTGATTGTAACTAGCAATAGCAAATTTCAAGTCGGTCAACTCAATACAGCTTATCATTTGGATTCTTCTTCAGTATTGATTTTATCACACAATTTTATTACACAAACGCAGAGATGATGACCATTAAAAACTTAACCTCAATTCTTACGTGTAAGAAATTCTCTGATTTGCTTGATAAGATTTCTTAGGTCCTCGTTGCTCTTGTCCACTTTCTCTTTTGTTGCGTTGGTTTTTAACAGGACCTTTTGTGCATTTAGTTTAGCTTCATCTGCTTTAACTTTTGCATCAGCGACCTTTAGGGACATAATATAAGCACTAATAAATTCCACTCAATCTATTAAGTGTACAGTGAAGTTTCACTAAATTATACACACCCAAGACAGCAACACAAACTATAATGAAACCGGAACTGTCTAAAGCAGGAAGCAACAAACTCATCAGATGCAGAAGTGGCAGGACCTAGACAACATCCAGGCTTAGGCTGTGTTAAGCAAGAAAAAAAAATTTCTGGAAAAGCTCAGCAGATCTTGCAGCATCTGTGGAGAGAAATCAGAGTTAACATTTCAGGTCCAGTGACCCTTCCTCAGAAGTGTCAAGTAATATTTGTGCCACACAAATGCCTGGCAATTACCATCACCAACGAGATGATCTAACCATCTCCACTACACATTCTGTGATTGTTGCTGAATCAGTCACCAACATCCTGGAGAGAAATACCATTAACCATAACCTGAATAGGACCAACCATAAAAATACTGTCGCTACGAGCACAGGTTAGAGGTTAGGAATTTTGCAGCAACATTAACTGGCCTCATAATTACCCTTGCCTGTCAACAAGACACAAGTCAGGAGCATGAAGGAATAATCTCCACTTGCCTGGATGAGTGCAGCTCCAACTGCACAGAATTAGCTCAGTACCATCCAGGATAAAACACCGGCTTGACTGGCACCCCATCCAACACCAATATTCACTCTGCCATCATCATTTCAGTAGCAGCAGTGTACCACCTACAGGCCCTATTGTAGTAATTCACCAAGGCTCTCTAAAATTTCTTAGTCCAGAGTTCCCTCCCTAAAGCACTCAACCTCTTTCGTCCTCCTATTCAGGCAATCTTTCATCAAACCTTTGGTCACCTGCCCTATTATCTCCTGATTGAACAGCTGCATGTTTGAAATAGCCTCAGGGTTTAACAGGTTAGGAGTAGTATATTTCCAATTCACTATGAGAATGGTAAATTGCTAAATCTTATTGCCCTGTATAACTACCAATTACAAATCTACAGGCAGTATAATGGTGAGACTGAGATGGTGAGAGATTGGATCCAAATCATTACCTGCTGTTGTCCTAAAAAAAGATCTTTTATATTACAAAACTTGCTGATTGTTTAGCTGTCCTTGATAAGTCAACTCTCCCTCCCATGAATCAGCCAAGTAAATCGCTCTTGAACCAACACCAATGCTAGCATATTCTTTTTAAAATACAGAGACTAAAACTGCACAAAGCACTTTACATGTAGCCTCATGGACACTCTTTTCACAGCTGTAACTAAACTTCCCTTTTTCCAAACTTCACCTCCCTAGCAATAAAGGCCAAAATTCCATTTATCTTGTTGATTACTTGCTGCACATGCATGCTAATATATAGTGTTTCATGCACAAGAACAACCAGAACCCCACTGTGCCTCATTTTTTTTTGTGAGGCTCTCTCTCTCCATTTCAGTAACAGTTTGACTTTTGACTCTTCCAACTAAAGTGTGAGAACATGCACTGACCTACTTTAAGCTCCATCTACCAAGTTTTTGCCCATTTAATTATATCCCTTGCAGATTCCTTCTATCACAACATTTATTTTTATATATTCTGAAAACTTGGATACATTATACTCTTAGATAACAAGGTGTAGAGCTGGATGAACGCAGCTGACATTTCGGGTCGAGACCCTTCTTCAGAAATCAACCACAGAAAGCAACCCTGATTTCTGAAGAAGGGTCTTGACCTGAAACGTCAGCTTTCCTGCTCCTCTGATGTTGCTTGGCCTGCTGTGTTCATCCAGCTCTACACCTTGTTATCTCAGATTCTCCAGCATCGGCAGTTCCTACTATCTCTCTACGTTATACTCTTCCCACTTTTCCGAGTCATTAATATAGACAGTAAGTAATTAAGGCCTTAGGACTGATTCTTTTGGCACGCTGCTAGTTATGTTTTAGCGACCTCCACGCACATCAATCCTGACTCCGTCTCGGTGTGTCGATCAATCCTCAATCTATGCTGTCACAATTCCGGGACCTCCAGTCTTTTCCAATAGCCTTTTATGGGAGGCCTTATCGAATGCTTTCTGAAAATCCAGATACTTCATCTACCAGTTCCCCTTTATTAATGCTGCTTGTCATATTCTCACAAAACTCTAGTAAATTTGTCAAACATGATTTCCCTTCCACAAAACCATGTTGAACCTGTTTGATTACATTAAGCTTTGCTAAATGTTCTATTTCTTCCTTCTAATGGCCTCTTAACATTGGGACAAGAATAGGTGTTAAGCTAATTTTAAAGCAGAATCATATTAGATTTGAAATGTGAATTATTTCTGCCTGCAGAGATGCTGCCAGACCTGCTGAGTTTCTCTAGCATTTTCTGTTTTTATTTCAGACTTCCAGCAACCACAGTATTTTGCTTTTATTAGCAGGTTAAATATTGTTTCTCATTTTGTCAGCTGCCACATGTAGATACGGAAAGAAAAACTCTACAAGGAAGCATGGCTTTTATTTTGGGGATGGTGTTGGTGTTGTTCGTGAAATATCCAAGATCTGGTTCGGTATTTAAAAACATTGCATATTCTGGCAATTGCTTTGATGAATGCTGTCATGAAGTATTGGGGAAAAAAAATCCTCAAGTGAGAACCTGCATTCTTCATTCACACTTTTATAATCACAGACTTTTATTCCCTACAAATCAATTCCAGCAAAGCAACAAAATGCTCGATAAACTGCACTGGTTTACTTGGCAAATAACATTTCTGAACGCAACACCATACCATTTTTGAAAGCTGATCCACTTCTGCCAAAGCATTTAGAATCTCTGTGTCAAAATCCATGGAATTCTGCCAGGCATTATGCGCTAAAGTTACTAGTCCATCACAGCCATTCCCACCACACTTTCTCGTTCCATCATCAGCTCGACAGTTTGGACCACCACATACTGCTTCAGCACAAGGCATTCCTGCAGGGCCACCACAAATCTGGACAAATAGAGTAAGCAATGTATTTCAGAACACATCACTTCATAAAAATTGTTTTTTATTCTGTCAAGGACGATTGGAGCGCTCTGGTCGCAATACCTTAAAAGCAGGATAGATACCAAATATAGTGGCACATCTAACACAACAAAAAAACTTTCTTAAAAACGTAGTTTAGATGGAATGCATTGGTGTTACAATCAATCACTAATAGAAACCATGTTGTCACACACAACTTGCTTTTAACCATATATATTTGATTATACATATTTTTCAAAAAGACCCATTAGAAGTAGCCATTTAAAAATAAATGGCAGCTTAATATAGATCTAACATGCTTTTCTAATGTTAAAATCAACCTTGAAATGTACCTTATTATTTAATGGTGAGAGATCTAGACTCTGCAATTTATCAGCCAGTTCTTCTAGACTTTGTGAATGTTCTTTTTGCCGTTGCTCAAAGTGATCCTGACTCTGTAAAATCATATCATCCACCTTTTCACGAGTGCTAAAAGATTCGAACAGTATGTTATCAGGATCAGTGGTTGAAGCATTAACTTTCATTTGAGCCTCCTGAGACTGGTTAAAATATTTCTGGACACTATCCAAGGCTCCTACAGAGTATTGTAGAGAACAGAAAAGTCATGCATTACTTTAAAAGGTGACAAGACAAGATTCTGTGGAGCAATAGAAAATTTAGTCCAGCACTCTAACCATATCCATGTAGAGCTAAGCACAATAAATACCATTGCCTTTTACACTGATGCACACAGTAGAACATTACAGGAACTGATTAACAAACTACTGCAGCTACACCAAAGCATCATGCAACACTTGCTGGAGTTCCATTCACAAAGCATAGCGTTAGGAACACAACTGAATAACTTCTGAAATTGTAATTAACATCCAACAGATGCTTTAAATATCCAAAGAAATGTCAAACACATTCTCACTATTTTGAAATAATGTGAAGCAATTATCAGTTTACAGTGTGTAGCGAAGACATTTCAAAATTTCATTCCTCACCATTCAAAACCAGTGTAAATCCATAAAATTTATAAAACAAAGACAACCAACTTCTGATATCAATATCAATCTGAGGTATCAATAAACGCATAGATATTACTATAACAGCATTCAATTTTCAGTTATCATAATCAAATCCTCACCATGGACATCAGAATTCTTAATGTACTCCAACTGTTCTGCTAGCTCATTCACAACAGCTCTCAAACTTTCAGCATCTGTCTGAAGGACACTTATTTCTCCGTCTGTCACATTACTTCGGTCTGCTGTTGTTGCAATATCTGATTCAATTACAGTAACCTTTTCTGCAAGGTCAAGAACTTTCTTCCTGAAATCAAAGAATTTTAAACCTTAATCTAATTAGTTTACTAAGGACAGCCACAGTATCCCAGATGAAACTACTTTAAAATCCTTGAAATATGGTAACATTACCACAACATGCAACATTTAAAAGGATTTAACACTTGATTAAATCAGAAGAGAATCAATTTGGTAGTGACCAAGTACCCATATCTAAAACCCTCCAAAGATAAACAAAGATAGCGAAAGATAATCCAATCAAGTCTCCACATAAAATTATTGAAACTGATATCAAATGGAGGCGACTCAGTGACACGTCTCAATGTGTTAAATCTTCTGGATTACAAGTCATGACATTTTTCTATATCCTACGGAAGACTGCAAATCCCAAATGTCACCAGTTCTTTTCCCATGAGTAGCAACATCAATATTCAAGTAAAAAAGCATTGTGACATCTTGCATGTAAAATCTTATTCCTCTATAAGGCAAGCAGGCTGATCTAAATGAATGCAGTATGTGTGGGATGCCTTATGCAAAAGAATGTAACCATGTCCACTCAATATTGTATTTGTATGTAACCTTAATTTTATTTAAAAAACACAGACAATATGGACAAATCTATGACACTATTCCTGAGAATATGCTTATTGAGTTTCCAGTGTCATATTAGGAATACGTTTTTTTTAAAAGAGTGGAATTGTAACACATACTGATACAAACAACAATAACCTGTATCTGCATTGGGGATATACAGAAATGGAGGCCAGTGGCTGGAATCAGTATGGGTGGAAATTGAAGGAATGAAGATGACAACATCGTACATAATTTAATATTCTTCAATTAACCTTCATTTTAAAATTAATACAGAAAACTCAGAATCAGTAACTTTGATTCAAAAGGGAATTGCTGGAGCAACGCACCAAATGCATGAGCTTCAGTTGTCAAAGTATGCCAAAAAATGTTTATAAATGCATGAAAACTGTTTCACGCAGCTGCCTTGCAGATGGTTTTTAACAACATTTCCCTACTGGCCTGTTAGGAGTAGAAAAAGCTTAAAACATTCCTGGTTAATCACAACTAGATAAAGACCAATTTAATGAGATTAACTGTAGTGCACAGATGGCCAAACATGAACGAAGATTTTGATGCCAAATTGTCTAGCTCAATAAATATGGTTAGTTTCCAAAAAGTCTTTTTGGTCTTTTACCCATGGGAACATGTTCTGGTAGGCAAGTGTTCAACAGTCTGATTCCACTAGAAAAGAATCTTCATTATTAATTTTTGGCAATGTGACCTTCTTTAGGATTAAATCTAAGAAAGAAGTTATACAAGTGGCCCCATCGCTGTTATCTGGTACAGCATTACACAAAAACTAAGATGACATCTATCCATATTTTTCAACATTTAGGTCATGCTATCAGTCAATTCAATATGTCATTTTGACCATAGAGCAAATCTCGCTATATAAACCAATTGCAAATTCACACTTGAGTACAGCATTCAGATTGTGAAATATCCCCAGTGCTTTTCTTCAGGTAGCTTCCCATTAAAATGGCATATTGTAAATGAAGTGCCGTCATGTCCCAGTGTCAGCAGCATGGAGTGCAAAATATCAGTGTACATAATGAGGGCAAGAGAAGAAGTTAACACAACCTTAATCTTACTTAAATAAAAACCGGAAGAACTGCAGATGCTGTAAATCAGGAACAAAAAGTTGCTGGAAAAAGGTCAGCAGGCCTGGCAGCATCTGCGAAGGAGAAAACAGAGTTAACGTTTCGGGTCCGGTGACCCTTCCTCAGAACTTAATCTTACTTACTTGGCTTCATCCAAGAGGTCCCCAATACTGTCAAGTGGTTCAGTAGCAGGATTTTCAGCAAGTAGGGTTCGTATATCATTAATTTTTTCCTGTACAGCATTAACACTTTCTTGGTAAGGCCCAATTATTCCACTAGATTTGACCTCATCAGCCTGCGCTACAAGTTGTTTGCTTCGATTGGTCAGTTCTTCAATTTCTTTATCCCAGAGTCTGAAGCATGCATGACATCGCTCACAACGTGGGAATGTACCGAAGTACCCTCTAGCGCACTTATCACAACGTTCACCTGCAATCCCTTCCCGACAGATACAGTGGCCATTGGTTTGGTTACACTGCTGTGTCTCAATACCAAATTCATTGCAATCACATTCTGGAAAAAACAAACAAAAATGTTGGAGTAATTATATAAAATGAAAACTGATAAAAGTAAACAAATTAACTCAATGAAAGATAGAACTTATGGAGAGATTATAATAAATAAGAGACCCAATTTTGCAAAACATACTCCTGGCCCACATGGGGAATGGGACAGAGTAAATTCTAGGCTCCCCAAAGCAATTAAGTTCTGATTGACCTCAAACTGCATAATTTTTAGCAAACAACAAACCACCACTAAAGTTTTGACATCACACAGTATCTGTATAACAGTTAGAACAATACCATTGTAGCAAGATAGACCGACATAAGATTTCATTCAATTTACAGTAAGCATCTGAACAGCTCCCTTGTTGTTCACAGATGGTTGTATTCACATTACAAAATTTTAGCATCAAATTTTGGAGTTACCAGAGAGGATCGACAAGGAAATGTTGACTTACCTTATGTAAAAATACTGCAAAGAACTAAGCTGGTGACACATCTTTCCAGTTTCTCCTTGCCATAAATGTTGTGGTTACCCAATTTAAAATCTACTTCTATAATACGGATTTAGAAACTAGCAATGGATGGATTTAACTTTTTTTTATTCATTCAAGTATGTGGCTGGACCAACATTTAATTCTCCTCCCTACTGCCAAGAGGGCAGTTAAGAATCAACCAGATTGCTGTGGGTCTGGAGTCCCATGTTTGCTAGACCAGGTAAGGACATCAGGTTACCTTACCTGAAGTATGAATGAACCTGTTGAGTTTTTCCAATATTTGCCAATGGTTTCATGGTCATCATTAGATTCTTAATTCCGGATTTTTATTAAATTCAAATTCCACTGTCTGCCACAGCAGTAATTGAACCCAGGTCCCTAGAACATTAACTGGGTGTCTGAATTAATAGTCTAGTGATAGTACCACTTACACCATCACCTCACTAAATAAAACATTTGTGAAGGGAGCAAAAGTAAAAGTAGTCACACGTATATTTAATGCAATAAATTATTCTGAAGGGTATAATGCCATTTTGGTGAACAGCGAGTGGCAAATTAAACTATAAAAGGGAATTTAAAAAATCTTTTTGTGAAATTACAGTACAAGATTAGTTCTCCAAACTAGTCTTTTATTTCCAATAAGAATCTTAAGAGCTAAAATATTGTAGTTTCCTATCAGAGAAGGAAGCTTAACAAAATCATATATAAACAATGACAGAATATGCACAATTATAGTGATCACTGTAATTCTTGGTTCTTAACGTTAAGTTCAATTGTTACAGGACTACTAATTGTAAATAGCATAATTATTGATTTAAATGTTAGGGTAGCAAGAACTGACAAGGTGAGGATAATGGAGAGGTTGGTGCACACCTATGGTACTCTTACACTGCTTCGAACGAACTCCAAATTTGCACTGAATATCCATAATCATTGCTGGATCTCTGACAGGAATGAAGCCAAGAAAACATTTCCCAGAAGTGATCATCTCGCATCACTACGGTAAATCCAATTGGCAACAAATTAGTATCAAATCTGAACTATTTCAAATCTAAGAGGTCTTAACTTGAAAGTGAAGGAATGAATTCCTTCCTCCCCACTCCATCCATTTAAGCTTCTGACTCCTGGATCAACTCTCTCTGGGCAGAATGCACAGAATTTTTATGTTGTGTTGGTGCAGTGGGCTTAAATGTGTTGCTGCTTGATCAGAGACCAAACTCAAGTTGCTAGTTCTAAACTAGCAAATGGCTAGTTTATTGTATCCAATAATGCTTTTCTGTAATTTAGTAATTATAGTCTCATTGCTGTTGCTTAAGTTCAAATCTTTTCTCATTAATAACATTTGGAGGTTCCAACACAACCAAAATTCACTATGGCTAAAATTACTGAATGTGTTCACAAATTAGTGTCAAGTAACAGCTCAGAAATATAAAAGCAGAATGCTGCAGTTGCTGGAAAGTCTGTAGTAGAAATAGAAAATGCTAGGAATAGTCTGCAGGTCAGGCAACATCTGTGGAGAGAGAAAGGGTTAACGGTTCTGGCTGATGACCTTTCAATAGTTTTGAGAACCCGAGATTTGCTTCCAATGCCAAATGATGCCAGTGCACTGTCTTGACTGCCCTTTTCAACAACACCAACTCAGAGTTGCCTGCGGTTTCATTTCAAACTTCTCAACCAGCACCCAGTCTTTTATTGCTCCTTTTAGGTGGGAAGAATTACAAGCTTCAACAGCACGTGAACCAATGCCCTGCCGTGCCTTTCTTCCCCTTCACTTCCCTGACCCCATTTCTGACTCCAAATGATCTGCCTTAACAAAAGGTTCATCATCATCCAATTACGTCCATTGCCACAATGAATTGAGCTTTTTGATTAGGATCCAGTTACCCACTTCAATATTTCCCCTTCACCTGGACCCTCTCCTCTAGACTTTTGCCCTCTGATCTTTGCATTGAGAATTAGTAGCACAAGATCAGACAGTCTCAATTTCCCTGCTCCTCTTATTCACTACCTATCTGCTTCTGAACTTGTAGCACTTAATTGCCTCAGGCCTTGAAAAAGTTAGCAATGGAGAGAGAAACAGTTTTCAGATCTGCTGAGTGACATCCAATGACCCTGGACCTGGGCGCAGTGCCCTACCAAACTCACATTTGCTTTAATCTAGAATCAAGGCAGTTCCAAGAATGAACAACAAAAGGAACCACAGAAGTGCAGCCAATGGAGGGCGAGTTTTTGCTGCTCGATTTTCATTTTGAAAAGCAAATGTTGTTTAGATTTTCAGCCCCCTTGAATTGGAATTATCACTGAAAAATCAGTTACCTCCTTTAGTTGTTTACCTAGCTTTCATGGGAAAGTGTGACAGAATCCTGAAAACATTCTAGTCGAGAACACCTAGCTGACCACAAATTAAGATCAATATCCTTTGCCTTTGCTAAAGCAACAAGCCAGCAATGTGTATGCCAATCATCCTACAACACAAAAGAGATTTTTTTTTGTTTTAACCCTTCCAGACACACATTTAACTACTCAGCAAAATTAAGTACTTGCAGTCAATTCAACCCTGTACTTGACTCTGTACACTCATTATCTCTGAAAATTACCACAAATTGTTCCACATCTACACCTGACATGCTCTAAAATCCTCTGGGATCATATGGTGTTGTGAAGGGGTGAAAGAGAAAGCAATACTCGAGCCTGTATGGAAAGCACTCTGAAATGTGAAACAAAGAGACAATTGGCAGGGCAATTAAACATTTAGTCAAAAAAATCTCTGTACTGAGCAGAGTTGAGAATCAAAAGCAAGAAATATCTGTAACTAATGGGACAAAACTGAGTAACAATCCAAAAGCCAATCATACACCACAGAACTGGAAATAACAATGTGCTATCAGATCTATGACAAAAGATTTTCCCTTGAATTGGAAAATATTTGCAATAAAAATGCAAAGTAAGAATTAATCATAAATATTATGTGGGTGCACTTTATTCTATTTGCAACCAGTTTTATTCAAGTTTTTTTGTCCTATTTTTATTAATCTATTAGTGCAGGAACAAAAACCTGACAGGAAGCTAAACAGATTTTCTACAAAAAGCAGCTGATATACATGCTAAATATTTCACTAATAACTAAAATACAAATAAGTAACTAAATTATTTTTCTCCGCCTGAACACAATAGGTCTTGGCGACCAAATTGGTAATTCAATCACATTTTGAAATGTTGTGTGGTGGGGTTGATAGTGAATGAGGCATTTGTAATTTAGTAACGAGTCTACTACTCTAGTTTGACCTCGGGTGATAAGTCTGTTTCCAGACTGGGAGAGGATGTTACCAAGCAGGAAAGTACTGACCACAAGACCACTATTTAACAATGGAAAACCGACATACGAACAAAGGAAGTAATTTAGTCTGGAAGGAGAAGTTCACAGTTTACGCAGATCATTACCATTATGCTGTGGCATTTTATTTAGTAGAACAGACATTCAAAAGATCAACAGATCAAAGACCTCTGCAGGAAATGACATCTGCTTGTAATATACTTTAAATTTAACAAACCTTAAAGATATTCCTACATCAGCGCAGGTCATCTTTAAATGTTCATGTTATTTCCAAATCATTCACAACATTAATTATTGTTAACAGCTGAATGTGTCAGCACAAATTCACTGCATGGGAACTCAAAACATGGGATAATGCTTACAATTGCTTCTTGTAATGTGTTGCCCCAGTGGAGTCTGCAGGGGCTGTCATGTAGCTAACTACAAATTGGAATGCAGAGCCAGCTCTCCGCTTCAAGCAGCCTACATTTGTATGCAAAGTACCTGGCCTTTGGGAAGGGCAAAAAAATATAGTACTACTTCAAGACATACTGACTCAAGCACAAGTGCTTGGATAAAGGCTAATATGCACCATCTCAATAAACATTATACTATGAGACGGAGGGGGAAGATAGGAGCATAGCTGAACTAAGCAAGTGCATATTAAAAATGTATCTATTTCAAAATGATCAATTGAATTAATTTAAAAGGAAATTATTTCTGTCAGTTAACTAACACATTGACTTACAGAAAGGATAAAGTCAAAATCGCTTGGTAACCCCCACCAGAATCACTCAGGACTGCTGGTTTTCAATACTTCTTACATGCCTCCAATGCAAACTTCAGGGCAGTATGAAAGCCAGATGTTTGCAGCTTGACCACAGAATAATCTGTACCATCTGTAATCAAATTCAGTGATATAATACACGCTAGGTCGTGGGTAGAGATAGTTTGGAGGGTATTAAATCACTCAGAACAATGAGATATCGTCAAAGTCTTACTGTTTGTTAAAAGGCTGATAGACCTGGTAATATAATTTCACATATCCTTACATGTCACCAATTCAGACTTCATTTACGTGTACATGAAAACATTATTGTACCGCTACAAAAATATCAAATTCAGAAATTTCCTTTCCTTAGAATTGAGTTCTGAGGAAGGGTCATTGGACCCAAAACGTTAACTCTGATTTCTCTCCAAAGATGCTGCCAGACATCCTAAGTTTTTCCAGCAATTTCTGTTTTTGTCTCCGATTTACAGCATCGACAGTTTTATCAAAGGTTTTCCTGTTCCTTAAAATCATCTGCCTAAGGACATTCTAACATATCCTGGAAAAGCACTTCAAGTATGAGGTTGTTGTTACTCACTGCATGACATTTGTAGTGACAAACCCTACAATTGGCAGGCAGGCATGCCTATCTCTGAAGTGCACTACTTAAAAACTGTTTCCACTTTTCTATTTTAAGATCAACATAGAAGGTACTATAAGAAGCTAATTTGCAACTCTTTCTCCAAATTGAAGCAAACATGCTGCAAGATTTTCAAGCATGGCTTTAACTGAGTTGTTAAATGCATTTCTATTTTATAGAATTATTTTTCGGCAGTACTGTCGAAAATCTGTGCGTGAAGTCACCTCTGATGCACTTTAAACATGATTCATCAGACGTATCATTTAAATAATTTTGCTCAGTGTTATGATGTCAATTTCTTAAACATCCAAAAAAAAAACAAAAAAGTTGCTGGAAAATCCCAGCAGGTTTAGCAGTTCTGAAGAGTCGTCACTGGACCCGAAACGTTAGCTGATTTCTCTCCACAGATGATGCCAGACCTGCTGAGATTTTCCAATTTCAGTTTTTCAGCATCTGCAGTTCATTTGCGTTTTTTTCTTTAAACATACCTTGTTGATAGCAAGAAAGTCAGTGTAAGCCTCAGAAGTTAATGACCATTCCAAACCAGTACTGAAACAAAGAAGATCCAGCTCAGGTGGCTACAGGACCTGTGCTGGTATAAACCAATAAAATAAACCTCATTCCTTACTTGGACAATGCAGCCCTCCAGCAGCCCAATGATGAAACAATATTTGGTCTCTGAAACCTTCTTGGTCTGCCAAGTGGCTTGTTTGTGTGTACAGATATCACTCGGCTCAATAAATTAATCTGACCTGATATTGTAGTCAGGAGTTGTAGGGGGTCATTAAATCATGCTCTAATATACTACTACTTGCCTGTGTCTCTGCCAAAGGGCGAGAATTTTTGCTCCACAAGTGAAGAGTTTGCCTAAGCTACTCAGCGAGCATAAAGATGCTTACACATTTACAGTGGATAAGGAACAATGTCACATTTCTTAACAAATACCTTCAGCAGAATTAAACTAGTTTTTCCTATCCAGTTCAGAAGAAGGGTGACCTGACCTGAAACGTTAACTCTGATTTCTCTTCACAGATGCTGCCAGGCCTACAGACCTTTTCCAGCAATCTCTATTTGTGTAAACTAAATTTTAACTAGTAGAGCCTGAGGAGGCAGATAGATGAAGGAAACAAAGGAAGAAATAAGATGTGCAGTATGGGAGAAAATAAGAAAGTAACTAAGAAGAGATAAGAGAAATTATATAATCGTTTGTGGACGAGAGGAGGGGGGAGCACGACAAGGTGAGCAAATGGAGCTAGGACTGTCAGGTGGAATGAGAAAGGGCTGAACCAAGACCAGGTGAATTAATACCGAGGCCAAAAATTCCGTACAGTGGGATTGGATGATGAGCAGGTGAGTGGCAGGAGAATAAGAAAATAGTCATCAACCAGCATTGTGATGACCCCAAACCTTAAGAATCTGTTATCAATTTTGAATCGATTTGCATGTTTTACCAACCACAGGAAATTCTGTCCTACGACAATCTGAGCTACTGCAATTCTCCTCTAAGTTACTGTTTATTCTATTGCTAGGTTTAGAGATTTTGTTTATTGTTCCAGTGTAATCAATAAATTAACATTGAGTATATGGTATATTCATATTCATTCACAGAATTTTTCTTTTCTAATTTATAGGATTATAGGAAGAATTATAGGATTTAAACAAGACATGCGAACGCATGTAACTCATAACTCTTGTTTCCCTAATTCCATTTTAGACTCAAGGCTTAGGGTTAGCCACACAGAACATTCCAAATTTTCACTGACTGTATTACTGTAGGTACATTATACAAGGAGTCAAATCATGTAATTATGACTTCTCACTCAATCTTATTTTTGCAATTTCAACAGGAAATCCTCTAGAATTCTGGCTGAAGCAGCTATCTGGACTGAAACGTATGGCTGATTCCAAAGTCATATCAAAGGTTTACAGAGATTAAACTTACACATTTTTTGCAGTTCTGCAGCTAACACACTTTAAAAATGCAACTTTAAAAAACACAAATTATCTAGCATGACATAACTGGTTAACGTCATTACTGTGTTAAATAAAATGTATTATGCAGGAAGTTACAATGTTATATTAATACTATAGGATATGGGGGAATGCTACGATCTTGCAAGGTACAAGGAGAAGAATACACATTGGCTGCAAAGAGATGAGAAATCCTGAGACAATGCCAGGATTAACATTCACCTACCAGTAAAAAGGAATGTGAATTTTTCAACAGAAAATGTTCTCTATTGCATTTACATTGGTAACCTGAATCTTAATTTCCTCCTTCCTTTCCTGAAATTGCCCAATTCTATTTGAGGCATAAATATGTACTGATAGCTCTCTGTTTATGGAGAAGTTTGGAAACTCAACTCTTCAGAATGGTAAGCATGACTACAGATTTTCCAAATGTATTGATTCTAGCAAGGGATAGTAGGATACAAAGCAAAAGTAGGCTAACATTTATCAAACAAAAAACAAGTGTTAAATTATAAATTTCAAATTCACTGGACTGGAACATATGTTTGGTGCAGTCTGCTCCATTAGCAGACTCCAAAGTATTCTCACAGATAGGATTTGTCTATCTATTCTCTGTTACACATTTTAACTATCTGCTGTCAGATACTACACAAAATTTACAGTTTCCATGTGCGAACAAGTCAGTCAGGTGATACTTGGCTACAGAACATTTGACAATGTTCGCTCTAAAGGGGGAGAAAACCACTTTGAAATGGAACAAAAATCTGAATTTTACACTTTAGCTGTCTCCGTTGGACCGATCATACTCAAACAGATGGTCCAGTCAGTAAAGCCCCTGTTTTTAAGCTGGAAGCTTGGCTTTTTCCTGCCCCAGAACTTGATGGCCAAGAATGGTGTGTGCATTATGTGTCCAAACAAATTCATATCAACTTGCAAACCATCTAACAGACTGTAATGGCAGGCAACAAGAACATATTCTGGTTAGGTATGTGAAGGAAAGAAGATTGGAGACTTATCATCGCCATCTATAGCTCCAGACTGCTGCTTGCAGGTACAGTGCATATTGCTGCAGCATATCTGACTTCATCAATTGTAACACTACCAAAGAACCATAGAGAAAACAGGCAATG
Source organism: Ginglymostoma cirratum (assembly GCA_024137785.1). NCBI lineage: Eukaryota > Metazoa > Chordata > Chondrichthyes > Orectolobiformes > Ginglymostomatidae > Ginglymostoma > Ginglymostoma cirratum. Next base: position 34,508,555 of record JAHRHZ010000045.1, read on the forward strand.
ACATAAGGAAAGAGTGTAGGGGCAAATCTTTTTGGGAATTTGCTTAGCTTTACCTGTCTTTCTCAGATAGATAATCTCTTCTCACCTTAAGTGAGATTGTCAACTTCAGACGTGGAAGCAAAATATTCCATTTTATCATTTGCCTTATATTTTATTTCCGGTTTAATTCTGGCCAATACCTTTGAGAGCAAAGGAAAATATTATCTAGGGCAAGGGTGAGCAACATGCTACTCTGTAATGAGGTTATGGAGATGTATAAGTAGTGTAACATTTTAATTTGGTGCTCCAACATACTTTGATATTGACTGGGTGGGCGTGGTTTTATTTGAGAAAATCTTCCCATGGTCTCTCTGTGAACAGCTGGTAACATAATGGCCTGACAGCAGTTCACTTACACTTTTGCTCTCAGACTGTGAGGAGAATGAAAGTCAACACAGTGAAAAAGGGACTTTCTCCTGAGCTCCTCCCAACTAGATCACACCTGTGATACTACCACAAAGGACTGCCCTCATTTGCAAATCTCATGATCACAGATTGGAGAAGTTCTTTTTAAGAGAGACAGAAAACTAAAAGGAATGAACAGTAAATCATAAGATTTTAAAGCTTCATTATCTCAAACTGCTTCTACAACAAATTTCTCTCAATCTAACAAATTATTATTTTGCTAGATCTCATGTTTTGTATTTTGAAACTGGGCCAGGAAGGGAAGTTACTAACAAGAGCTGCTAGAACATTACAATTCATGTCAAGTTGACACAACACAAGTACAAGACAACCAAGTCAGGGAGGAGGTGCCACCTATTTTCATACTCACTGTACTTTGACATGTCTTTCAAAAAAAAAGTAAATAACCCTTATGGTTCTGTCATGCTGAGCACAGAGAAATGACCTCACTCACTTGATAACAAAAACAAAGGGTTTCAAACTAGAAGCTACAAGGAGATCCCAGGACTGAGAGGGGTCAGATTTCTGTTTGTCCAGACACACTCTGAATGGATGGCCTTGAGAATTCTATATTCAAAATGTGTTGTGGCTTAAGAGCACATTACTTCAGCCCTGAAGTCCTTGGGATCACTGGTGAGTCAGGCTTAACGCAGCTGGTGCTACTTATTCCTGTCAGAAGATGGAGTTCAAGTACCCTTCAGGACGTGTAAACATTAATATTGATGCTCCTATGTAGCATTATGAGAGCACTGTACTGTTAGCATGGCCATCTTCTAGGTGAGCAGTTAAACCCAAAGTTCTGTCTGCTCCTTCAGCTAGGCTACAAAGAAGTCCCCTTTTACAGGAGCAGAGGAGCTATCCCATGCATCCTGGTCAATATTCACTTCTCTATGATTAAAAAAGCTGCTTTTGCTGACTCCTTGCAGCACGTGCAGTAGTCTGTAGCCAGATGTTTCCATGTGTACACTTGATTGAAATCTTGTAGAGTGTCCACGTGTCCCATTTTAACTGGGCTGGCTGCTAGTATTAAAAACGATGTTTGCGATAACATTTTGATCTCTGCTATTTCATTTCAGCAGCAGGCCCAAGTGGCAGGAGTCGTGGGGAGCGATGAACAAATTTGATTGCCTTATCTATTGGGTGGAGCTTGCTAGGCCAGCACCTGGGTCTAGCATCAGCCCCATGGGGACCATTCCCTCAGCCAGAGCACAAGGAAGATAATAATGAAGGGGGGAGGTGGGGGAGGAGGAGGAGGAGAAGAAGAGAGTTCTGAAGAGTCATGCCAGACTCAAATGATAACTCACTTTCTTTCTCCACAGGTGCTGCCAGACCCATTATGTTCCTCCAGCATTTTCTGTGCTTGTCGTGGAGGAGAGGTAGATCAACAGCAGCTCACAAGCAACAGCTTTCTTTTTGATCAAAATCGAGAAATGAATATTGGCTAGGGCATTGCACATTTGTGGCTGCTAGGGGCACTGGGTGTCAGCAGACACTGAATTAAAAAGAGATTATCTGGTTATTATCAACCTGCTACTTCAAAACAGACAAGTGTTGTGCATGATTTCCCTAAATACATCGAAGTGCAGTCACTTTTGCAAAGTATTTAAATAGCTGAAAAGTGCATTCCCATTTAAAATGCCTTTCTGTAAAGTAAAAAGCATTTTTGGCAACAATTTTCTTCTCGAAATCTAAAGCATCTCCTAACTCTACAAGTATCAAGGTAAATGTTATTCGCAATGGTACCAATGCCGTACATGAAGAAATCCAGTCTTGTTATTTTATTGTAAAATTAATATCTTAGTTAGATATACATGGTAATACTGCAACCACTTTTGAACTAAAGCTACTTTGGAACATCAAAAAGGTACTCATCATTTCTCCCTTGATCCTATCAGATGTGGAAATTTGAAACAAGACCAAAGCAGAGTAAAAACAGTATAGCACAAAGAAACAAAAAGCTCTTTGATAGAATTTCAAAACCATGCATCTTAGCAAAGTGTTTAATGTAAGCAGTTGTGCTGTGAAAAAGCTATTGCATGTATCTCAATTACATAAACATCTTGTGGGTTCTTTCACAAAATAAGATGAAGAAGCCAATTATCAATTGAGTTTAGTCTACAGTTCAGCACTGTCCAATGAGTCCTACCACTAATCTTTTGAGGCAGGAGACAGATTGGTTTTTGTAACAGTACAAAGACAAGTCACAAGTATTTCCTGTAGCTGCAGTTTTTTCCATGAAAAGCAAACATGAAATGAACTCCAATACGTTCTGCACAATTACTTACTCATACACTCCACATCAGGATCTCCCCAGAAGAATTCTTGGCAGTCACTACAAGTGCGCCCTCCAAATCCAGCCATGCACTGACATTGCCCAGTGAACTGTTAAAAATTAAAATCAGCAGCTGACATCATCTCCTATTGACAATTATTACTTTTATTACCAACTTGAAGGAAAAGATGCAAATTGAGTGAACAAACTACCAAGTATGCCTTGATATTAAGGTGATAAAGTATTTCTCTTTCTCCCCACTTCCACAGCTAACAGATTTTTTAGCATTTAGTCTCAAAGTTATGCATGAAGGTTCAGCAATGTAGTCATGCCCACTAAATGAGACTCAAACTTACTTCAGACAGAACTTCCTCATCCAAGCACAGACTCTCTCTAACATCATAGAATCATAGAATCCCTACAGTGTGGAAACAGGTCCTTCGGCCCAACAAGTCCACACCGACCCTCAGAGCATCCCAATCAGACCCATCTTTGTGTAACCCACCTAATGTAAACATCCCTGAACACTACAGGCAATTTAGCATGGCTAATCCACCTAGCCTGCACATCTTTGGACTGAGAGAGGAAACAGGAGCTCCCGGAGGAAACGCACGCAGACACGGGGAGAATGTGCAAACTCCACACAGACAGTCACCCTGCTGCTGTCTATCTCAGTCCTTGACAGAGAAGATGAGAAAAAACTGTTCCCACTGACAGAAGGATCAAGGAGCCAAGCACATGCATTTAAAAAAGTGATTGTCAAAAGAAGTGGAGGTCACACAAAGAAAACCTTGTGTTCATGCTGAGTCATTGGATCTGGAATATACTGAGTGCATTGGAAAGGCAGGTTCAAATGGACCTTTCAAGAGAGAATTGGATAAGCACTAATGAGAAATAATCTGCAGGGCTGTGAGGAGGAAGGTGGGGAAATGGGGCCAGTTGAGTTGCTCTTGCAGAGAGACTGCACAAACATGACCAGTCAAACTGCCTACTTTTCTGCATAACCAATCTGTGATTCTAGGGTGGGGGGGGGGGGGGGTACAATTCATTTTAAGCCTCAATAGTGTGGGTCAGCAGGGAGGAGTGTGAGAGGGAGGGAAAAAAAAAAGCATGGAACCACAGGAAATTTCTATCCTATTATGCCTCCATGCACTCAATTTCCGGGACATCAGTGATCCAGAAATCAAAGCACTAGCACTTTTCCCATGCACAACTCCCACGTCAGAGTTCAGATAACTCACTTCAATACTAGATTAAAATTTCTTGGTCTTCCTGAACTGTACACCCTGGACATGTTTGCTGAATAAAATTGCTAAGCCACTCTAGGGAAATTGCATCATGTCTAGTACATAATCTTGAGCTGAATTCTGTTTATTCATTCCTAACTTAATCAACCACTGGAGTTGCAAGTAATTACATGGGAATAGAAGGTGACCTTTTCTGAAGGTCATTCGAAAACCACTTGGTTTGTTATGACAACCCAGTAAATTCGTGGATAATAACTCCCTCACCATCCTCAGAAATCATTCGCCTTTAAAAAGGCAACTGATTGTATATTTAGCTCGAGAGGTTCTGCTCCTCAAGCATATGGCAAAGTGAGGAGGCTAACGAATTAACCCTCACTGTCAGCATCATTTTACCTCACACTTCAGCCATCTGGCTAGCTAACTGAGCTGACTAACACCTCACGTTAGTAGTTAAACATCAGTGATTTGCAAACAATATCGTAGATGTGCATCACTGGGCACTGTGCTGTATCAAACAAACAATCTCTTCGCTAAGACATTTACGGGAGAGTTGTTGAGATGCAGTGGTAGTGCCCCTAGCTCTGGGCCAGGATTCAGGGTTCAAGTCTCACCTGTGGAAGTTGTACGTCATAGCATGTCTGAACATATTTAATTTAAGAGAAGATTCTAGAAAAATACATAATTTAGCACTACCCTGCAGGACTGCAAGCCATAGGGGTCTGTAGTGGTAATGAGATCAACACACTAGAAAGAGTGGAAAACAATGGTGAACATATAAACGGTGCACAGGCCTGTGTCACAGTTTACACCGTGTGTGTTCCTGTTGAGCCTGCAGCATGCAATTAAATTTATAGCTACATTTTCCTAGTAAGGCTATTGGATTATAATGCTGCTACACAGTAAATACACATAACTATAAATACAAAATGCTCAGGTCACACTTCAAGGACCGACTTAAACAAGGTTATTATTCATTATAATTACTTGAGTGTTAAGAATTACAACTTTGTACAGTAATTCTTATTAGTGAGAACAATGAACCTTGAATAAAACGTTCAAAATTTCAACCACATTTTTAAAAAATCCACCCAAATATCAATTTTTCAGGAATTTTCTCACCTCATTACAAGATGCTGCGTGTGAGTGGATTTCATTACAGTTGCAAAGTTCACAGCCTGCTCCACTTGCCAGTTTCCAAGTATTAGGCGCACACTGATCACACATAAGACCGACCACATTGGGAAGACATGGGCACTGACCAGTGGTTTGGTTGCAGTGGCATTCATCTGCTGAAGTGCATTGTTCCTTTACAGTGCCCAAGTAATTGCAGACACATTCTAAACAAAAAGTCATAGATATAGTTACTTTCCATGAAATAACTTGTACACGTATGCTACTCTGAAATGCAAAACTGCTCTTCAGAACTATAGACAGTCAAACAACTAAAAGACATACACTGACAAAGGTTTTACAGTCAACAGTATTCACTGCTGATCTCAAAGAAAGCTGCCACAAGTTCTAGCAATCTATGGCATGAATTTCACTACTCCCAACATCAGTCTGAATCCAGCATCAAGCTGAGCACTCACCAGGAATCCAGCAACAATTATGTCAACATTGAGGCTAAGCAGTCCATTCCAGTGAATTATTTGGAGTGTACTCACTTCTGGTCTTGCTGCCTGAATTCCCACCTCCCCCAACCACTTTTCAAATCATTGGCAGATGCGCATGGAATTAAGATAGAAAATCAAATTTATATAAATGTAATGAGTTTAAAGACGCGAATTTGATCATAAATGAAAAATCTGATATTTCATAAATTAAAAAAATTTCTAAGGTTAGTGATACTGTTAACAGTAATTATGAATGAGTACACAATAATCAGAAACCCTGTTACACCTTTATTCAATAATGTGCAATTTCAAGGCTTTTGACAACATGGTTAAATGATGTAATTGGATAAGTTTCCAACAGTTGAGTTATTGATAGCAGTCTGGGTGGACTTCAACAATGCAGCTATAGGCCAGAACGGTCAGCAACATCTGGACTTCCAGGTTAAACTGCGTGAATTCCAGAAGCTGGTGTTAGTTTCAGAGAATGTTAACAGTTCCACTATCATTACCACTAGAAAAACTGAGCTAATTATGTTAATTATTTGATTTAATAAAAAAAATCTTTAAAAACATACAACGTAATGAAGAACATTAATTTATCCACTTAAGAGCATTCCTGCCTTTAAAACAAACCTTGCAAATCAATGTCAGCCTTAAGTACAATGCAGTTAAGGATGGTAGCACCCTTCCTTTAGGATAGGACGTGGGGACATAGCTCATGTAAATGTTAAATTACAGAGGATTCTCCTAACCAACAATCCTCCCTAAACTAAGACCAAAAGCAAATTAGCTGGCCATTCAACAATGTTAGGTGAAAACTGACATTCATGATAACTTAATTAAAATTACCTTTACTTAACAGTAATTCATTTGGCATCAAAATTTCTTGTTATCTTTATAACAAACTGATATTGATCAATAAGACAGCTCTATGGTTGTTTGGAGCCAAATAAAGAACTATTCTGCAAATGAACGTCTTTGCTAATACCTGCACTATTTTTAAATATTTGCCTCTACTTTATTAAATCTAAAACAGTTTTGACAAATCATTGTTGGTATTTCATATTAAGCTGACAAAAAAAAAAGGTACCTTACAAACGCTTCTTGTAACCTAACCTCACTTTGTCTTCATAACCTCCAGCAGGATAACTTTAGGGAACACATAGAAAACCTATGTCTTCTTTAGTCACACAGCTTATCAGCAACACTGTGCTGCATCCTGGATCATTTGTTACTTCTCTTATCTCAAAATAAGAAAATGAAATATCAAACCCACCTACGTCCGTGACACCACCCACACCCTCCACCTCCTCCAAAATTTCTGATTCCCTGGTCCCCAACACCTCATCTTTACCACGGACGTCCAGTCCCTATACGCTTGCATTCCCCATGCAGACAGCCTAAAGGCCCTCCACTTCTTCCTGTCCCGACCAGTCCCCCTCCACTGACACCCTCATCCGCTTAGCTGAACTCATCCTCACCCTTAACAACTTCTCCTTCAATTCCTCCCACTTCCTACAGACAAAGGGGGTGGGGGCGATGGGTACCCGCATGGGCCCAGGCTATGCCTGCCTCTTTGTAGGATACGTGGAACAATCCCTCTTCCGAAGCTACACTGGCCCTATCCCCCACCTCTTCCTCCGTTACATCAATGACTGTATCGGCGCCGCCTTGTGCTCCCATGAGGAGCTCGAACAGTTGATCCACTTCACCAATACCTTCCACCCCAACCTTAAGTTCACCTGGACCATCTCTGATACCTCTCTCTCCTTCCCAGACGTGTCTGCTTCCATCTCTGGCAACCACCTAGAAACCGATATCCATTTCAAGCCTAACGACTCCCATAGCTACCTAGAATACACCTCCTCCCACCCACCTTCCTGCAAAAATGCCATCCCCTCTTCTCAATTCCTTCACCTCCGCCACATCTGCTCCCGGGATGAGGCATTACGCTCCTGGACATCCAAGATGTCCTTGTTTTTCAAGGACCGCAACTTCCCCTCCACAGTGGTCGAAAACGCCCTCGACCGTGTCTCCCGCATTTCCCGCAACTCATCCCTCACACCCCTCCCCGCAATAACAACCCAAACAGGATCCCCCTCGTCCTCACGTACCACCCCACCAACCTACGAATCCAACGCATCATCCTCCGACACTTCCGCCATCTGTAATCTGACCCCAAAGACATTTTTCCCTCCCCACCTTTATCTGCTTTTCGGAGGGACCACTCTCTCCGTGACTCCCTCGTCCTTTCCACACTCCCCCACCAGCCCCACCACCCCCGGCACTTTTCCCTGCAACCGCAGGAAGCGCTACACCTGCCCCTACACCTCCCCCCTCATCCCCATCCCAGGCCCCAAGACGACCTTCCACAAACACATGTTCACCTGCACATCTGCTAATGCGGTATACTGTATCCGCTGTTCCCAATGTGGCCTCCTCTACATTGGGGAAACCAAGTAGAGGCTTGGGGACCGCTTTGCAGAACACCTGCGCTCAGTTTGCAACAAACTACAGCTCCCAGTCGCGAACCATTTCAACTCTCCCTCCCACTCCTCAGATGACATGTCTGCCCTGGGTCTCCTGCAGTGCCACAAAGACGCCACCTGAAGGTTGCAGGAACAGCACCACATATTTCGCTTGGGAACCCTGCAGTCCAATGGTATCAATGTGGACTTCAAAAGCTTCAAAATCTCCCCTCCCCCGACCACATCCCAAAACCAGCCCAGCTTGTCCCTGCCTCCCTAACCTGTCCTCCTTCCCACCTCTCCCCTCCTCCCACCTGAAGCCCCACCCCCATCTCCTACCTACCAGCCTCGTCCCGCCCCCCTGACCTGTCCATCCTCCCTGGACTGACCTATCCCCCACCTAACGCCACACCTACACTCACTTTTACTGGCTCCACGCCCGCCTCTTTGACTTGTCTGTCTCCTCTCCACCTATCTTCTCCTTCATCCAACTTCTATCCGCCTCCGCGCCCCCCCCCCCCCTTTCCCTGTTTATTTCAGAATCCCCGTCCCCTCCCCCATTTCTGAAGAAGGGTCTAGACCTGAAACGTCAGCTTTCCTGCTCCTCAGATGCTGCTTGGCCTATGTTCATCCAGCTCTACACCTTGTTATCTCAGATTCTCCAGCATCTGCAGTTCCCACTATCTCTACCAAATCAGGAAGACCATTTTAGTCAACACTTCCAGCATTACCTAGAAATAATCACTGTTGCTAGATCGACTGTTGTAGTGTTTCGCTTCTATACATTCCTACCTTCCTGTGTACTGCAGCATCCAACTGTTAGTAAATAACTTCAGAATTTCCTCGGTATTACTCTAACAAAAAGGTATTGATGACTTGCCTTCAAAGACATCTTTAAGACTGACTTCTTCATCACACCCAGTTGGAACCTGCATTAACTATTAATCAGTGTTTGTATCCCTCTTCCCAGTGTGTGCAATAGCCTGGGGTATTCTGGTATATTAAGAAATTTATTAAATACGAGTTGATGACATTTTAAGGCAAATACTCAAGTTATTCCAAAACACATTCTTCTGTACTGGCATTAGAATGTGGACCAATTTAAGAATCTTGTAACATAGAATCTGCACTGACTTCAATTTATACACAACTGCTTGAAAGAAAATTACAAAAGAAAACCAGCAGGAAAAATGCTTTCCACCAGAAATTGAGATCAGAACTGTAACTGTAACACAAGTTATTCAGCTCTTGATAGCTAGGAATGGGTGGCATTTGGGGAAAAAAAAAAATCAGATTCCTGCTTAAGAATTATTCCTCCAGCTGATCTTCAATTAAATCTTTCCTGAGGAAACAATGAACAAATCCCCCCATGCCTTTTGTGCTTGCATTTCACTGTTAAGTTGTCACAGAGGAGAACTAATTAATGGGTGTTGTCTGCTGCATAAGCTTCAACAAGAAAATCACTGAAGCAAACTGGAAGTGATCAAGAATCCTTTGTTAATTACTTTACCATTCGTTCCAACGTGAAGATCATGAGTGTTTATGTAAACAAAGCTTTTATTTCCCCCAGGCTTGTGAATCCACAGGGAACAAAACATGTTGATCTGGTGATAAAGAACAATGACTATTTGCAACTTTGACCTCTGGGTTGGGGGTTGGAAATGGGGATGTGAGATGGGAGAGGAGATCGGTTGAGACTTGTGGAGGTTACCTGCTGTCTTCATGTTCATTGGGTAATCAATTTGTCTAGGATAATCAAGGTATCACAAGGGACATCAAGAAAGAAAAACAGTAGGTGAATCAAAAATGTAAAAGTCACAGAAATTTACAGACACGTATACTTGATCCAGTCTGTCTCATCAAATTTCTAAATCATGCATCTTTAAACTAACAAAGATATGCTTCATTCTTGATCATGTATGTTTTTAAAAGTAAACAGAGAGTAAAAGTCAAATTGCCCCAATTGTTGATCAGGACAGGAAGAGAGATTACTTCATTAATAATTTGCTTATTTGTGAAGACTGCCTCCAATGATAAGCAAGCTTAATAATCTTGTAAAATAACACCATGATACTACAAACACTAAAACGGGGTAGGAGTCTTGCTTTGCACTTTAAGTGTCAATTGTAAAGTACACGAACATCACTGACATTACTGGGTGTTGTGACCATCATTTAGTATTTAGCCATAGCCAGGTGGAACTCAGTTTGTTACTACAGCAGTGTTATTTTCAAATTGCTGGATTTTATATGGATGACCAACTATTCATTTTGGCCAAGGCTTTACCAAAGGACCGAATATGATCTGGTCCAAATATTTGAAACATGCAAATCTTGCACACATACTGCTGCCCAGTATTACTAAACCTTCACCATGGTATAAACAAAGAAAATTTAGCAACAATGCAACTGACATTCTTGACCAATCCATTACACAAACAAATGACAAAAAACACAAGAGGTCAAAAAGGACTGGTACGAAATGAACATACACCACAGAAAGATCAGAACGTAATGAAATTCTTTAGAAAGTATATAATTCGGCTAAGAAATGAAAAAGCAAAATGTGCATTTCATGATTCTTAAATTCATGTGTCATTTAAAACATGAAGTACTTCTTACTTTTACAATTCTGTTGCAGCGCACTGCCATAATAACCAAGCTTGCAGAGGTCACAATGTTCACCCTCCGTGTGATACAGACATTTCAGGCATTCTCCGGTTTGCTTGTCACATGATTCTGCATCAGTCATGTCAATGTTGTTGCTGCATAGGCACTTCTGACAATGCCCTCTTGTTTCATTAGGATTACCATAAAATCCAGAAGCACATTCATCACACCTGGCACCTGGCAGAAATGAAACAGTACAACAAATGTTAAACAGCAGAAAATACTTTGGCACAATGACATTTAATGTAGTTACATTAAAATTACAGCATGGAAATAAACTAGTTGATTTTGCCATTAATTTTTAAAAATTTATTCACAGGGTGTGGGCGTCACTGGTTAGGCCAGCAATTATTGCCTATGAGACGGTGGTGAGCTGTCCTTTTGAGTCATCGCAGCCCATGCGACCTAGGTACATCTACTGTATTGTTAGGCAGGAAATCCCAGTATTTTGACAGTGACAATTGAGGAGCAGTGACATAGTCCAAGTGGGGAAATGTGTGGGGCTTGCAGGCAAATATGCAGATGGTAGCATGCTCATGTCCTTCAGGGCAGTAGAGATCAAGTGTTTGGAAGGTGCTGTTAAAAGGTGCCTTGGTGAGTTATTGCAACGCCTCTTACAGATGGCACACACTGCAGTGTCGTATACATGTGGTGGAGGGAATGAACGTTGAAGTGCCAATCGAGCAGGCTGCTTTGTCTTGAGTGGCACAATTGTTACCCACCACCAAGGCCCTACTGCACTTGGACTCAAACTGCTTTAGTCTCAGAGGACTCATGAATGTGTAATATTCAGCAGCAGTGGTGAATATTAGCACTTCTGACCACATGGTAGAAGTCATTGATTAAGCAGCTGAAGATGGTCTAACCTAGGACATGACCCTAAGGAATTCCTGCAGGGAGGTCCTGAGGCTGAACTGATTGGCCGCGAGCAACCACAACCTATCTGCCTTTAAACTAGGTATGACTCCAACCAGAAGAGATTATTATATCACCCACCCCTTCATGCCCCTCCACCACCCCCAACCCTGGCAATCCCCCCCACATCCAATTCCTAATAACTCCAGTTTTTTTTGGGGTTCCTTCATGCCACACTTGGTTGAATGCTGTCTTGATGTCAAAGGCAGTCACCCTTCGTTCCCTTTAGAAGTTCAACTCTTTTGTCACTGTTTGGAACCAAAGCCGTAATGTGCTCAGGGACAGAGCCTTGGTGTTCCTTGGTGGAAGGAACAAACTGGGTGACGAGCAGGTTAATCTGAGAAGCTAACCTTATCGCAAGTATAGCTCAACAGCACCACTGACAAGACGTTCCATCACTTTTGAAATGATTGAGGGCAAACGGATACAGCAATAATTGGCCGGGTCGGATTTGTCTTGCTTTTTGTGCACAGGACATACCTAGGCAAATTTCTACATTAAAAACTTAAAGAACTGCGGGCGCTGTAAACCAAAAATAAAAACAGAAGTTGCTGGAAAAGCTCAATGGGTCTGGCAGCATTTGTGAAGAAAAATCAGAGTTAATACTACAGGTCCAGTTACCCGTTCTTAGGAAGGGTCACCGGACTCAAACCATTAAGTCTTATTTCTCTTTACAAATTTCTACGTCGTCAGGTAGATACTAATATTCTAACTGTACTGGAACCATTTGGCTATTGCCTTCAGTGCTATTGCTGCGATGCTGTCAAGGCTAACAGCTTTGTTGTATTCAGTGCCTCCAGTCATTTTTTATATGCCAAGAAATTAATCAAATTGGCTGAAGTCTGGCACATGCAATGCCAGAGACCTCTCACTTGGCACATGTGGCTGATGATTGTTGCAAATGCATCGGCCTTATCTTTTATACCGATTATTGAAGATGAGCATATTTGTGGAGTCTCCTTTTCGTGGCTTAATTGCTACCATTCAGAACTGCACAGCTTGGGTCTAATCTGTTGGTTGGTAGAAGTTGAAATGGCTTCTGCTTCAACAATATAACTGACAGTACGAAAGTATATCATGCTTTCGTACAGAGGGGAAAAAAAACTTTCTGCTGTAGATATTAAGCTACATTTAGTATACATTTACACCATCCTTACATACCTGTGTAACCATTGTGACAGAGGCAGACAATATTTTGTGAACTATGATCCTGGTAACAGCCAGTGGCAAACTGCCGTCCACTATCTGGACCATCTGGGCAAGGACACGGGCGACAGTGATCACCCGACCCAAGTATGGGGTTTCCGTAATAACCTGACGTACAGCTACAAGAAAAACAAGGAAGCTTTATCAACAGCTGTTTGCTTACGTTAGAAAAAGTAATTTTACTTGGAGATAATGAACACTAGCGAAAGCAAGAGAGAGACAATACCTGTCACAATTATGTCCACCAGTATGATCTCTGCAGCCCAAACATTCGCCACTTTCTAAGTCGCAGTGATCCGCATGTCCATTACACTGGCACGGACGACAACTGGGAAATCCCCAGTAACCAGGCTGACACTGATCACACTGCCGACCATAGACTCCTTCTTTACACTGACATTGACCAGTACCAGGATGGCAAAATTCATTGACTGAACCTTCCAGATGACAGTCACAAGCTACAGCAAATTTTAAAACATATGCATTCAGAAATGGTGTATAAAACTGCCACTTGAGTGAGGGAATTGGGATTAAACATTTGCACACACCATTGCAACAATCTTGGTCAATACAGCAAATGCACATTTATTAAAAATCATACTCAATGCTAGAAGTATCTTTGGGAAGCCTAGTTAAGGATGGAGTTAGATGGTCTAGGTTCAATCTCTTGACTGTTAAGTTAGACGTTCATAGCCAGAAGTATTAGTACTTCAATGGAAATCAGTGGAGTAAAACCAATAACTTATTTAGAATAGCAGAAAGTGCTTCAGAGGCACAAACTGAGCAAAAAAAAAAGTCACTGCCAAGCCAAATAAACAAATAGTACTCATGACCAAATATTAGGTTTTAAGGGTAAGTTATATAAAGGGCTACCAAGAGAAGAACTGAAAGGGATTTAGGAAAGAATTTCAGAGTGCGCAGCATAGGTCACTCATGCAAGATCAAGAGGGGCAAGAAATTCACAGAAGCCAGGGGAGAAGACTGCAAAGTTTTGGAATAATTTGAAGGACTGGTGCAAGTTCAAAATGGATAAGCATTTTAGTGAAGAACTGGAAGCACTGCACGGACTGGGAACCGATGCAAATTAACAAGGATCGCAGTGACTGTTGAATGATGCTGGTTCAATGGATTTATCAAAAGAACAATAAAATAATCGAGTACAAATTAAAAGTCCAACAATATTACTCCGATCACTTTTCCTATTTTCATAACATTTGTGTGCTTTATGCAGGAATCTTGAAAACAAGTGGCAAACGTGTCTTAATCCAAAGGCAAATGCTCCCTCGCCCCTACACTATGAACAGCTCCAAAATAACCTCACTATTCCTGTGCAGGATACAGATAATAGGATAGATCCTTCACCAGTCACACATGAAGACTGCACTGTTGTAAATGATTGAAGCTGATTATAAGCACCATAATTCGTAGCTGTCAGCCACTCAATATCATCAGCTGGGGAATTACTTGGTTGTTACTTGGTAAGAAAATACTGCTTTTGTTTGCTGCATTCAGAGATTATCCTTAAAATCTGTAGATTCTGCAAATAAACTTTTGTTTTGCTAAAAGACAAACAGCTCGCTGCAAACCTTGCTATCAACTTCGTCTCTTGACACCACTGTGCCAGACTAAGAATACAATAACAATGCTTCAACACATTACTCATAAAGGAAGTGGAAAAAGACCTGATTTCACTAGCCCAATAATGATGGTGCAAGAAGAGTGCAAAGATCTAAGATAAACAAAAATGTTTTCTGTCAAAGTTCTCTGGAATGCTTTCAAATGTGAAAGGACAGCTCCGACCAAACCATTTGAGAAAAGTGTACTTACGCCGGCAGCCACTAGGGCCAAAACCATAAGTTGCAGGAGCACATCGGTCACAGTTCCGGCCAACTACACTGGAGCGGCATTGGCACTGTCCTCCATTGGGATTACAAACAGAACTAAGGGATCCCTGAGGATCACACTGGCATGCTAGAGAAACAGAGAATAAGTATAAATTAGAAGGAAAATTTCACAAGAAGCCAAAGTTGTACCTACAAATAAAATCCAGAAGTGCTCCATCTTTAAATAAATAAAAAACGGGTAGTAAGAGGAGGAATTGGACCTATTAGTGACCTAAAGGACAAATCATGCCTGAAGCAGGGATATGGGCGAGGTGCTAAGAGAGAACTCTGTATCTGTATTTACCAAGGAGATGCTGCCCAGCTCTACTGGAAGAGATAGTTGAGGCACAAGACAGGACAAAAATGTTTGAGAAAAAAAATGGAAGCATTAGACAGGCTACCTGTACTTATTTTTAAAATGACCTGGATCGAATCTGCATTCGAACACACTGCAAAAAACGGAAGAAATCGCAGAGAATCTGACCAGAATCCTCTAATCCTTTGTAAACTAGCGACAGGGGACTGGAGAATTACACACTTTACAATATTGTTCAAAACAAAAAAGGGAGCAAGGATACGCCTAGCAACAACAGGCCAGTTAGTTAATTCTGTCTTTTTTTAAAAATTCATTCACAGGTTGTGGGTATGACTGGCCAGGTCAGTTTTTTTGGCCAGCCCTAATTGCTCACAGGGCCAGCGAAACTAGCAGTAGGTCTACGGTCACATGTAGGCCTGACCAGTGACCAGTTAAGGATAGCAGTTTCCTTTCTTAAAAGGATATTAGTGAACCAGATGCCTTTTTCCAACAATTAACAATAGTTAGACTCTTAATTCCAGATTTTTTTTATATTGAATTTGATCAAATCTGCCAAGGCGGGATTTGAACAAGGTCCCCAGAACATTACCCAAGTTTCTGTATTAATAGTCTAGCGATAACATCGCTAGGCAATTGCCTCCCCAGGGATTGTGAGAAAGCCTTCAGAAATTGTATTTTGGGGCAAAATTCATATACTTTTACAAATATGATTTGATTCATGAAAATCAGCATGGATCTATCAAGAGAAAACTGTGTTTATCAAAGTTGCTCGAGACTTCTTGATGAGATAACAGAGGATGACTGATGGTTATTCTGATGTACATGGATTTCCAAAAAGCATCTGTTAAGTGCCACATAATAGCCTTGTAATCATGGATGAAACTCAGAGCAAAAGGGGCAGTAGACGCCAGGATGCGAAATTGGTTCAGCACCAAGAAACAGTTATGAATAGATGCATTGTCCAGATATTCTAAACACAATGCTTAATTATATCACTCTTTGAAATGAGCCAGCATCAATCTATAGGCTTTAGCTATTTTCTAACCAACCTGTTCAAAGATTCTGTTATACAGTTCTGGACCAAGTGTGACCTGGATCCACGCCTCCTGGCTCAGAGACAGTGACATTACCACTGTACTAGAGCTAATCTATTGACTATAGACTATGGAATGTTTCCAACTTCAGAAATAGATCTATCCAATGATCCTAAAATATTTCATTCTTCTTCATCCTGTTTTAAGAACTTTATGAGCAGTAGAGCTATTGCGGCTTTTTGAATAATTGTTGGTCACTGTTCCTCTACTCATTGTTTTACGTACCCTCAGGCATAGAACTTGAAATGCTCCTTGAAAATTTAGCTATCCCATTTGAACAAAATCACTGATTCACTGATCAGCATAGCTCTTCAAAGCATTCCTCAAGGGTCACGATCCACAACTCTTGAAGCTATGCTCTTTAGACACGGATTGATAAAACTTCTGAATATTCTTTTCACTAAAAAATGTCAAATTAACTAGTCTAAGTTGTCAACTCATGCGTGACTTCTCGTTAAACATTTAAGTAACTGTTTTATAAAATTAAAATAGTTAAACCCAACTGGAACTTCATGACATTGCTGACCACAACTTTCCAATTAAGCAGTTACACACTTTAATATTGATTTATTTTAAAAACACAAAGCCACAGCTGAAGATAATCATATATGAACTGTATACCGGTATAGACATAAGTTCTTCAGAAACATACATAGTTAGCACACTGAAGTGAATGTTACTACTTTTGCAAAAATCACAAGTTTCAACGTAGAAGGGTACAATTCTGGCACCTTTTAATATATTATTCCTAAAATATTCAACTATCCCATTGTTTGTGCTGACTTATCAATGGTGGTTTACAGTGACACATTCCATACTTTTTTATCCTTTAAAGAAGCATTCAAAGCCATGATCTCTTCCCTTGTGATTCCATTGCCAATCCTAAATTTATGCCTTCTTGTTGCTGATTCACTGAACAGTGGAAACAAATCTTTCACTAGTTTTTTTCTCCAACTTTTCAAAGAAAATTTTGTAATTAAGTCTTCAAAGTCTATGTCTAAATGCTCTTTCTATGATGCTTTGTAAACTAAGTGCATTCCAACTGTGAATGTATGTTTATACCATATTTATTAAAATTCCCTGCGTTTTCAAACCTAAGTAATCACTGCTCTGATTACCCTATATTTCTTAACCACCAGCCCACCGATTCACTCATGATAAATAAAGAATTAAGATAAACGTACATAAAGCTCCTTCATGGATTATGGAAGAAATGCTAGACAGGATGCCCTTACAGACATCAGTCATTGGAGTCTTAGTAACACTTCGACTGTTCTCCAAACAGCGGTATCGTTGGAAGGTCTCCCAGGCTTTATTTGTGACAATCTCGCTTGAATCCCCTACAGAGAATATATCCAGTGACTTGCAGTGGGGCATGAGTACAAGCTGGAAAAATATTTAATTAAGAATCAGTTCTTTTGTCAAAATCTATCCTTCCAGGAAGTTCAAGTTTTACATTTTGTGTGATTGGACATTAAGGCTGAGAAGCAATTTTACTTATCACTGTTTTTGTGCAAAGGAAAAATCTGACAGAACATGCTGACTTCAACGGGAATTTCTGATTCACTTTAGAGTGAAAAGAAAGCTGTAATCTAGGCCAACATGTTGTAAGATCTATCAATTATATATATCAGTAAACATTATAACCATACTGGCTTAAAGCTGCAATCATAACTTGAGACATATACAAGCATTAAAATGGGGTAAAAGGGTATGTGTACCTGGACATGCCAATACATTTGTTAACCAATTACATTCACTTGTGTAAATTTTAGATAACCTTATTTATTTCCAGACATACATACCGAATCTATGAATGTATAAGGAGTTTCCATTTCATCATCAGTTGAGTACTTTGTTAATTCTAAACGAATGGTGTAATTAAGTTCTTTCTCAAAACATACAGGCCGAGGTAGGACCACATACCTGGAGGAACATTATGACCAACATTCATAGTTAGCCCAACTCTTTAGACTGGTGGCTTACTATAATTCACAAAATTTTATCTTAAGTTGGCTTTAGTAATGCTACTTCCCTCTGAATTTTGTCAAAGGATATGTAAAATCTAAAACAGTTAACCAGTAAAACAATTAAATACTTTTTTATTCTCACCTTGATCCTGATGGCAGAGAAAAGACTTGGTTGTCATCAGCAGGTGTTGTATTCCCACATCGACTGCTGGTGTGAATTTTACCAGGACGGAACACAGTTATTTTTGCCTCTTCCCAATTTTTTGGTAGCTGAGCATAAGCAGCACATTATATTCATGTCAATAGTGCTAACGGTTCCAAGAAAGAATTATGTAGCTAGCTTACTGAATGAAGATTACTCACCTGAGGTTCATAACGAATCAGCAGATCATACTCCATGGAATATGGAATGTTGTGTATATGGAATTCTAGATATGTTCCTTCGGGAGCCCTTACAAATCCAATTCCTGTCCAGGTTGGAGAACGACCTTGTGGATTTTGTCGCTGTACTATTGTCACTTCCTGCAATGAAAGAAAGTCATCATAAGTGTTTCAAAAGATAGAAAGGGCCACTACAGGTGAGTACACAATCAAAGGTAACTTACAGGACCCAAGTTAGCCTCCTCTGCCTCGTATGTGTAATGATCCAGGGCAATAAAATAAAACCCAGATTCAATCTCATTGCAGCGACGTCCAGCCATATGATTTTTGCACGGGCACTGGCCGGTCTCTGCAGAACAGCTGCAGAAGCAAAACCAGCATTACTTCTTTGCAACCTGAAACATGCACATTTGACTATGCATAATGGAAGTAGTGGTCTGGTTACATATAAAATTCCAATGCCTTTCTATTGGGCACTTCATTAGCAGCAGACATTAAAACAAAAGACAATTCTTTTCTGTGTAGAGCTAACACTTTGGTTATTATTAAACACAAGAAAATGCTCACACACAAACATAATTTTGCTGTAATTTACTTTAGGACTCTCTCATTTAGGACTAACTCCAACAATTACTTGTGCCAAGATGAGAGCAAGAACATCATTTGGGAGTATTCTTTCAACTGCTATTCAACCACGACAAAGCCAAACAAAAAAGATATTTTGAAAAGCAATTTGCTGTTGCATTTATCACTACCTTCCTTTGTCCACCTGTTATAACATTCAAGTGTTCCCAGTTAATCAGTAATCATTTGAACATTTTTATTCTCTACAACAAATGATTAAGAAGCCAGCCTTACTCATTACTGTATGACCCCCCTAGGTCACAGTCACAAGGGCGACACCCATCAAGATCACTGCTTAATCCCCAGTGTTGTGGCTGTAAAACAATAAATCAGTACAGTTTTAAATATCACATGACTGTAGACAAGCCATTAAGATGAATTTAATTATGCTTGGTCTTAAATCATATGGCAGATAGAAACAATTAATTCATATTTTTCAACATCAATGAAGGTTTGTTTTATCAGAAGCACATTGCCACACAAAAAAATTCCACGGATTCAAAACATCTGAAACAAACTAGAAAAGCTGTTTTCAGTGACAAATAATTTGAATCCCATGTTTGTCATTCCTAAAATAGAGTATTAGCTCAATTTTCCATTGAAAAGGGGGCAAAATATTTTCCTCAGCATTGTTGAACATTAAACTTTAGTAATTTTTTCATTTTCTGTCAATATAACTTGAGCTTCATGGAAACATTAGGTCTTGGTTTTAATCACTGTTCATACCCCAGATCCTATTAGGGCTGAGCAATGATGAATTCACTTACAGGAAAGCATGCTCATTTTATTTTGATTCTTTGAATAAAAGAGATACATTAAATCAAGTTAACAAGCATGGGGCTGGATGAACACAGCAGGTCAAGCAGCATCATAGGAGCAGGAAAACTTG